>VXBW01001977.1:235434-290381 GCA_013400375.1 Thinocorus orbignyianus | reverse complement strand
TTTTTTTTTTTTTTTTTAGCTCACCCAACTGTTTACTGTTTAATCTGTAGCACAGGAAGACTTATTGAGGAAATTTTGTGCTTCTGATAAAATAACAAACAGAATGAACCTCATGGGGCAGTGCTTACAGCCAGTGCCAGAACACAGCCAGCCCATGGGATGGGATGAGGACGGCAGAGGCCGTATTGCATGCAGGAGCCCAAACAGCCTGATAGCAGCTGGCTGGAGACCAAGGACTGATTTGTCCAGAAAAGGTGGAGTTTCTTTAAAGCTGATTAATCCAGCAAGTGATTTAGCCCAACACTCTAGAACAAATTTTATCCTTCTCCTAATTACAGTCGTTATTATTGATATTAGCATTATTATAGTACCAGTATTTCGTGTTTCTTCACGGGCTATGCTAGAAGTCTTGCTAGTCTAGAAGCCTTACGCTAGATACCATAAGATATTCATCCAGTTTTGGCAATTTGGGTGCAGATCCTGGTATATACCCAGCAAAGCAGAATCGGACTCTTGCTGTACAGTGCTAGAAACGCTTGGGCAACAATGCTTCGGTTGAGTTATGAAGTAAACGTTTCATTGTTGCGAAAGAATATTGTGTTTGAATGTGGAAGGCTGTGACGGTTTTCCAACAGTTCCCTTTTTTGTTCCCTTCCTTACTCAAATGAACCTCGCACAATTTCAAAATCCTGGGTACAGCAAAAGTAACATTTGGGCATCAGAGCAAGAAAAATAATCATCCCTGGGGTCGGTTTTCTCACCCCTATTTCTCAATAGTGTTTACATAAACCAGTCATTTGAAATGTCCAAAACTGGCTCTTTTCTTTCTTTCCCGCCAAAATTTATTGCACTTTGTCTCTTAACTGAAATCGTGAGGTAAAGGGAAAAATAACAAGTTGCTTTCTGCCATGGATTTCACTTTATCAGTCCATGCAGTTCACTGAGAAGGAAATCCATAACTCTTTTGTAGCTTGATACTATGTGAAAATTGGGAAAAAAAGAGGGGAGTGGGGAAGCAGAACCATTGTTCCAGCCCCTGTGAGCAGTGACAGACGCAGAAAGCCTGACATATTAATTGAATGTGGTACACCACAAAGGATATGGCCCTTTTTCTATCACACCACACCAGGTCCTCCCTTCTGCCAGTAGGTAAAGAAATAAGGATTACACTGAAACCTCCAGCGGCGTGCTCCACATGCTGAACACATTCAAATGTTAACTGGCTCTGCTTTTAATGATGGCCTCATTTTCCTAAAGGCTTCTTTCAGTTTACAGTCTGGGCTTGGTGTTAGGAATACAAGGCTTCTTGTAGCAGTGTAACTTACATAAAAACATCACCTCATAATCTGGGACTGCATCAGCAAAGCTGTAGTTTAAACTTTTGTTCTAGTAAGATTCATAGTACAAGAACAGTTTTGCTGGTTTTATTGAGGGTTCAACACAGATGCATGTGTATTGCCCAGGTCAACACAGTGATGTCTTTTGGGCAGGGGGACCAAAACAAAACCTGTTGGACAGTCTTGTGTTAAGGACTGCATATATAATTTTTGAAGGATGCCTAGATAATTCCATGATATCTTCCCAACCCCGCTACTTCTTTTAACTTCTTAAGGGTGTTGGTCTGTCCTAATAATTTTGCCTGCAAATGAAGACAGAATAACTAATCTTTTTTCAGGGTTTTTAAGGGGCTCTAAATAGAAAAAATGAAGCATAATATTTTCCAGGAGAGTAGTTTTCTCTCATTTTTCCTTTCGCTGCAAGGTCTAATTATTTCAGTATGCAAAGAAGGTTACTCCTGGTTTTGCCTTTGTTGAATTTTTTTATTAATTAATCAAGGCAATGAAGACTTGTGGTGCAATATTTTGTTGTTCTCTTATCAAATGTAAATGAACTCCACCAGAGCACTTTCATAACATAGAAAAATACACTGTATTTACTTTCTTCTTAGTTCTAATGTGTTAAGTAATGCACAACAATTGTGGGTTTCTTCCTCTGCAAATGCTAAATAAAACTCAATCAAGAAGTTCTTCTTTCTCTGAAGGGCTTCCCTGCCTGGATCCATGGATACCAATAACTAAGTATATTGCTTCTCGTTGAAAGTTGGTGGCTTTGACTTGCCTTGTGACAGGTCTTATGTTGGTAGACCTCTGAAGTCCCTGGTGCTGTATGTGAGCCGAGTGGTGAGGTGATGAGAGGTTCCCTGTTATCCTAGGCTACGTCTGCAGTATCACACTGTGAGCGTGAAAGACCTCCCCTTGGTCTGCAGAAGGCGCTGCATGAGGAGCAGGGTAGCAAGCTAATGATGATTTCAGCCCTCTAGAACTGGTGACATTAGCAGAAGTGGCCATATACTAGAAGTAACTCTGCCAAAGAAAGACACGTGTCTCAGGGAGATGCACAGTACTCAACACTGCCGCGAGTTCTTGTTTACTTGCCCGTTAGGAGAAACCTATCTTTTCACAAGAGTTAAACTCTTCTGTCACTGTACAGGGGAGAGAGAAAAGTTTCCAACACTTTTGCAGACTGCCTGAACTGTAACAAAGAGTTAATTTGTGTCAGTATTATAAAATACTAACTATATCTTGTGAGTAGGAAATTGAACTAAAGCTCATAAAAACCTTGGCTTACTAGAAGAAAAAAACTTGCACAATGTCTGATTTACACAGCCTTCTCACTGTTTGAGCATTTTTTTTTCGTTTAAAAGCCTTGAGAAACATTGTGAGACCTGAACACAGGAATTTCTGTGAAGCAAGGGGTAAAGTATCTGACAGAGATAAATACACTGCTTCGGTAAGATCAAGAGATTTTGTCCCAGGCCAAAATATTAGACTGAGTGTTTAACCAGTCACGCTCAGCATAGCGATATGTTGCGGTGACAGTCTTAGCAAGGACTTAGGGTTATGGCTGGCTTGCAGATCCCCTAGATTGGCTTGCCCTTTATCACATGGCCATTAATAAGAGATTGTTGGATGGCAGCTCTGCCTTGGACTGTGTTTTAGTGCATGAGCCAAATTCCAGCTCTGAGGTAGCTCTCTGGTGGGAAATAAAAGCATCTTCCCTACACTGCCAGTGTATGCAGTATAAAAAGAAAATAAACTACATTGTTTTCAAGACTAGAAGATAATCATGGTTTAGTTGACTGCTAAGACATGACCCCAGAAGAACAGTTCTGCTTATCTTTAAATGCATATGAAGGCCAGTACTATTGGCAAGTTTATGACAGTAGTTTATGAACTCCTTAAGAATTTTACTTCAGAACACAGAATGAGCATCTGCATCATTCTGTTATTCGAGAGGGGAGAGTCTATACCTAATCCAGGAGTGGCAAAGAAATCACTGTTCTTGGATTTAGAAATAGTCATACTACTAAGCTAAGCCAACACAATCCTAAGGAAAAAGCATTTCTCTGTAAAACTATGGGGTTGTTCCATCTCCAGGAGAAGCTCATCTGACTTTGACAGCCCATGACATTCAGAAGGGACTCACTGGGTCCCAATGGTCTCTGCTGTGCCTCCGAAGCAGTGTCCAGAGAGCCACGCAGGGTTATTAGCCCTCTCATGCTGTTGTGGAGACCAAGGAGGAAATGCAGAGCGAGCTCAGGAGCTAAGGCTAAGAGGACGGATTGAAGCTCTTTGAAACCAAACTTTTCCTGGCATCTTTGTCTTCCCTGTGCCAGCGCAGGCCTCCTGGACACAGAGTATGAGTTTAAATTACAGCGGGCAGCATCTGAGGTGGGGTGGCTACCATGGATATTAAGTGGTGCACAAAGGTGAGGGACTCCAGCATGCAGCGGGGGAGCTCAGGACCTCAGAACCCCTCCGCTGTGGGACTTTGAAGTTCAACACATTATTTGATGTTGCGTTTAGCACTTTGGTCTGGCAAGCTGCTGTGGGCATGAGGCTGATAGGCATTCCATGTTCTTGCAGAGTGCGGTATGCAAGAATATGTTTGCATAGATTTATTTTTTTATTCATTTTTTTATTCATTTACTTGTGCTTTCAGTTTGTCTGTTTTTTTTCATAAAACAGCTCAGATAATCAGTTCACCCACTCTCTAGGCTTAGTCAATATACAAGGGGCAAGGTATGGTGGAAATTTTTTTTGAACAGTGGGTGATCACAGCCTAGAACTCACTGCCATAAAACACCATTGAAACCAAGAGCTTAGAAGAACCCGTTAAACAGCTGGGTCTGTATATAGTTAGCAGTTTCTTAATAGGTAGGTAAAGAAAAAAGAAGCTTTGAAAGGGTTAAGTTCTCCCATCATTTCTTACATGTATTTCAGAGCACAAACCAATCTCTGTTAAAACTTGGAAAGAAAGCTTCCCATGTAAGCAGGTCTGTCATCTGCAAAATGAATTGTGGCTTCCTCCAAGACATCTGGTACTGGCCACAGAGAGAGACAGGCCACTGGCTAGGTGAATCACCAGTCTGAGAGAAGGACAAGAAAACATTACACTGCCTTCGTTACCTCTTCAGTCATTTTAAGAGAATGGATAATATTTGTATAAACTTGAGTCAGCTTCTCTAAGAGCAGATTAGTAGTAGGGATATCTCCTCTCTGAAGCGTAGTCATGAACTGTATGTGATGAAAACAGCGATGGTATTTGGAGCAGCAGAGTACCTACAAATGTCTACAGAACATTGGTGAAGTCCATGGAAGCACCAGCAGATACACAGTGATACTGCATGCAAGACACATTATTCTTGCTGCCAGTGGAAAGGAGGCTAGAGGTTAAATATACATATTCCCAGTGCAATTAGTTTTCAAAAGAAACTCCTTTTCTTCCACTTGGGTCCCAGCAAAGAAAGGCCTGGGCTTACCACCAAGATACATTTTAGCCCAAAACATCAAATCCTCTATAAAGATGTATTCAAGTAATTGAAATAGAAAAAAAAATAAAAGGGGGCATAGAAGAACTTCCCTGTGAAAGTAGGGAAGCAGAGTGACGTTAGCTGCTACCTGGTAGAGTTTCCAATTCATCCTTAATACTGTCCACAGGGCTCACCACTTCTGCTTGCAAGTGAAACTGTGAAATTGGGTAGTTTCACTTCATGAAGATCTGTGAGAACATTTTCTCCAGCTTTGATCTATCTGGGTGGGTTGTTTTTTTTTCAGCCTGTGCTTTTTGTTTTGAGTTTCTGATTCCAGTGAACCCAAAAGCAGTTCAAGTCAGGGGCTTGGGGCTTTTTCTTTTGCCTTCTGAGTATTTTGTCTTGCAGTGAGTTTTCTGTTGTCTGGTTTCACACCGAAGCTGTGATTTTAAGATGCGCTCAGAAGCTGCCCTTGTACGGTTATGACTGTAAGTTGTAAGGTTTACCTGTTTTACAAATCTTTCCATGAATGCAGTGCGAAGAAACTTGAAACCTGTCACATTTTATGTGATTTGCCATAAAAGTTTCACTTGGTTGTACTTAGGGCAAGCCTTGCTATCCCCGTCAAATCAGCAACCTCAGAAGGTAGTGACCCAGCCCTTCAAGTGTCTTTTTGTTGTCTTTAAAAGAGAAAGATGACTGTTTGTAAAATATTTTGCATCTTTGGAGCCAACCGATACAGAATAGGGCTGAGCACCTGCTTGCTTTGTCACTAATTTCTTGCACCTTCTCAGCCCTGATCCTTCTTGCATCTCTCAAAATCCCATTTTCTAGCCAGTTTTATGGCACATACCTATGCTGTGCTGACCAGATATGTGTCTCAGAGGTATCGACACATGTGCAGAAGCCTTGACCAAGCACCAAAGGACACCAAGCTCCATAAGCGTTGCCAAAGAGCCTTGCAGTTGCCTGCTTTGGTGAAAAAGCAAGAGCTGTGGTCATGCTGAGCAGGGGCTGAGTGGGGTGTCCCAGCCTCTGCAGTGGGCAGCCCAGCCTCCTTGCCTGCCGGGGCTCAGGTCTCTATTTATACTTGCTGCATTTCAAAGGGTAGTGGAAGGCGAACTGGCACAGCAGAGTGGAAGCTTTCATCTGTCTCGTACGGATAACACAGACAGATGCAATCACCTGGGTGCAAGTCACTGCCAGCCAACCCCTGGGAGACGCTGGTACACACCACGGTGGTGAGCGGGGGCGGCAGACGTATCTCTGTGTTTTCACTACTGTTATTATCCGGGTTGGGTAGATTTAAGTTAGCACTGCTTTACTCCCACATGCCTGCAAGCACGCTTCCCCTTTTCTCCACAGACATGACCAGGAGCAGAAAGCAGGCCCCAGAGCCAATTCTTTAGGATGGTCTCCTGGCTCCACCCAGACAGGGACAAAATGGCCATCAATGGCAGTGGGTCTAGTCCTTTAAGAGCAAAGAAACCAGTGAGAAAAACAAAAAGATGAAGTTGTGAATAAGATAAGAAGTAAACTCTGAATGCCAGCATTGACATGAAAGCTGAAAGAAACGTAACTTTAAGGTGCGAGTGTAATTCATGTGACTCCAAGTACTGGAATTACTGCTTGAGAATGAAAGTTTGTACCTACGAAATATTAGTGTGGAACATTATGCCATATTATGCACAGTTGTAGAGGAATCTTTGGATTGGCTGGGATTTTTTCTCTGATTGGTAGCTGTTGGTTTGTACTTAGTTTGAACATCAATGGTGTACATCTCACCCAGTGGACAGGTGAGGTGTATTTCCTCACTATGCAGTGAGGAGAGTCTCTGAAAGAAAGAGCAATCATAGAGAATCATAGAATAGTTTGGGTTGGAAGGGACCTTTAAAGGTCATTTAATTCAACGCCCCCTGCAATAAGCAGGGACATCTTCAACTAGATCAGGTTGCTCAAAGCCCCATCCAACCTGACCTTGAATGTTTTCAGGGATGGCACAGCAGGTAAAGTCTCCTGGTCTTAGACAGGATAGAGAGGTATGGGACTTCTGTGAGTGCAACCACAGCTTTGGAAAGCAGCCCTGCAAGTGTTTTCCAAGTAAGAAGCAATGAGGAGAAGGCCTTATTGTGTGGTCAGTCTCCGCGCGGCAAGGCTACCAGGACTGCCGACTGTCTGTCCACGTGGCACATCATCCTGGGCGGAAAACTGATATGAGACTACATGCTACATAGGCCAATACATAGGAAGTGCAATTCATTTTATAATACAGTTACTAGATAATATCAGACTTCTGTAAAATGCTTCTGTTTTTCAGGACCTATATGTAAATAGGCTTTGGGTTTTACATAGGTCGGGTGTAACAGAATTCATATCTGGAAGATATACTCGAGACCTCATTAACGCCATTTGCATGGTGGTCAGCAAACCAGTTATTGCAATACAAAATGGTTTAGTTGCTCCTATATGCATTGTCCAAAGAAATTCGGTACCACTTTGTGCATTGCATCTCTGTGGACTCTGGGGCAGAGTGCTTCAGAGGTTACTTCATGTGGACCTACATCCATCAGATCACTGGGCATGCTTCTACACCAACCTGATTCCTGTTTTGTTGCCACCATTTCATTTGAACCCCAGCTTGAGGGGCAGAGAGCATGTGGAGAGCATTCTGCTTATGACTCCGGCTAGGGAAATGGGGTAAGCCTGGAGGCTTGTCACGTAGGTTGCCCATCTGTTAGTGAAAGGACAGCACAGAGAGCCACCATGCGGTTTTCCCCCAACATGCTTTCTAAGGACCTCTACTAACACAGCCTGGAGTGGCCACCTCTGAACAAAAAAAAAGAAAAAGAGACCTTAGTTCCTGCAATGATGCTCTCTTTAGCTTCTGCACCAAGACTGTAAAGAAAAGATACTATATGGTGCTAAACGCCCACTTATTTTTTCACTAAGCATAAAATCATTTGCGCATTGAAACCAAGATTCAGGTCTCATACGTGAACAGGAACTTATTTCTGGCTGTTCCTCACTGCATGGGAGAAAATTATTTGCTTTTCTAAATGAAGTGGGGTGTTTCAAGTACAGTATGGTGGGCTACTGTGGACACTAAGGAATATGAATGGCTTGCCTTGATAAAAAAAAAAAAGTGATAGGACAAACTTCTTGAGTTCAAAAGTGGTGAACTACTTGAAATTTAGAGTAACAATCAGAACTTTTATTGTGATGGGTTATTTATTTTTTTACCTCCTGATAGGGATTACAATGCAAATAATAATTTTTTTTTTTAGTTTCATACACAGTCCAAGCAACTTTGGGTACTACTTTTGAGAAGTGATATTATTTTGTGCTGATGTTTTCAGGCACATGTATTTTACACTATGAAGCAGAAAAGCTACATTAGCCTCAAACAGCTACTTTCCTGTACTACATAGGAATAATCTTTACCAGTCTGGATAGTTTTATACCTATATAAATCCACTCCCAGGAGAATGCTCTGCTATAACTAGACATGTACCAACATGAAGAGGATTTGTGGCTCTCCTGTTGGGTGAATTTCTGTCATTAAGCGGATGTCTATAAAAGGACAAGGTTCACATTTTCCTAGGGCAGTCAAAGCTGCCCAGTATTTTGTGTACAGGGCACTCGATCTAAGAGCCAACGAAACCAGTGGAACAAGCTGGCTGACATCCTTGGACATTGGATTAAAGCTGTGATGGCTGTTCTCCTCCAGATAAAGGTGTTTACACCTGGTAATTGCTGACAGCCCACGTCAGTGGTCCCTTTTCACTCACCAATCCTTACATCCTCACTTATGTGAAACAGGGAGGGTTGGGACTGGGTCCCCTTCTGTGCCTCAACCTGCCTTTTCTTTGGAGTGGCATCCCGGCTCTTTCCGCCTCGTTTCACCATGCTTGCAAGATAAAAATAAAAAACAGCACTCTGCAAGTTAGAGATCGTGTTTCCAGCCCAGCCAGCCACTGGCAAGCCATCTCCCTTCCACAGGTTTGTTAGGGCAGACCCCTCCCAGTCCTCCCCTTCCCTCCCCTCTGACACCTCTGCACTTCAGGTCCATCCCCAGCCTGCAGAGCAGAGCCCGGCAAAGCAGCTCCCAAAGTCGGCCTTCTCCAGGTTTCGGTGTGTTGCTGCTTTGACTAAACCGCACCAGTTGGAGATCAAAAGCGCTATTTAAACAGAAGCGGTTGGAGGTTTTTCAGGCTGTCTCATCTCCTCTTTCAGCCTTCAGAAAAGCCCATGCTAGCCAGAGGGATTAGGAAATGCAACAGGCCCCCGCTGTGTCCGAGGGGATTAAATGGTGTCTTACAAGCTCAGGGCAGCGGCTGCACAAAGAGAGCACCCTTCATCTGCCTGCAGCGTTTGGGAAGTCCTGCAAAGGGCATCAGGGAGCCAAGCTTATCCCTGCACTATTCCCAGGTCTCCCATACAGCTGGGAGACAGATTCCCCACCGAGCATCTCCACCCATCCTCCACTCTGCTCAGAAGTAAGAGCAAAATCTCACATCTTGCTCCACAGTGCCTAAGGGTAAATAGGAGCTCCTTCACGGCAGCAGCAGGGTTTGGCTTCACAATCCTGGGTCAGCTAGAGTAAGTAAAGGGAGAAATAAAGATCTTTCTCAGTAGACAGTTTTTCAACACGGTTTTTGTTTTCAGCTTCTGAGTTATTCTCTCTCTGTCAGACATTCTCTCACCCATTCTCTGCTAATTTCTTCAGCAAATACTGCTCAGTCTCCAGCCTGTTCACAAACAAATCCTCGTACACCCCACAGCCCTCCACAGGAAAGACTTCCCTGCGTGAGTGGCCCAGCTGCTGACTGAGCAGCAGGCACAGCTAACCAAGGCAACGCAAAGTGCCAGCTCAGTAGGTTTTCTTCCATGTGCATGTCTTAAGCCAGCAGTTGAGCATTCCTGCCTAAAACTGTAGCCTTCTCTGAAAGCTCAGGCTGACACAACTTGTTCACACAACCCATCTTGGTAAGAAAACATCCAAAACGGGATTTAACGGAAATTTGTTGTTGGATTCCAACTTGTTTTCAAAGAAAATTTTTTCACTGTTCCCCAAATTCCTTTCTGTCTGAAATACTTCACTTGCTAACATCTCCACCCCTTTTCTCGCAAGTTCTTGTTGGAATTGTTTTTCTGCAGGAAACACAAGCAATGTTAAGGCATCAACTATTTGAAACTGCAGTTCAAAGAGAGATTGAAATCAGAATTTGAAAAATAACCTATATAAAAACATTAGCTGTCCTATTTTAAGAGATAATTAGCTGTAGCAAAGTTTCCCTCACTTATTTTACCTTGGTGAGAAAACAAACTACCTTGTCATTGAGGTTTTTATAAAGTGCTGCTGTGAGCAACATTTGCCACGAACAAATTAACTCAAACATTTCGAGTGCATGACTTACATCGCTAATTTTGCTGCTAGTTTTCATTTCTGCACCTGGAGACCAAAACGCCTTCAGTTATCGCATAGGGAAGGGGAAAAAAATGTAAATCATATATTTGACTTCTACGGAATACACATGAAAAAAAATCCTTCCCAAGCATTTCTTTCCAGAACCCATGACAGAAGGGAGGCTGAGCAACTCAGGAAGAGAGCAAGAAGAGGAAGAAGTGTTTTACTGTGTGGCAGAAGCAGCGTGCCTGGTTTAGCCCATGTACTAGCAAAAGTACTTCACATCAGAAAACCTCTGGGACATAGTACTATTTCCACTGGGTACTGTATTTCCAGCTTGAATAGGGCATACTCTGTACGTGATTTCAGGGGATGGTGGGTGATGAAGACACCAGCCCCAGCTGCTGACATTTGAGACACAGGTGCTCGGAGCTGCCTTTGCCAGCCAGCCAGAGCCAGAGTAATGCAATATAGGCAACTCCCACAGGTTGTGCTCAGAGAATAATCCACTGGCATTTGTTCATGGTTTTTTAGAAGCTCTGTGTTTGAACTAAGTCCCCCGTTGTTCGTAACGTCATCCTACCGGCTTATTAAATTATCGACCTTTTCTTCACTGCTACCTTCCCATTTTGCGTAGAATTAGATGGATACAGGTGGCCAAAAGAAACCATGCTTCTGTGCCTCGCACCTGGTACCAGCCCCCTTTGATCATGTTGTTTGCAGCCTCGTCCCTTTCCAGTTGATAGAGAAAGGCAGAAAGGGATGGAAGAATTGGCTTCTCATGGTGCTGGTATGCAATCCTACTCTTTAATTCCTAAGCTTGCTAACTCCTGAGACAATATGTGGTGTATTTGGTCCTTTCTATGGAAGTGGTGAACACACCTACCAGATTTCTGATTATTTTTTTTTTCCTAAATCTCAAGCTTAGTACACTGTGCCATGGGATGAACAGGTGTGTGTTTCTGTGGGTTCTTGCTTTCCATTTTCCAACCTCTCCTCAAAGGCTTCTGCGTGAGACTCAGCCTGTTAGTTTAATTTTGGTAATGCAATGAAATTGACGCAAAGCTCAAAGGCAGTGTGTACTGGGTGTGGGAGGGAGAAGAGAGGTAGGAAAAAGAGAAGTATTTCTAGATTAGTTTCTTAGCCTTTTACATTTTCATGTGTAGCGTACACTAATAGATGGGAAGCTTGGTAGGCAGTTTGTATTAAGAGTTCTGATGCAAGTTATGATGTGGTAAATAAAAATTGATGAGGATATTAAGCTAAAGAGTTCATTCAAGTGCTAAAGTCTGTACCTGCGGGGTTGGGTTTTTTTCTTTTTTAATCCTACTGTAGCATTATCTTTCAGTGTGCCTTACAACTAATAAGTAATACTAATCATGCGGGCTTGCATTCTGCAGGAGATAGTGGCACAGCATGGGGTATGTCCTCTACAAAACCAGAGGCCCTTTGCAGCATTCACAGAATCATAGAAAAATCTAGGTTGGAAGGGACCTTTAAGATCATCTTGTCCAACCATCAACCTAACTCTGATTAAAAAAAAAACATCACTAAACCATGTCACTAAGCACTATGTCAACCTGTCTTTTGAGAGCCTCCAGGGATGGTGCCTCAACCACCTTCCTGGTCAGCCTATTCCAACGCTTAATAACCCTTTCAGTAGTTAATTTCTTTATAAGACTTAGTGTTGGACTTGAGGCTTTTGAGGAGACTCTGTATTATTATGCTTGATCCCAAAGAAACTTTAGGATACTTACATGAGACTTTTTTAGTGTAGTTATTTGGGAGATCGTTGGAACTGGAGCATAACAAGACCTGTCTCAAGCTACAGCAGATGCTAATGATGTGGTCAGTGACATCATAAATGTTCGTGTGTTGTTAAGGAATTTTTTGGGAAGCTTATAGGACAGGGGTGGACTGAAATCTACCTCAAACACATAGGTAATCATGCTGTGTATATTAACTCCATTAACTCCAAATGCTCTCATCGTGTTGCTAATGTGGGCCTTCCCTGCAACCAGTGTAGTGAAAAGCTCTCATGCTACTGAGGCTGAAGGAAACTTCTCATGAGAATTTTTCATATTCTTTTCTGGGTAAGCCTTGCTTCAAGGCCAGGCTGGATGGAGCTTTGAGCAACCTGGTCTAGTGGGAGGTGTTCCTGCCCATGGTAGGGAGGTTGGAACTCGATGATCTTTAAGGTCCCTTCCAACTCTAACCATTCTATGATTCTATGAAATTTCATATAGGTATACATTGTTTGATTGAAAGTGTGCAAAGCTAAAAATCTTTTCCATAGAAATGTTGGACTTAGGGTACAATTTCAGACAAGCAACCTGCCTTCAGGATCCAAGGCAAGTCTAGCTCAATGCATTTATAAAGCCAAGACAAGGCAGGACTAGTGAAGGCTGATTTCCTACTGACATGGGTCTTCTGGCTACATTCTCTAACATCCGATAAGGCTTTAATCTCATTGAAGCTTTTTCTCTTCTTGAGGAATCTCTAAAATCTCTCACGACCACCCTTCAGCTGGGAGCACTGACAGAACCTCTCTGTTACTGCCACGTTTCGTGAAAACCATAGCAACTTAAGACCACTTCTGCTCTATCAAATTTAGTTAAAGCTGGCCCACAAACCAGAAAACTTAGGGGAAGTACAGAGAGGATGGAAGCAATCAAATAAGCACTGCCTCCACAGAAAAGCATGCTGATAAAGGAGCTTTGCATTTCAGTTTGGTGTGTGCTGGGCCAAAGTGATACACAAAGATAGTCAAATATATTCAGGAGCTGTTTAAGCTGCTCTGGGAATAGCATGTTCCTCATCTTCATGGATAAAGAAGTAGGTAAGAGTGGTCATACCAGAATCCCAAGGGAGACAGAAGTGGAAACAGAACCTCAATTTTTACAGTTCTGAGTCCTGCTATCTACAAAATTCTCTTGTTAACTTTGAATTTCAAATCTAATCAGGTAGATGTTTTCATCAGAAAGTTACCTTAGCATTACTTACTACTTCAGGGCCTGGATACTGTATATCTCCAGCTGCAACAGGGTAATCCAGTTCAAATAACAAACCGTAAAGAAAATCCAGAAAAAAAAAAAAAATGTTTTCCGATTACTTTTGAGCAGCAGCAGGTGAACTTGAAAATATTGTGTGCTGTTTGTGGACAATATGGAAACAGGGAAAGAAGTAAAACAATTTCTGATACAAGAATTGTTCAGCTCAATAGAATTTCAGATGCAGGAGGAGTGATGCATTAGGGTTTTTCTCCAGCCTGGCTTAGCACCACCTTGGCAGTAGGTGATGCTTTACACCTCCTCAGAAGAGCAGGGGGCATGACCATGGGCAGGGAGAAGGTAGCAAGTAGGGCACAGTCCAGTCCTATCGATTCAGCTAGAAGCATCACTGCTTGGAGACTCCCTAAAAACTTCCCAGAGTCCAGCAAAGCTGCAGCTTGGTGTTGTGGGACAGGGAGATGTGAGGAGAAACAATGGATCCATTTAGAAGTATTTCCTTTTTTAGCAGAACATATTTCTGAAGGGAAAGCTGCTTTTTTTTCTAAAAATTTCATTCTAGAACCTTTTTTTTTCCTGCTTTCTCTGATGTTGGTCTGTCACAGCACTGGGCAGTGCCAGAGAAGCCTGTAGGCTAGAGTGCCCTTCTGCACAGCTTGTGCTGCCGTTGGCACGGGCTCCACCTCTGCTGACAGAGGCTAGCCTTTGGCCAGGCAGTTATCAGACCGGGAGCAGAACGTGTTTTGCTTTTTCCATATCCGACTCCTGAGCAGAAACCCAGGCCTTGGGTAGAAACCCAGTAGAAACCCAGTAGAACTCAATAGAAACCTTGCTTGTTTGCAGAGACAGCAGGTTTCTCCACAGGATAGCCCAAGTGGCCTTGAAAAACAGAATGTGCCTCTTGAGAAGCCTGAGCAGCAAAGCTTGGTGCAGGGTTTTTGCTAACATGGGGGTGAAAACAGGTAGTAGGAGCTTCTCAGCAGAGGTGTCAGGAGCCCTGGCTCTGCCACAGGCTCCAGTGCTGCTGGCTGTGAGGGCTGTGGCTCCTTTATCACCTCAGGTGGCATCTCCATTCAGCCAGTCCTACCTGGTGCCTTCCCGTTCCTTCCCCTGTGCAGGGAGACAGCATAGGAAAGAAATTGTGCCATGCACATCATTGCAACCATCATGTCTTGGGACATCAGTGGCTGCTGCACAGACCGGAGAGGAGGTTAGCAGCTCAGCTGCACCTTTGGTGCCTACCAGCAGCCCAAGTACTGCCTTCAGAACTGCTTTCAGGTGGAATAATTAAAAAGCAAGCAAGATGGAAGCTCAGCCTTTCCTTTCTGACGTGGCCCAGCCTGTACCACACACTTCTTGTTTTGCTCATCAGGGGAGGGCTGCAGGAAGGAGATAGGTCTGTCCCCTCCTGGGCGCCCTGCCTGGGGTGCACCTGAAGCCCCCCAGCCTCCCAAGGGGAAAAAAAGCTGCCGAGCAGCTCCCGGAGCAGCGAGAGGGACCCACCAGCACTCCTGTCCCCCAAGTTAGAAGGGAAGCTGTCAGCCTGAGCGGAGGCATCCTGTTTGTTGAAAAACAAGTGACAGTTGAAGAAGGGTTGCGAGAGCGAGCAAACCGCAGCCCCTGCGCGGGGCTGATAACAGCCCTGATGCTGCTTCTGCAGCAGTTCCGTCCCGGGGAGGGGGGGACGGGGATACGGGTTGGGGGGTACAGAGTGAGCCTCGCTGGCGCTTTCCTGTTTCATGCTTTTTTGCTTTTTTGCTTTTTTTTTTGCTTTTTCCCGCCGCTGTTGAGTTCTGCCACGTTTTTTCAGTTACTCGCTGGTTTCTCAAAAGGGCCCTCCCCTTGCTCCCCAGGGGCTCCCTCTCCAAGGGCTGAGCAGGGGGGATAAAGGGTCGGCGTTCAAGAAGGCGGCTGCTAATAAGCTCTCTTAAAAACGTGTACCTGTGGCGGCTCGGGGTTTGCATGAGTTTGCACCCACGCTGGCCTCCCTGCTGGTGCTCCTTCCTCAGCCTGAGACCTCAGAGCACTTTATGAGGCTTTTTTTAACCCCATTTCTGTGGTTCATCCACTTCTGAAGGAGACTAGATCTGGTAACACCAAGGGAAAAGCATTTTCAGGCTCAGAGGTCTGTGATTAGGCAAATAGATGTGTTTTTAAATCTCAGTCCAACACAGGCTTAGATCCCCGTTCTGCAACTCTGTGTGACTTTATTGCCGTGACCGTCGCTGGCTCCCCTGGGTCTGATGGGAACCCTTTTGCGGTGGTGAAGTGTGTGCACACGTGTGCGTGTGTGGTTTCTGTCTGCAGCATGAGGAGCCCTGCCTTTGTGTACTGCTATGTAAATGATGCTACTCACCTTTTCAAAGCCAAGCACATATCTGAGGCTTATTTTGCTTCGGCTCACAGATACATTGGTTACAAAAGTGTTGGACACGTGTATCTCCCTCAGCAGAAAGCCAGGACATTTACTGGGCTTCCCATGACATAGGTTGACTCAGTTTTGACCATCTCACCTTAAGGTTCAGCCATGTGTTAACATAAATGGCTTTCCATTCCTTCTCACTGATTGGAATGCTGGGGCTAGCAGAAAAGGGGGTTTCTTTCTTCAAGCAAGAATGTTAATTTTTTTCATCAATATTTTCAGAGAGCTCTTCCTCCGTAATGATATCTCAGGACATACTTGTTTAAAGCATCTTGACCAGCATTCTTATCGGCATCAGTTACATAATCCTGATTATATTTTTTTTTATTTGCTAAAAGATGGGCTTCTAGTAAGGAATTCCATTTTTAAGAAAAAAATACATTGGAAAATTGCTTCAATAAAATGTTGATTCACTCTGTTCTTACAACAGAATAATAATAATAAAAATGTGAACAGCATTTTATTTTCAAATGCTGCCAAAACCACTAGCTTTTGAATTTCATAGTTTTCCCTATGACTTTGCCCTCTTTGTTTTTCCTAATGCACTCCACCACTGTGCTAGGAGTCATACAAATGTATGAGAAAGCACCCTGAAGAATTTACAACCAAGAAACCAAACTGAAGATAGGCGGAGGGTCAGAGTTTACTGGGCCAGTACCATTGAAACGTGGTTTGTGAGAAGTATGAAATTAAACAAAAAGATAAAAATGGTTTTGGCAGGAGTTAAGTTAAGTCACACAAGTGTGTGGAGAAAATTAGAGAGCCCTCTGTAAGGCAATGCTGTCTGAAGCCACCTCGCTCTCCACAAATTACTCCCCACCCATGCTTTTACTTCTCTCCTAGCTGCAACAAAACTTCTCAAATGCTTTTCTCTTTTTCATTGCAGCCTGTCTCATTCTAGCCCAAATACTGAGATCCCTCAGGCCCTCCCGGGGCTCTTTGCTGTGTGGACATCCTCACCAGACATGGGCCTGCTGCTCGCTCCTCTGCTCCTTCCCAGTTCAAGACCTTTCCTGGCCCCAGCTCCTTGGCCCACTCTCGATGGGGGCACAACAGAATATCACCCTCTGTGGCCACCTCCTGCCCCATGACCCATTCTGTTATCCCACCATAAAGGCATCGTGGCCAACGCTGCCCTTTTGTTGCTTGCCCTCTCCCTCCCATCTGGTAACACGTTTTCTGAGATTGCATACCCCTTATCTTCCTCCCTGCCCAGACCACGGGAATGCTTGCAATTTTTCTTTGCCTTGTAAGTGGGAAAACCCCAAGAAATGTTTCTGCAGAGCTCAGACAGCAGAAGGGCATGGATATTCAGGTGCTAGCAAGCATTTAGTCTGGGATCTTCAAAGGAATCTAAGCAAGCCACCACCAATAGGCTTCAGAGTAACTTGCACATCCCACTCCCTCAGTTACTCCAAATCTTAGGGCTTCTTGTGGCGTCTCTCAGCATAGCAAGTTGTGATGATAAAGCATAATAGGGATTCATGAGAGACTGCTGCTCAAGCAAACTTATCAAGCTTATTTGTTTGGTGACTTTGGCTTGTTTGTTTGGTGCTCGAGGCTA
This sequence comes from Thinocorus orbignyianus, assembly GCA_013400375.1. Lineage (NCBI taxonomy): Eukaryota > Metazoa > Chordata > Aves > Ciconiiformes > Thinocoridae > Thinocorus > Thinocorus orbignyianus. The sequence goes on along the minus strand of VXBW01001977.1, from coordinate 273,167 downwards.
TTTATTAAGTGACAGAAAATGAAGAAAGTGTACTGTCCTGTGCCATTTATTCTAAGTAAGGGAAACGTACATGAGCATCTGTATTTAGCAACCCATCTGCACTGGTTTCTATTTTAAAAAGCCTTTTTCAGATTTCCCTTTCCTTGCCACATAGCATACCTGGAAAGCAGGGCAAATAGTGAGCTGCTGAAGAGCTGTTGGAGCCAATTACTGACAGTTGCTACAAACAGCTGTGCTAGCCAGCTTGGTGGTTTTCCAGGGCTTGTTTTCCTTGTCTTTGAATATGGAGTCAGAAGGTGAAAAACAAGCTGGCAGCTCACTGCTTTCATCTCCTTCTCCATCCCTTGGTGACAGAGGATCCCCCAGAGACTGGGTTTCCATGGGGACATGTACCCGGCTGCTGTGAACACACCATGTCCCTGTCCCAGGCCAGCCAGCAACCAGAGCTACAGCATTGCAGCCCTCACTTATTAGACATGCTGTTGCTTTATAAGTTGTGGTAGCCTTTTATTTCTCTGACACGAAAAGATAGCCTTTTGGTGCATGGCTTGCTTTTGCTGAAGCCTTTTATGCCCCCTCAAAGATAAAGAGTGGAGAAACTTCCAGGTTATCCAGACAAAGCTTTTACAAGGCAGAGTTTAAGGGTGGCAGGGTACTTGCTCTGATGAGTTTTGAATGCTGCAGTAATAAGGATTCTTTCCATCCCTTCCCTTAGGTCATTCGCTGGGAGAATTTATGGTTAGGGATTTTTCCTTAGCATTCAGCAAGTTTCTCTTCTTTTCATCTAAGTCGCCTAGTTACTGTAAACCTTTATAGTTTATGAATGCGTGTTCACAGTATACAATATAAGGGTGTATATACACCTGTGTGTATGTATAGGTATTTCCATACACTATGTGTATGCACATTGTATTTTATTTACCTTAAACCCTAAGTAATACCTCTTCTGTGTTTTACATTCTCTAAGCGTTTGCAGGATATGCTGACTGTGCCATATACTCATTACTCGTCCACAAACAAGCTCCCCAAGCTGTCTTCATGAACCCATTCCTCAAGCTCCATAAATCACCTGCTTCTTCTGCTCCAAGAGAGTGCAACCATCACAGTGGCCCTGCAGTCTGTCCTCTGGACCCACCAGGAAGGCAGCTGCAGCCGAGACCCTCCCTCACATCTCTTGCACTATCTGTCACTGACACACACGACCATGCCCTTTCCATGCCATGTGTGGGGAGAGTGCACAGAGGTGCAGGAGGGTGGTGGTTTTGCATTGTAGAAGGTAGCTGGGGGGAGAAAGCAGCTCCTTCTGTAGCCCTTCAATGGAGGCAACAGAATGGGTCAGGAACCTTGTGTCAGCCTCTAAGCTGGTATTTTACATCAGTACTGGGGCCTTGAAGACTGGCTCAAATCAGCTTGTGAGAAAGCCAGCTAGTGTTCCTCTCCACAAAGCCCCAAAAGGGTTCTGCCCTGCAAAAGAAGCTCTTCTCCCCAGGGCTAGCTCAGAGCATCCTCTGAGGTGCTGTGATCTCTCTGCTTTGGGAACTTATTCCTGTGGGTGGATCTGTTAGGTGGACAGAGACGGAGCAAGGTGCCCAAAGTACCTGCTCCAGTGCTCTGGGGGAGCACTCATGAGGGTGAGGAGAAGGTGAGGGTGGGAGGTGGGAAGAAAGGGTCTGAGATGAGCTGAGAGGGAGCACAGAGGGCTTGTGGGCTGCCCTCTGGGAAGAACCATCATAATTCAGCCAAAATAAAGCCTACAATACTCTGTTTTACATACTTCCTCCCTTCAGCTCCTCCTTTCAATTCACAGCTGCCCTCCTAAAATCAGACTAGGTAATAATCACTTTATTCTGAACTGAGACTAGTTCTCCACGTTGAGCTGGGTGCTGCATAAGAGCAGATGAAAGAAAGTATACCTACCTCCATAGACAGTTTCTTAGCTTAAAAAAAAAAATACCTACTTCCAAAGAAAAGTTTTTAAATTAAAAAAAAAAAAAAAAAAAAAAGCCAGAGAAAACAAATGGATATGCAGGCAGTCAAGAGAGACTGGCAGTTTAGCTGGTGGTCTGACAGCACTATGAACTAACTTTTTGTAGGTAGCTCAGCAAAGGAGGACTTGGAGGGGGGTAGCAAGACAGTACTGCAGGTGTGCAAAAAAGTGAGGGCAGCATAGGGAAAAGGTAGAGGCATTTCTTCAGAAAAATCTCCTAAATGTTTGGGTAACAGCAAGGGGCACCACAGGCTGAAGAGTGGTGCATTTGGCCTTTTGATCCTAAAAGGCAGGTGATAAGCAGGGTGGGGTGAGCTGAGGGACTTGACTGTATTTTGTCAAGGGAGCACCACAAGCATGCGGCTGCACTGCTTGCTGCTGTGTCCATCTGGAGATCAGAGGAAGAGCGCAGTGTGCTGGGCACTGCAGAGCTAACAGGAGGTGTGTAGAAACACACTATCCCGCCAGCACCAGGATGATCCTGGGATGTGCTTTGGGTGATGAACCTGCCAGGTGTCTGTGTGAATCATGGTCCTCCCAAGCAAGTGTGAACAGTTACTGTTTTTTCCCCAGAGGATGCAGTGCAGAGGCAGTCCTTCCTGGGTGCTACAAGCTGCCACTTGGTACCTCTCTGAGCAGGTCTCCAAAGGAGCCTGCTGGTATCTTTATCTGTTACCAACATCAGTTTGCTTTGCTTTTATTCACCCTTCCTCTTCTATCAGTGGAAGAAGCTGCTCCTTAGAAGACAACCATAGTCAGCAGCTTTGACTTTCTGGTGCCGTGATTAGCTTTGATTTCATCCAGAAGCGCGAGTGCTATGCCTTTTGCCCTGCTGAGTTTCATAGAAAGTGAAGCTGCAAAAAGTATTAGGTTTTCTTTTGTGGGAAGGCGAAAGCCACGTACACCACTAATTCCACCACAGCCATTCCTTCGTTGCTGACGATAGGCAGGCTGGAGGTAAATAGGGCACTCTGCTGGACCACAGATAGGGCTAACTGACCTCATTTCTTCCAGCAACATTTCACATTTATTTTGCCTCATTCCCAACACGTCCTTTTTGCATTTGACAGAGCATCAGAGAAGTGCAGTGGTGCCACCCCTCACCTCCTAAAATTATCAGCTGGGGGGAGAAGCATGGTGCAGGAGGCTGGACTAGAGAGCTGACGGTGCATGGGAAAAAGCTTACATATGCACTTGCAGATGGGCCTTCCCTGTATAGAGCACTTTTGGGGTTTTTATTTAATTATTTTAGCCTTCTTCCTAGAAAACATTTCATTACTGAAATGCAGTAACAGAACTAGGGTTAGAAAGAAGCACGAAAAATGTGAAAAACTTGAAGTTCCACCAAAGCCTGCTGTAGGCATGAAATGGCCATGAACTGTGAACTTTTATCAGTAGATTTTAAAACAGTCTTTATGGTTGTTCATTGTCTATTCTCTACCATCTAATTTGCAATACAAATGGCTTTCTCCTGAGATACAGGTTTCTCACTCAGATGACCACAAAGGCCATTATTTGTTAACTTCAGCTGCTGTCAAAAATAGGTCTGTTTCCCTTATGGCAGTAGCTAAGGGAAGAGTGTCACTATTAAACACCTCTGTAATGTGTTGCTGTCTGAAAATATTTTCTTAAAAGAGAGCCATGCAGAAGACAGCTTCTATTAATGACTGGCCTGACAAAGCCATTCATTTCATTAAAACCTGAGAGGTATCAACTGTTCTGAATTTGTCACAAAGCCTTTGCGGCAGGCTCAGACCATCCCTTTAAATGAAGATAAATCCCTCCCGGACTATTTGGGGGATCTTTGGTTTTCTAGATGCAAAAGCACCCCTAAAAGGCAGTGGTTTAGGATGAAGGTTATTTAGCAGCTGCTACAGTCAGCTATTCAAATCAGGTCTTTTGGTAAAGGCTAAGGCTCTTGGGCCACTCTCTTTTCTTAAGGTTATTGAAGTTCACTGCACTGCTTGGTAAGGCACAAAGGCGGTGCCAGTGTTGGCAAACCTAGAAGTCCAAACCATCTGTTTACTGATCAGATGAAGCAGAATCAGCAAGCCTATATCCCTCCCCAGGGAGCCCAGCTAATACCTGGCACGTCTTTAAAGGAGGGAGGGCAATTCACATACCTGTTCCTTGTTGTTGTAGGAGTAGGCTGTGAGTGAGAAAGGAGCCAGGAAGGATCTGGCTTCATGGGAAGAAGTTGCTGGATAAGCCCAGTAGGCACAGCAAACCCATGGTAGACTAAAGACAACAAATAAGGGGTCAAACCTGGCTCACATTCTCATCAGCTCCTGGTGCAACAGGAGAGTAAAGAGAGTGCTGGTCAGGCTGTTCTTATCTGGTTTGCAAAGACAGGTCGCTTACTCCAGATGGGTTGTGTGGTTGGTGCCAGTGGCCTGGATGCATGGCTTCCTGAAAACCACAGGGCAAAGGCTTTTTATTGTGGGCTTGGTGAATGCCTCTGGGTGGCTGGGAGCTTTTTATGCGGTGCTAGAGCATATATTTAAAAAAATCCCTGAAATGCAAGCGCCTGAATTCTATAAATTGCTGTGAATCAGCCCCTGGTAAGCTCGCCACCGAGTAAATCAGGAAAGGCAGGGTGCTGCACAGCCTGCTTGTGCGCTTTGGGCTTTGTGGCAGGCTGCACCCAGCTAACACGGGTGCTGAGGGTGACTCTGCCACCAGGATTTCAGATCAGTCCCTGTTGCTGTCTGGATATGCCTTATGGAGGGCTAGGAACAGGGGACAGGGAGGCACCAGTGTGTTGCTGTGGAGGCACCGCTTGAGTAGATGAGAGTTTCTCCTCTTGTATGAGTGGAAGCTGACAGGGAGCAGCAGCATCTGCCTTGAGGACAGGTGCATTTCCTCTGTGCAGGAGATGTGATCTCTCCTTTTCATGTGCCTTCACTCCAAAGCAAAGCGATGCAGCTGATACAGAGAAGGGTCAAATATTTGCACATGGAAAAAAGGCATAAAAGATGTGAAGACAGATAGCTGTAAAATTAAATGTTATTATTCCTAGTATAAAACAAACAAACAGAAAATCTCTCTGACCTCTATGAAACAGTTGTCCCACTATGCTGAATTAGCTATCTTTTCTTATTGGTATGAAATAATTCCTTCCCTAATGCAAACAATATGCTTGCCATAAGAACAACAAATAGCTGTGAAGCTCACACTGTAGAAATTTCTGGAGGATCAGCAATACTGACATGACTCCTCTCCTTATGAATCTGACCCCACCTCTTCAGGTCAAGTCTTCAAATTCAGCTCTTCAAATTCTGCAGTTAGAGCAGAAAAATCAAGCTATGAAACCAGAGCTATAAAAAAGAAAGTGGTGGTGTCTGGACAAGGGGGATTGGGCAAACCTTCTCCTCTGGATGAGTTCCCACTTGAGACAGATGTGGCAGAGGTGATGATGGAGAAGGAAAAGTGCAAAGAGAATCAGAGAGGGTTTTCTAGGGGTGAGAAGGAACCACAAGGGATAGGAGGAGAAAGGACCACAGTTTCAGGGGGAAAGGGATATCAGCAGAAAAGGGGAAATAGAAATAGAAAAGGTGGGGAAGAAAAGAGGGGAGAAGCTGCTGAAGAAGGACCCCTCTGGACAGGCAAGGAGTTGGAACTCACCTTTTCCCTTGGTACCTCCAGCATAAAAATTGGTTTATGTGCTCCTAACAGCAAGGAAAAGGGTCTCCCATGAGTTTCCTCCTACTGCAGCTCTGCTGCCGCATCGAAAGTTTGGTCTATTCTATGAGTATGTGACTCAGTGAACTTTAAATCCTGAGACCCTATTTACAGCTCTGAGTCTATTTTCCAAGGCACAAGGCAGCAGAAATAAATCCAAGTGTCCTCACCCTTGCTGGAGCACCCCTTTAAGCACAGGTTGGAATGACTCCTATCAAAAGCAACTTATGCTGGTTCAAATTTGGGGATGGTTTTGCTCAGTCTTCAGGGGTATATTGACAGTATAGTGTCACAGAAGGTATTCAGAATGAGAGTATGTTATTTCTCAATTGCATTCAAGAAAACAAGACTGCTATATAAAATTATTACCAAAATATGGACACATGAAAATCCTTTCCGTGATGAAATCCCAAATCCATGGTAGGAGGCAAGGAGGGTTACGCAGTCAGTGACGTTTGCTTAAGTAGTGCAAAAAAGTCCCAATTCAGAATCTGTGCATGCCCCCCTTAATGCAGTAGCACCTGCCAAAGGACATCCAATAACCCACTTTTTAGCTGTGCAGGCACACACAAAAGAGAGCATGGGGCACAGGACTCATGTTACAGGCCAGCTGCTCACTAGAATTGTTAGGCTTCTGGAGGAAAAATGGTCCAGATCACTTTTGTGGCTTTCAATTGAGTTTATTTAAAAGCTGGGGTAAGGGGCGGAAACTGTAAGTGCAAAAGCTGAAGAAGAAGAGCTAGCTTATAAGCAAGATGAGAAGAATGTCTAGACTCAGATTTTATGCATCTTGATCACTGGAGTTAGCATGAGATCTTAAATGTTTGATACTATTTATTCACTATGTAAAATTCATCTTTCTGTAGGGAACAGGCTGCAGCTGACTGTGGTAGGAGGTTATGGTACAACTCATGCACAATATTTGGTCTACTTACGGGCACAACTTCACCTTTCCAGAGGTTCTTGAAGGAATCTGGAGTCCATCTTGCACTTACTTATAATGGGGCTTAGGTACCAAGCTTGCTTCACATTCTTTTCGAATCCAAGGCTCGGAGGAGCTCTCAGGTCCAGAAGGAACCAGCACTGCCATCTGCGCACAGAGAAGCCAACCCATCCAATACTGGTGTAAGTGCTGTGGAAGGAGAACAGGAGATGTTTTTATGAGAAAAATCTCTTACTTTTCTTGTCAGATCCCAACTTGAAACAAGTGTGGCTTTGACTGCTCCATATTTTAGCCACAATCGCAGATACAATAGGGCTAGTAAAGTTTTGTGCAGTCTCTGATTAAAAAAGCAAGAGCCTCACAACATGGAAGCGTAACCATACCAGGTCCACCTAAAAATCCACCTGGTCCCAAGTCTTCTCCCTGGGAAAAGCAACCCACAGGTGTTTAAGGAAAACATGTAAGAAACATAGCAAGCATGATATGCTTTCCCTGACTTGGATAGGAACATTTTCTGCCATAGACTTGCACAGCTGCTTTCAAAACTTTTGATATTGCCAGCTGACTGCAACTTAAATTGTGCATTGTGTGAAAAATACAGACCCCCATGATAGGTGGTGCTCAGGATTTACGTGGGTACATTAAATAGCCAGTAGGATTCTTCAGCTTAATCAGTTCTCCATCATTTTTCTTAAGCTATTTATGGTTTTATTCTGCCAATAAATTGAATAGGGTTAGCATGGATGTGTCCTCTTTGGAGATATGAATATATAATGGATTTTTATGTAGTGCCATGAAAAAAAGTATTCCATTTGTTTGGTAGAAAATCCTCCTTTTTGGAGATTAACTGCTTAGAAATGGTAACCGCCTTAGAAATGGAAGTTTTAAGGATCCTAAAAACTCTAACTTCAAATAAACACGCAAGTTGTGAAAATGTAATGCTAAAAATGTCTTGAATATATCTACTCATTTTTTTCATAATATGTCTCTAATGAAGTGTTCTTTTTAAAAGAGAAATCACAAGTCATAGGTTTGGAGGGTGTTTTTTTAATTTTCTGTGGAAGTCTAAATAACTATTTTTCTTCCACTTAATTCCTTTCTCACACACACACCAAATTCAATGAGTGGATGCTGCCAGCTTGTCTTTTTCTCCTTGTTTTGTCAGATTTTACACTGAAGAGGTCTTGAAATATATAATCCCGGAGACAGAGATGCATGTTTGCTTTAATCAATCTGTAACTCATCAAAATCAAGGAAGTTTAGCAAATTGGCAGAATAGTGAAAAGAAAAAAAGAAAGGCAAATGGGAGTGAAGAATTAGGAATTTATTCCATATATTACACTCAGCAGAGAGGGGGGAAAATTGGAAGGGGAAAGTAAAACTCTCAGATAGAAACTGTTTTTTTAAGCTAGTGTTGAGAGTGCCCAGATGTTCCGTTTCAACATATTTCAGATGTTTTGTGAAACTTTTCTCTATTTTTGACCACTTGTAATCCCCTGAAAATCAGTATGTTCTTCAGTGAAAGGATACACCCAATTTAAACCACTTGAAGTATGTTTTAAGCAAAGAAAAATAAAAAATAAAAATAAACTGGTCTGCCGATTGCACTAAAGAGAAGGGGGAAAAGTTTCGAGGAAAGATTACTATTACATCGCAATGAAAATGGTTTGCCTGAGGTTAGAAGCGAATGAATCCCAGTACGTGTTCTCCTTGGATTTTTTAGTAGAGGCACCATTTCAGTCTGTAATTCCTATCACTGAGTACCTGGTAACTTTAAAAGGAATGGTAACTCTGGCCAGAGATGGGGTCAGTGAAACGGCACCATATTCTGCAGAAAACATAGGAAAAGATGGATTGATTTCTATTTGTGCTTTTAGCCTGAATATAAATATTAATCTGAACTTCAAAAGTTAGTAAAGTAAATGCCAAAGGGAGCAACAAAATCACTTGGCTGAGAAATATGTTTCTTTAAATATTTTATTTGCTGTAACACTTCATGGTAAACACACTTTACATTTATTTCACAGGCCAATGCTTAAACATGAATAATCGTGGCTTTCATACCTTGGTCTTCCTCTAGGGTAGAGAGCGCAGCTGCCAGATATGGCAAATAACTTCACATCTCACAGCTTGAGGCCAAAGGATGGGTTTTTTTGCGCAGGCTGTCAAGCAACAAAGCTGTGTTGGTGTGGGACACACCAGAAGAGATGGAAAGGTCTAGAAAACCACCCCATGCTTTCTCCAGGCCAGGCTAAGGCATGTTGTCCTAACATGGGGACAAGTTCTGCCAGAGACAGAAGTTTCACCAGCAGAGAGGTGCAGATGCTTCCTCACCGGTACCTCAGCCCAGGTGTTTCTCCTTTGAGAGTTTCTGACAATTCAAAATGGGTTTGCACTAGGTAACTGCACAAACACGGAGGCAGATTAGCAAAACTTTCTTTGACATTACACAACAAACTTAACTATGGAAACAAATTGGATGCTGGTCCAGCCAAACTGACATGGGGTTAAAGATGCCACACTGTTTTCCCTCCTGTAGATCAAGTTTCCATTTGACGCTCTTCTACATTCTTTAGGGCAAACAGTAAAGCCGCTGATAATTGCCTGTTATTCAATGCACACACGACCAACTTTCCCTCCCAGAGCCATGCATCTGCCTCTCCGTTACCACCATGAGATTTATATTTTTTTGGACCACTGGCTCTTTTTATGTACATGTCTGTTTGATGTCCTATGACAGTGAAATTTCATCTTGCCCTCTTAAGCCTGTCCTGTTCAAAACCATTCATTATCATGCCATAATCACTAGGGCCTGTTCATTTGGTTTAGCAGCATGTGTTCACTTGCTATTTAGAGTATACACTAATTATGTTATTACTTTGTCAAGAACAGGTACTGGGATAGATGGAGCGAATCTGTGCTGGGTTTCCAAGGGGATGCTCAGGAAAAGGTGGAGTACAGGAGAAGCAGGGCTTGCAAAGCAAGGTACCACTGGCTTGTGGCAGCTGGGTTTGCAGGCAAGGAGCTCTAGCAGAATCATGGTGGAGGTGGATGCTGGAGCTGGGTGAGGAACAGCCAGTGATCTGTTTATTTCAGTGCAAGAAGATTCACTCCTCTTCCACCAGCTGCTTGGGATTTGGGGACCAATTAGCTTAAAAGGCTGTCCCCTATTCAACATTCAAGTGTTTAAAAGGGCTATAAGGCAGGCTTTATCTCACAGTGCTGCTAACCTGAAGGAAGTGGGGACCTGCCACCTCCTATTTCGCTGAAGGGGAAGTGAGACAGAGGGAATAACCATCTTGTGCAAAGTCATATGGGAAGTTCGTGCAAAGCAGAGAGTTAAAGCTGAGTTGCGTGAGGAGGGCTCTCTGAAAAAACGGCATAAGTGATCAAGTCCAACTCTTCTTTTTAATTCCGTTTCAGGTTAACCCAAACTGTAACAAAAATCCATATATTTTATATACAGTTAAATATCGTATTTATTTCTTTCCACCAAAGTAGAAAAAAAAAATAATACTTGACCTTGAATGAAACTTTTAACTGGGTCCCAAACCTTCCCTCATTTTTTCAGTGACACAAAGCCTTATCAGGACCCAGGTGTTATTGACTAGAATAGCAGAGCAGAAGGTGATATGGGGTCTGTCCTCTGGGGGCCAGGGCTGCAAATTCATGCACAATACCCAGAAAGCCTTTTTTGCAAACCCTGACTCAATGGCTGGATGACTCCTGCCCTGTCAGGAATTAAGTGTACAGCTCAGTATTTCACACTTGTGTTTTTGTTTGGTTTTCCAATGAGCAGCTGAGGTGTAGGCAAGCAGTCGGCACAAGCAACGTTAGCCAGAAAAAAAATTAATCATTGGAAATTATCAAGACGTTTCAGTTGCTCTGTTTTTAAAAGCCCAGAGTGGTTGTTTTCCTCTTGGCCTCATCATGTTTTCATAGCCACTTGGAAACTCAGCCCCAGCATCATCTGCAGTGATCCAAGCTCCCCTGCTGCCAGCGCAGGATAGTTTCCTACTCTGCCTTCTTGATCGTTTTGTCCTGTGTAGTTTTAAGTGACTCAAGCTATAGTGCTTCCTACCACTTCCTTTGGGAGACAAGTTTGTAGTCTAAATAGGCTATATGGTAGCAAATTTTCCTCCTATTCAGCTTAATTTCTTTCCCCTTGGTTTCATCCTGTAATGCTTATTCCAGACAGAGGCAACGCTGTTGGAGCAAGGGGAAGCAGCCAGAAGAGCTGGCAGGACTCGCATCGGCACCCCTCGGTGATGGAAAGTGTGACTGCTTTTCGTAACACAGGTGCATTACTTGGGTGCGATGATAGGTCCTGGGCTGCTCCCGGCTACTGAGGGCTGCGACCGAGTGTTGGAGAGCCAGTAAAGGCCAACCCCCTGCGTTACCCTCTCCAGCCTCATCATAAGAAAGTAATATGGAGCAAAGCCAGGGCTTTCCCTACCGCAGTCTTATTTCCTCTCCTTCCAACAGCTTCTTTTCCTTTACTTAGGCAAAAGGAAGCCACTTCAGACCTGTGGTGTGCATTGACCTCCTGGTTTTAATTGCTTTCCTACCATGAGGAAGTTTCTCACTCCTCACCATTTCGATCCCAAGCACATCATCTAATCCCTTCCCTAAATTGCACACTCGACTTTAGTAACAGAAAAAAAGTTGGTTTAGGTCACTTGTGCAGGTTTCTAAAATATTTTATTCTGAGGGAGGGGAGAGGAAAGGGTTTCTCCTCCTTCATTTCTATACTTGGCAGATTTCTGTGTTGGTTTTTTTTTTTTTTTTAAGAGAGAGAGAGAAGCTGTCTGAACTGAAAGGAGGAGGGGGAAATCTTTCTTAGAGGTGGTTCTAAAAACGGTAGGTTTAAAGTAGATTTCCTGCAAATTGTGTGCTATGTGCAGCAAGCATGTTGGTGTGGTATAAAGGTGTTACTGGTATTGGATGGAAATTACCTCAGCAATGGCTTTGCCTCTCATGAGTAGTGCAAGCTTTTTAACAATCAGTAGGTAATTTAACCTCATGTGTAATATGTCAGAATTTGTGTGCATTTATTATATTTACAAATTGCTGTTACGTAGCAGTGAGAGCAGCTACACCCTTCTACCCCCATCTTAAATTAGATTCTCAGACCTGGTTTTCCAGTGCAGGTCACAGACAAAGCCCAATGGCCATAGGGTGAGAAGAGAGGGGACAGAGCAGAGATACAGCTGCAGACAGATCATACCACCCTCAGCTTACACCTCTCCGAGAGTCAGGTGCTGTCAGGAGAGCTCCATCTGCCCAAGTCCCCTCCGAGAGACCAATATAAACACTCGGGGGGTCTATGCAAAGACTTCATGTAGGTCTTTGCAAAGTGCCACGTAGGGGAGCGCACGCCAGGCAGAGCTTCTCGTCACCAGCTTTTTGCTGAGCTCCCCTGCTCCGAGGGAAGAGCGAGGTCCACCTTTTCTCAGAGTTCATGCTCACGTGTCTGTGGTTTGGGTAAATGCACTGCTGGCTGTCCATGGCTTCACGCTATGGCATAACCACCCCCAGCGGCCCGCCACACCTCATGCCAGCACTGACTGTCACAGAAATTGTCCAGCTGCGGCTCCTGGTGCCTCCACATCTCCTGAGCCCTGGCACAGAAGCAGCAGCCCCTTGCAGAGGGACCTGGAGGAGAGCTGAGGACTTTAAATCCTAGAATTGATAGAGGTTTTCTGGAATCCTCCTAAATCACTAGGTGAACAAATGGGCTTTTGTTTCTCTGCCTTATTATTATTTTTTTTTGCAAAAGCATGGAAGTGGACCGAGGAGGGCACAGAGCATGAGAAACCGTTCTGCCCTTGTGCCCACAAGAGAAAAGAGGTCATCTTGGTAGCCAGTAAGAGTCTCAGTCCAAAGCCCAAGCTGGAACAGGCAGTAAAATCAGGCTTTTAACATTGGACATCTTCAGCTTGAGAGGAGTATGCTGTTTCAAGAGCTTAATGCTGTGGAAATTGTCTTGGGTAGAAACAGAAAGATGAAAGCTACAAAGTTGTGTTCAACTTGTTGAGCTAGTTCAGCTGTGTTGAAGGGAGAATGTGGGTCGAAGGGAAGGAGAGTAACCTGCTAAAATAAAACCACGTTTTTTGAGCTGCTTTACAAACCAGAGGCTGTGCAATGACATGTTTCTTGTACCAAAGTGAGTTTGCTGTGTTGTCTAGTCTGGTCTAGGGAAGGATTTACACAGCTAGAAGTGCTGAGGTTGTGCGGTAGCTTCATTCCAGGACTTCTTGCCAGTGTCAAAGCAGGACTTCTGAACGTGATGTCAGGACACATCTGCACAACATATTTGTGGATATATGCACCCCTAAAATACCCACAGGTACCAGACAAACAGTATGAAAAGGAACAACCTTTGAGAAGTTAGGTATGGAATAAATAACCATGTTATATCGATGTCCAGTAAGTAAGCCAGTGGGTATTTATTGTAAAATGTGAGGATTTATTTTATTTTCTTCCTTCTTTTTTCCTTTTTTTCTTTTTTTTTTTTTTTTAGATGTGCAGACTAATTAAATTACTCAGAGAGGGTAAAAAAAAAAAAATCAGTTTGATCTGACTTCAATTTGACTGAAGTCTGGAACTAAAAATGTGGTGCTTTGAAAGACAGAATAAGCAGTTTCCTGAGTCATAAATTGAGTCACACAGACCCCTAATGGTGTTTCCAGGACTGCAGACAAGCTGTTGCTCTTAAGACAAAAAGTAAAACCTTTAAAAATAAACTAGAGTTTGTGGCAGATTTCCAGGGAGATTTGTAATGTCCTGTGAGAGTCACTTCAAAGGTACAGATCCTGCCCCTGCAAGCCTGTGTCTTTACACGAAACGGGTAAAAGGAAAGCTCCAGTGATGTGCCTAAAAGGGAGCTACATGACAATTATAGTGGGTTTGCGTCCAGGGAAGGCCAACAGCAGAGTACGTCAACTATAAGCCTGCAGCGTGCTTAAAAATAAAGATGTTATTCGCTGAGAGGCTGCTGGAATTAGCTGCTGCTGCAAACACGCAAGCTCTTGCACATCTGCCTGTGCACAAAGTAATAGAACCAGGCAAAACATCCCTGTATGTTCACCTGGCTCATTCTGTCGGAGGCTTTTCAACACCGGACAGAAGGTGATTGCTACCTGACTACCCAGCAGCCATTCCCAAATAAATAGAGACCTCACACCAGACAAGGGGGAGAAGACATCATGGCTCTGGTGTGAATGGCGTAAGGCACCCAAGTCTGACCCAGCAAATATTTTGGAAATAGCCAAGTGCCACAAACTGACTGCTAGATCAGGGTGCTCCTTTCTGGAACGAGTGGGCTGCTTTATATCCTAATTGTGATTTTTTTTGCTGGCAGTCCCAGCAGAGACTGGGCTGCCTGCACGTTCTGCTGTATCTCCTCTTACTTCTGAAGCTGGCTCTTGTAAAAGGAGATGTATTGTGGGAAATGGCAAGTGGGAGAATTGTTTGCTTTCTTTTTTTATGGATTAACTGAGGATTTTAGTCTCCACAGCTATCGGTGAGTCACCCTTCACAAGCAATAAATTTACACAGCCACAAAAATGCTGCTTTATATTAATGCTTTGGTGCCATTGTTGATGATTTCTTACTGTAACCTGTGCCAGCACGGCAAACGTTCATACTGACATGGGAGCTTCCAAGCCAGCTGATGGAAAAAATTTAAGATAAGAAGAAAAAGATTGCCAGAATGAACCCAGAGGCTCCATTTTTAATTAAAGAAAAAAAAAAAAAGAAAACCAGCCCTAGAGCAACTGTCTTACACCTCTGTCTTATCTATATTTTCTGAACCAGATTTGGTCCTTGGTTGTGGCTGTAATTCTTTGCTGATCATCATAATTGAACTCCAAGGAGGTGGGAGACTGTCTCTGTGATATAGAGGTAACCCACCACCTCATTCTAATTTCAGGTACATCCCAGGCATGCTCTTTGAGATTCTGATACGGATTTTGTCTACAGAGGATGTTCCAAAGCAGCACCTGAACTATTGTCCTTTGTGCTGCATCAGGCTCTGAAGTGTGTCCCATGGTACCAGGGGATCTTTAAGTCTCACAGCTGCTTACCAAGCAAGGGTAGCTCTAGACCTCCACAGCCATGTGCTGTGCTGACTGCTGCACCATGGTGTACCTTGCTGGGTGTCTGGCTCATGGTCCTTTGTGACCTCCCTCTTACCCTTTCACCACCACCCCATACCTTTCTCCCATGTAGTCCACAGTGATTATCCAGCAGGTCTGGTCTGATTATACACACATCTCTTCGACTACCTAAAGTGTCCGAGTATCAAGTGTCAAGTGTGGCTTGCCTTGGTTTTGTGCCTGGAAATAGAAATCTCAACCATACTGTAAGGGGTTTCGGTTTACTTTCTTGAATACAATACACCACTCTTTGGCAAGGGAGAACACATTTAGGGAAGAATAGACTATACACACGGATGTGGACCTGTCATAAAATTCATTTTAGTTTCCAGCTGAAATTACTCCTGCTAAAAAGATCTCATTACCATGTGGTCTGACGGCATAAAGCCCTGTAGAAGAAAAAGGCCACCTCAGTGGGGCTAGGGGATGGAAAATGACTGTAGCTAAACCAGACCCCGTGTTTGCTCTGTTTTCACTAAACTTGTCCCAACTAATGTTGAAAATCCCGTCTACTGTATGGTCTAGGGCATGGAGAGCAATCACAAGGTCACACTGCTAGCATTATTTGTACAGTCCTGGGGCATCCCATGTAAGTATATGCCTGGCCTTGACCAGCATAGTGTACCTAGTTCAACCCAAGGGCAGAGGAATGGCTCTCTGGCACCTTTCACTCAAGAGGGGTTTGGGGAAAAATTCAACAAATCAGTTTCCCAGATGGTTGCTCCTGTAGAGGAGAACAGACCTGTGTCGTCCCTGCAGTCTAAATGAGCTATGAGTCTGATTTTTGTGAACTGGATGAAGGAAGCAAGAGGTGAAAGTGCAGGGAGGTGCAGCCTGCTGCCCTTTCAAATCAGTGCTAAACTCAGACAAACTGAGAGGACCCTGCCAGCTGCAGCCCCAGTCCTGGGGTTGTGTATGGTCACCTCCTGCCCTCTGGTGTGCAGCACCAGGAAAGGACACGGGCACTCTGGGGCTGGGGGAGAGGTGGCCACCACAAAAGGGATGCCCCATCCCATCAGCAGGCCACCAAATCCTGCTCTAAAGTGAGCATGTCCCCGGGTGGATGTAGTGGCTGTAACTGGTCATAGCACATGTGCCCACATCCAACGATAGGATCTAGCAGAAACCACCAGTTCAGAAAGCCTTGAAGAAAGGAGTAGCAGCAGCATGCTATGGCCTAGCTGAACTTGCTGGTACCTAAGACCTGGGTTTGCAAAGGCATTTGGGAAACTCTCCCAAAGATTTTTCCAGTAATTTTAGCTGTATTTATGAGTCTGTCCCTAAATGGTTGTTAACTAAGTGCAACCATTTAAGGCACTTGGAGATGAACTTGTCAGTTCCTCTGTTTCAGTGCAGGACATATCTTCCGGCTTTGCAGTTACTCTCTGAAACACTGCTTGTGCTTTCAGGAGGAAGATGTGCTTTTCCCTTTGCAATCACTTTTCCAAGGCTCTAGGCAATCCTGCTTTAGCAGGGGACTTGGACTGGATGATCTCTAGAGGTCCCTTCCAACTCTGACAATTCCATGACTCTGTGAAACATTGTCCAAAGCAAAGCTGGGGAGGATTTCCTGAACAGTTTAGGACATTTTTTCCACACCTCAATAAAAAAAAAAAAATAAAATATTTCTTCTCAGGTACATTAACATACCAAATTATGTCCTGCATTATTTCCATGTCCATCTATGTGCCATAAATAGGATGTGCCTACAGTTCAGCATCCGCTGTCCGTGCTGTATTGGGTGCAGCTAACAGCAGAACCCTTGCCCCTGGAACTTACAAGAAGCTTTTTCATGTATATTCCAACCATCAGTGATGTCATGCAGCAGCACTTTCACAAGGGTGGTAGGTTTTTTTTCTGGATTTTGGTTGGGGGTTTTTTATAAGAAGAAAAAAAAAAAGGATGAGTCATGTCTTACAGGCAGCTCTTTCCCTTCTTGTTCACTCATCATCAAAGTGCAAATCATGGCTAAAGTATGTCTAATTGTAAATTGGTTTGGCATAGTTATGTCTAGATCCACTGAGTTTCCCACTTGTGGGAGTCTCCCATTACCTTTTCTCCTCTCTGACTCACATGCATGTGTACCAGTGATTTCACTACCAGCTGTCTCACTGCTCCAAAAGGTCTAAAATGGGATATATGTATATATTCCCTGAATTAGATATCTATCTCACTGCCATTTTGGCATTGTGTCCATAACCTAGGATGCACCTCAGCCCATTGACAGTTCACTCTTTTTAGTATTAAACTTGGGTACAGTAAGTGCTTTTGTAGACTGGAAAAATAATTAAGACACACATTTCCAAAGAGGTGTGTGGAGCATTAGCCGTGTAGTTCCTTTTGACTCTAGTGGAGGGTTCATATCTAAAGCCTTGTGCAATTGCTTTGGAAGTTTTAGGGGAATTTATTACATTGTCTACTGGTTGAGAGGTTATGTTACTGTTTTACTGGTAGCTGTTATCACCATAATGAAGTTAAGCCTTAGAAAAAGAAGGTCAAAAAACAAATGTCTTCTAGTCATTACACTAATGGTGTTAGATCAGTTTGTACAGCTGTTGAAAAAAACTGCCCATATGATAGGATCATAACAATTTCAAATTTATGTCAGTCCTGCATGAAATTATGCCCTGGATCTGCATGCCAGAAGACTGCAAGTTCCAGAAAATGTACAGGAAAAGGTGGCTATTGCTCTGGGAGACTTGTAAAGTAATAACAAGTATGAGGTGAGGCTCATCTTACCTGACTGTCTAACTCAATTTAGTCTGTTCTCTCTTCTCTAGTTAATGTGGGGAGAGAGAGGGAGAGAGGTTCCTCCAAATAGGGTTTGTTCCCATCACAAGATAAGTCTCCAAGATAAGTAGGTTGAATCACCCTCTGGCAGTGCCTTTCTAACCTCCAGTGACTATAAAGGGAGCATAGTTTAGAGTGGCTTAGACAAGACAAAGCTAAAATTAGGTGAGACATATCCCACCCTGAGCTTTGCACCCAGACAAATTGCTCTCCAACAGCATAACTGGGGAATCTGAGACCAGTAGATTGAGATTGCTAACCATTTATTTTCCATGGTCTGCCATCCCTGGGCTACCATTTTGCTCCCTTGGAAAGAGAGTACTAAACCACTGGGGTCATGGGAGTCTTTACTAAATTTGAATCAGGCCTATGGTCCTCCTTGATAAGTTACATGCGTAATTGTTCTTTCAACTGGGAAAACTGTGAAATGTGGGAAAACAAGATTTGAATAGGATGATCATAAGGTTTTTTACCAGCACTTTCCCCGGGCTTTTAAAAAAAGGAAACTTTGGCAAGCGTGCAAAGCTCTTGAAGATCAGTCCACCTTCTTTCTCTCTAATCTTATCTACCTCTTCTGCCCTGCAGGCAAAATGCATGGGATTCCACAGGCTGACAGTTCCTCCTTAGTTCTAGGAAAGTACTTAATTATCTCAATCACTTCGTAATTGACTCACTTCCACTACTACAGAGAGAAGCCATACCAAGGAGACAGAGTTGGAGTGCTAAACCCCAAGGAGTATAGTTGGGCAGCGAAATCTTGCCAATTTCTGTAAGTGTGATTCCAGGAAACCTATCTCTGTCCACTGCTTGGCTTTCTGACTTTTGTCCCCTAATTACTGGCTACTATCTTTTGGATTAATGCCCTTCTGAACTGCAGAATGGCGGCCTGCTTGCAACTTTGGTTACATTTCAGATAGTTTGTTTTACAAACAAAAAAGTGACATTGGAAATGTGTCTGGTTCAGTGCCAGCAGTCCTACAGAGTTTCTCGTTTGGACACATTTTTCCCCTACTTTCATAGAGCAGCTGCCATCAACGGGAGCATCACTGGTAGATGATGAGTGAAATGTCAGCATGTTGTCATCCATGTCTGACAAAATGCTTATCTGAAATGAATGCAATTCTTGGGCCTCCAGAACTGGACTGCAGTTGTCATGAGACTGGAATTGCTCGTGAGCTCCCCAGCGCTTCCCACATCAGGAGGGCTGGACCTGTCCCAAGAATGACCTGTGCTGAAGGATTTGGCACCTCTGCTCTAAACTCTGGACACAGCTCCCCACCCAGAGGCGTGCAAACAGTAAAATCGACTTGTAAATCAGCTTAATGCGATAGGTTCGCTCACACAGTTAGAAAACCACTTCTCTGCACTTTCTGTTTATCAAATGTTGCGGAACAACCCAAAATTGTCATTGTATCAAAGGCAGCTCAGAACTATTTATGTCAGCATTTCTAGCAGTGAAATATGTGCAACAAATCAAAAAGTAGTATTATCTGAATTCTCATTAACAGGCATTTTCATTTTTTTAAGATGACAGTTTTAGAAAACCCTAGTCAAAAAGGAATGGATTTACCATCAATTAATCAACATACTATAAAACTGTCTAGTCAGTTAGCCATATCTATATAATTAAGTGTGCCAGGGTATTGTAATTAACACCACCTCTCTGGAAACTTACCTGTTTTCACCTTGAAGTTTTTAAAATAATTTCTGTAGTTGGCTGGTGGCTGTTCTTTTAACTTTGACATTGTAATAGGAAGAGATACAGTATAAACTCAGATTTATTTTTACATACCTGCTGAGACAATTGCAGTAGCTGTTTGAGAAGTCAGCCATTTGCTACAAAGTAAGTTTGAAATTACCGCATTTTCTCTGGTAACATAGGTATGAGATATCAGTGCTGGTCTGGCCTAGTTATTCTGTTCATTCTCTTATTCTGTAACAGCTTTAAGTCCCTCTCTCCCCAAGCCAAAACCTGTTTGCAGAGGAAATGTCAGAGGGGTAACTAAGGAATGAATTTCTACCACATACTGAAGGTGAGGCAAACTGCCTTGCCCTGTTGCCCACTGAGAGTATCCACAAGAAGTAATTAGTCTGAAATAACTTGTGCACGGTAAGTGCACATTCTTGAATACATTGAAGTTCTTATACAAAGTCTGAGATATGTTTAAAGCAAGCTAATGGCAGAGGTTTCTGAAGATAATCATGTAGTTATCTATAATTTTTTGGTGCTTTCCAGTTTACCCTTGTGCTTTGCGATATGATCTCATAAAACAGACCCTAAATGTATTTCCATTAGTGCAAGCTCATTACCAGAGTGACTACTGTGTATATATTAATAGCCTACTGGCTACCAGGGAGACAGACTGACCAACCAATTGTGCCTGTCCGTAGAAAACAGAAGACTTTTTGTGGCCAGCCATTTCTTTTGAAGGAAAGGAAGAAGTCTGAGTCATCTGGATTTCCTTGATCAGTCCAACTCAGTGAGTAGTACAGGGTGAATTTTGTAAAGTGTATGGATTTCATACCCAAAACAGTTTGTGTTAAATAATTATTTTAGACTCCAGATGTTTTTAATTTTCTTTGTATGTATAAAATTTTTTAAAAATCCTTTAATGCTTAATGAGAGGAGATAAAGTTTTCTTAACACTTTTGAAAATGATTAAAAGGCTTCTTGATGCACCCTCCTTTGTTATAGGAAGTCAGTGGAATTTCCTCAGCTTTTGCCCAGATACATCAGCATAAGCTGTTGGCTGAAGTTCCACTTGCTTTCCAGGTCAAGATGAAGGGTTTTGCTGTGCTTTTATGAGCTAGCTCTCTCTCTCTTAGCTGCTACCTCTGTCCTTACATGATATCCTAGCAGCTAGAGAGAGGTGAAACACTCAGACCGGCCGCTTCCTGAATTAAACGTTGGCAGGAGAAGGCTTTCAGTGAAGAATTCCTGTCTCTGACAGCTGCTGGACATCCTGATTTATGAGCGAGTCTGCCTACTTGGCCAGTCTTACCATGAGCACAGGAGCATATAGGGACAGTGTCATGTGTGGGATGGAGATATTGAGTTTCTTGGTTGGGAAACAGGCCTCCTTCTGGACACCTCTGCTCAATGTTTTAATGCAGCTTCACAGACTTAGAGAAGACTCCACGGGAGGTTTGATGTTCAGTAAGCAGGGTAATGTGAGGTTAGCTCTGTGGCTTCTCCTTTGAGAAGGGCCTTGATCCTCATGGCACTTTGTCTGCTGAGAATCATTCTTGCTGAGCATGACTGAGCTGACATTGGCGGTGCAAAGATACTACACCTTTAATTCTTTCTGAACTGAGTGGGAAGGACGGGCAGTTAGGGGCCTTGAGGGGGTTTCTGCTAGGAGTAGATGCTGGTGCTGGAGTCAGATATTTGTTTGCTGTAATCCTGTTTGTTTACAAACACCACCTTGTTTCCCTGAATGCAACAAGAATCAAACAGATGATGGTTTCTTTGATGGTGGCTCCAAACCTCTCTCAACCCCACTGAGGTTCAAAGCTCTCATGGGTTTTTTCTTTGTGGCACCATCCTATCACTCTGTCTCCCATAGTCCCTCCTCTGTTGGCTTTGGGCTCCTCTTACTTCAGCCTTAAAGGAACTGACTGCTGTCTTGATATTTATCCTGAATGAAAGGTTACTCCCAAGCTCTTTCAGGAACAAAGGTCTTGACTGTTGGGTTGAGGTGCCCTGCTCAGATGTGCTGCTGCACAGATTTTCCCTGCTGTCAGCTGGCTGAAGTCATCTCTGGCTGGGGGAGCCATAGATCCACATTAAATAGCCTGGGACTATGTGTCCCACCAAGGGGCTGAGGATGCCTCTAAAATCTTTCCAGTCTGGAGCAGCTTCATGTCTGGGCTGCCCCAGGTTGCCCCAAGCAGGGAAAGAGGAATGAGGTCTGTCTGCATATGGGTCATGTAGATGTTCCCCTTAGCTGTGCCAAAAAAAAAGTGATTTTGCAAACAACTTGTTAAGAGAATTTCTTGAGCAGCAGCGTCTTTTTTGTTTTCACTAAATGGAGTTATTTGCTGGCAATTATTTCAGACCGGAATAGCTGGAGACTGTAGAGTTGTATTTGCATTTTTGTTCGAGTGCCTGCACATGTACTGCACACTGTGTTCCTTGTGAAGCAGTCATTTATTGTCCAAAAAGCTTTGCTTTCCACTTCCAAGCACTAGAGCAGGAACCTCACAGGCTGACCTAGGTTTGGAGAACAAAAATTGAATGGCCGTGCTGATGTACAACCACTTTATTATTATTAAATTATTGCATTACGCAAACAACCCCTAAACCTTCCATGAAGTGCTTATTTCTTCTCTATTGCTTTCCCATCAGATTGCAAGCCAGTCAGACTGAAAACTGGTCTTAGTTCATCAACAGAGAGCTGCCCCTGTGGTCCCTGAAGGATATTCTCCCACACATGTGTGAAAGTGGATCTCTAACCCAGCGTCTTTCTGTGCTGCTCTCAGGAACTGCTGAGCAGCAGTTCATGGAACTGGTTCAGGAACCAGACATAATTCACATTGCAGGTATTCCCTGACATTGTCTTTAATAAGTGTCCCTTTACAAGCCTGCTACTGAGCTCATAGTTTGAGCAGGTACGGGGCATGAATCTCACTGAAACTCCGCATGAAATACTGGCTTCTGAAATGAAATGCCTAACTAGAGTGTTACCTACTCATTCACTAGGAAACCCAGAGTAGTGAAGTCTCCTAAAGTCTGCAGTTATGTTTTTTGCTCATAAATAGCATGGAAAATGCAGTGTAATCTCTGTCAAGTAGCATTTACTGGTGACAGCCAGTGCCAATTTTAAAAGTAGCAAGAAATGACCCAGAAAGAAGGTCTTCAGGTAGGGCTCATGCAAGAGACTCTTCCATAGACTCTGATAAAGATTTGAGACCAGTAAAATCCTAATAATCTGGAGACCAAAATCCAAAGCATGGTACAAGATTAAATCAAGAGCAAAATTCTATAAAAAAAAAAATCATAGTTTTATAAGCAAATGGGAACAGCATTTGCAGCGCGTGTTAGAGGGCAAGCTCTCCTTGCATTGGCTTGGTTTTGATTTGTTTTGAGGTGAGGGTTCAGCAGAAATTATCATCTTGCTGTTAAAGCAACACAAATAGGTCCCCAAATCTTTTTTAGATTCACCTCTTTCGAAGAAAGGGAATGGGGATTCCCTCCTCTGGTGTGGGAGTTTCCAAAGGCAATCCCCCACCACTCGGTCATCAGCTGGTGATGCACCTGCCAGGCTGGAAGTCAGAACTCAGTATTTTTTTGGAAGGAGTCGGCTCCTAACCTGAGCTTCCACATCCAGAAATAAACATTTATATTGATCTGTATCCAAAGCACATTCCTACAACATCAAATCAGCACCTTCCAGCTCGTTGGCCTGACAAAGCACGGCATTTACAACTCCCCACTGAAACGCAGAGAGGGGCTGTGGCACAGGGAGTGTCGTCTGAGCAGCGTCAGGTCACACAGCCCAGTAGGGTGGTGGTGGGACCAGTGAGAGCAGAGGTGCTTGATGCTGGCTGCTAGTACCGTTTTCCAAGAGGATAACCACAAAACCCATCAACTAAATCCCAGCAACTTCAGCCTCAAGCTTTTTCCCCCCGTCCCCTCTCCCTGAAGCTCCCGCATTCCCAAGGTTTAACAGAAGTTTTAAATGAGGGTTGGTTTCAGCATTACTGTTTTGAGGTGGGTTTTTTTACTGCCCTTTGTTCTTTCCTTTGGGACCCCACAGCAGGACAACCTTGGGAGCAGCTAAGCCAGCCAGCGGGTCACAGGGGCTGCCATCTGGCACAACAGCCTTCCTTGCCCCGTGTGAAGGCTGCCGTCTGAAACAGTAGGGACACGGGCTGCAGCCACAGAGCAGACTAAACGGGATTTAATTCAATCTTTAGGCAGCGGTTTGCTGAACAAAGACCTGACTGTGCCTGGCCTGGCCCTCCCTCAGCAGGGAGCCTGCGGGACAGCCAGCCTGGACTAAACAAAATTTGCCAGTCTGGCACTGATTGAAGTTCAAAGCCCCATGAAGGCCAGGAGCAGCGGGCAGGGTCGCTTTGCTGTAGTGGGGCGTTAGAGCAAACACGGTGGGACCTCTGCCATTGAACCTGGTTTACCTGCTGTAGGCGCTGCACATCAGCGTGTTGATTCTGTAGGAATAATTGCATCCCTCCAAAATACACTTGACCAGCCAAAAA
Organism: Thinocorus orbignyianus; assembly: GCA_013400375.1. Taxonomy (NCBI): domain Eukaryota; kingdom Metazoa; phylum Chordata; class Aves; order Ciconiiformes; family Thinocoridae; genus Thinocorus; species Thinocorus orbignyianus. The sequence continues at coordinate 249,388 of VXBW01001977.1, read as the reverse complement.
TGTGGCGAATAGCTTACAGCTCACTGCAGGTTATTCCCAGCACAAAGAAATCACCCGTCATCTATCATTGCTTCAGCACACGTATTTTCACTGCCTTCAGTGTGCCTTACCTGTGACTATCCTGAAAGTAATCCAAGGTTTTACAGGGTTTTAAGTTTGTTTTTATTTTATTTTTATAAAGGCCTGTGATTTCCGACAGCTTGGGAGGTTGGCTGAGCAGCTTCAACCCCTTCTCATGGGGTGACCAGTTGTAGTATATCTCCGCAAGCCCAGTGTGTCTCCCAGCACTGTCCCTGACAGGGGACAGAGCAGCACTGGCTACACCTAAAGGACATCTCTACGTTTCCCTCACTTCTTCCACTGGGAGCATGGCATTTCTCCCACCTAGATGTGCTGGTCTCACCTCCTCTGCCCCTGGGCACAAACAGAGCAAAAGGCGATGGGGACAAAGTAGCTGATTGGAGACTTCACACACATAATTTCCTACAAGTAGCAAGCTCCTTCTCTGTGTGCTAGGGGAAAGTGCTGGGGGTTGGAGGAGAAATGGGTCCACATGCCTGTGGTATGGCCACTGAGGTTTTCAGGCCGATCCTGGTTTTTCTATCTCCCTGATGCAGGCTGTGATAAGCTTACTCTGGCTTTCTGTCCTCTCCCTCTGGATGTGGTGCCCTGAAGGAGTCTTTCCATGGGCTGGAGCACAGAGCTTGCTTGTACTTACAAGGTAGCAGAGCAAATAAACTCTGTTGGTACAAAGCTACGCCTGTAATTTTTTCCTCTCTTTAGGCTTTTTCTTCTCTTCCTGCATTTTTTCCTCCTCCTTTCTATGAATGCATTGTGGCTGCCTTCTCAGCGAGCTGGCGAAAGGGTCCTTCCTTTTCTACCCAAAATCTGAGGCTCATTGCTCACTTCCAGCTGGTAGCCAACACCATTTCAACACACTTATGTTCTCAGCAAGAAAAGACTAATCAGTGGCATAGAAGTACGCGTTTCCTTCCCTGCTAATCAGAGTAGGGGGTTTTTTGTACATGAATCTTAGCCTCATGCTACAGAATATATGAAATTTAAGACACTAGCTACTCCCTGTTTAAATGTTGTGCCGCTCCACAACATTGGGATGAGTAACCAACTGAATCCTGAATTCTCTCCACCCAGGCTGTCACATGCGAGCCTCGTTAAGAACATTTAAGCAGTCAGTCAGTCACGAGAGAAAATAAAACTAAATGAATGGCAACAACCACACTGGGGAGAATTATGCATGCTAATAATGGTGTCAGCACTTGCTGCTGGAGTGCTATTAATGTGCAAAAGCGTTGTCTGTGCTTGATTAGAGTGTAATCCTGTCCCAGTCGGGGGTCCTGCCTGGTGCTGTTGACAGTGCATTTGCCGGGACCCAGATGTGCTGACCCAGGGGCTGCACGGCAGGACCCATTCCCTCCCATAGCCCTCCTCTTGGCTGGGAGAAGGAGGGGACAGCAAACAATATGAGGGAGATATTTTATTTTGGGTATTTGGGTCAAAGGTTAGCAGATCCCATACAATTCCAGTTTGGCATCCTCTGAGATTTGAGCCATGCTTGGAAATGGATTGGCCAGCAGTTTGCAGAGCATGTGGTCACGGTGATGGAGGGGACCTCAGCTCCTCTGAAAGTGTCCCCTTTGGAGACTGGTGCCAAGCTGGTGGTCACTGACAGGGTCCTCCATGAAGGCTGGGTGCTGGCGGCTCTGGGCTGTGCAACCACCGCTCTGCAGGCATTAGTTCTGCTGGTATTGCTCTTTGTCCTCACCTAGCTCTCCAAATCATATCCAGAGGGTAGATGATGTCTGGTCTAAATAAATATGCTGGAGAACTTGAGTTTCCTGCCTCCTTCTCCCCCTCCTAGCACATCTGTTCCGGAAGAAACCTAATTTAAGCCCCGTGTCTCTGGCACAAACAAACAGGAGCTCCAAACCCTCGGAAAGAGCAGACTATTCTTGCTTTCTTAATACCTTCTTCATTCTTGCTCTTCCTTGTGGTTTTGGGTCTCACTGCCCTTAACAAGTCAGGCAGCAATCATGCTTTGAAATTATTTTTATTTGGTATGGTGGAGTCGTCTCTGAGTTGAACTCTGCTGTGTGCAGCTTAACGCTCTGCCATTTTAGATTTGTTTATTCATTCACTGGTCTTGGGTATCCCTGCAACCCATACATCCAGCAGTGAGCTTGTGGTGGTTTGTGCTGGGTTTATCTCGATCTGCAGAACATGTAGCTGTGCACTGGTGACTCACAAAGGGCTCAGGCCCACAAAAGCACGTGTTTAAGCACATTTAACTTTCAGCATGTTATTGTATCTCACGGAAGCAAACGGGATGACTTGCTCTCTTAAAGTCAGGCTTGTTCTTAAGCGCTGTTGAGGGCTGGAGTGAGAGAGCTCAACACCTCACAGGAGTGAGCCCATAATGATTTTCTTTTCTTGCCTGCATAAGTCACGTTCCTGAGAACACACTCCAAAGGATCAAGTTCTGCTACTGTTGAATAGCACATATTCACAGATTGTCTGGTTTTAATCAATCAGTGGATGACTTTGAGCAAATAAGATCCCCCTTCCTATAACTCAATTTCCCGTGTGTAAAGTAGAGAGAATGATACTTGCCTTGTTTGCAGAACACTTAAAGATTTACTGAGAATTCACTCCATAAGAGAAAAGTTCTGTATGTGGCTCTGAATAAATCAATATTAACACATTCTCACACCCATGAATGCAGAAGGGCTGGGGAGGTATTTTTTATTTTGATGCAGTTGCCAGCTCTCATCTGCAGGCAATTTTTTCATGAGAAGGCTGGAAAAAAAACAGACTAAAGTTTTGCAGCATATCTTTTAGTACAAGACTACCACACTAACAGCTAGGCAAGTAGGTTCTGATTCTCCCTACATGCATATGCGTTCAGGCTATTACAAGTTGCTTAAACAGCAAAATTTAAGCTTGGTGTAAAAGAGAAACTGTTATGCTTGTGACACACCTTTTCCTAGGAGATTAAATCTGTAAGGGATAGCCTTCCTATTGTTGATGGAGGCACACCTCTGTGCATAAAATCTGGATTTGGAGGTGGTTGAAGGTATTTCCTACCTTCACCTAAATGAAGCAAGGTGACATTGTACCAGGTGACAGCTACTAGGATGGAAACACGTTGACTTGTCCTAGCTAGGGATCTAACTCTTTACATTTGATTGCAAAGATTTTAAGTAAAAGGAAAACCTGCCTCTGAGGTATATTTAGAAAAGTGGTGTTGGAAGGCATTGCCTCTTCATGGTCTCATGAGTAGGCTGTTGACATTTTCTAGAAAAATTCACCTTCACATCTTTCCAAGGACACCTACATCATATTGTTTTACCTTTGACTACATTTAATCCAAAAGTTTCTGATGTATCACAGTTCACTTTCTATTTTTGAGTCTTAAGTTATTAACGTATCGACAACTCTGGGTTTCCAACCCTGCAGATAGAACATTGGTTGACTCTTAAACCTCTGAGTCAAATTTCTTGATTTTCCACATCTTTGTGTTTTCTTTTCAGTGGAGATTTTGTCTGCCATGTAAAACAAACTGATTATTCCATCCAAGTCTTTGGAAAATTCTGTTCTTTGGCACAGTGTTGTGTTGTCTGATACTTTTTTTTTTTTTTTTTGAGTTTTAAATTTCTGGAAGGGAAGCCCTTCTTATGAGGAGATTTAAGTTTCCATCAGTCATGAGAAAAACTGTTCCCTCTGGAATATTAGAGGTAAGCTTGGAAGACAACATTAAACAGAAATAAAATTCCAGATTGCTTCATTTTGAATTTCAGCCCTGTTTCTTCAGAGGGGTTATTGTTTCCAGAAAACACCTTGTTTTTTAAATATTCTTGGCCTTTTCAAGTTTAGTGCATTGACTGTAGTAGCCAAAACTTTTGGCTATGCAGCAGACAGGAGAAATGTACAGCATCTGTCAATAGATAAATATACATGTGTGTGTTATACAGGACATAAAACTTTGTGTTGTGCTGTTATAAATGCAAAGCAATCTTGAAACATTGCAACACTGGCTTTCCCTCTCAGCTGTTTTGCTCTTACCAAGAGAGGCTTGGGGATTCTTGGACAAAGCTGTTTTGCAGATAGGTCATGGGACATATTTAGAAAAGTTTCATGTATGTTCTCTCTCACTTTCATGGTTTGGATAAGTCTATGTTCTTCCTACAGTTTCTGAACTCTGCTCCTACTTCCATTATATTTAGTTCAGGAATATTCATCCAGATTTCTTTTCAATGGTTCTGCAAATTACGTGCTGATCTTTCTTAAGACTAACCTTAATTCCCTTGATCCCTCAGCTGCAGGCAAAAGTTTCTCTTCTAATAAACAGGCAGTGATGTGTAGCTATCAATGATCTCATGCTGTCTAATTGAATAAATGCTGAAGCCTACATTCTTCTTACATGGACTGACAGGGTTAGAAATTACTCTTGAGGATAGGTGTCCCTAAACAAATATTTCCTAATGACACCAGGGTCTTGATTCTGTTGCCAACACATAGATACTTGGTGCCATTGAGATGCCCTGTAGTTTTCCAGACGGCCTCCAGCTGCTGCTTGGCATGGCTCTCCTGTGACAAGGGTCATCTATGACTCATGTAGGTTGCCTGCTGTCACTGGGTGGACATCCTGGACTCCTTAAGGCATCTCAAAGGGCATGAGATGCGTAGCAGGGTTATCTGAATCCACTTCTAGTAGTCCAACACAATTATCTGCTCTCGGTCAAAGACTTCCTAGAGATAAGAGATTCAAAGAAAGAGCTGTCCTCAAGCAAAGGATTATTTCTGTGGTAAATCACCTAAGAATGGAGCTTGTGGTGTAGGAAAATGCCAGCCATCCTTACTTCTCCAGACATCATGGGACACTTCACGTTGTTTCAGAATAGCTTTGCTCTCTGCAGCTGTGAGGTCACTGTGAAATATCAAGCAACATAGAGAGGGCACTGTATGGCTTCCTTTATGCAACTGATTCCTAAATATTTGCTTTGGAAGAAAACAGCCTTGTTGTTTAGTATAAATGAAAATGTAATTTACTTCTCCTTTGATCAAACTGAAGCCAGTCACATGACAGGAGCGCCGCTAACGCACATTGTGGATCTGCTTTTGTCTATTCCCACTAGGCAAGCAGAGATTGCTTTCAGTAGCAAGGCATCCTAGTGCTTGGGCGTGGTTCAGAGGAGGGTTCAAGTAATGAGCAAGCTCTCATTTCTCTCAGAAGACCTGGCAGAAGGCCCCGTCTGTTCTTTAATTACATTTCAACAGCTGTTTTTTATATATTTGTGTTTCCTTATTCAAACGTGGCTTATGAGAAAAAAAGAAGGGGGGGAAGAAAAGCAAATGATGATCATGCTTTTAACCAAGAAACACAAAATTCTGCAACACAAGAAGCTGTCAAGGACTAGCCAAAATCTTTCCAAGAAAAATTATTTCCTTCCCAGACCCACATCAGTGTTGATGCCACTATGGATGAGGTGGAAAGAAAACAGAGCAAGTTGGGACTGGATTAAGAGCAAAGGCTATAATCCATAATGACTTGCAAAGAATCAAACATTGTTAGTTATCAGTCAGTCATCCTGACAGCAAAGTAACAGACCTGCATGACAGTACCCACAGGGTGAATGGAGAAGAACAGCTTTCCAGGTCATTCCAGGAGCCATCATCATTAAACAGCAGGTCCCAGATCTCAGCTGTAGAGCTGTGCGTGGTTTCAGGGCAGTGGTTTGCAGTACTTTCACCCATGCATGCACACAACTCTCCCCAGACATCTGCATCCAGCTCAGAATAGCCATGGTGGGAAGGGAAGGTCTGTGAACATCACCTGTGCCCGCAGGGGCTATCCCAGCTGCCAGAGTCCATGTGCCATTTCCCTTCAAAGCTGATACCAGTCCATCTGCAAAAAGGTGTGAAGACCCCTCCACAAGGCTCCTTCAAGATCAGTCATTAGGAAACAAAACTTCTCCCTATTAGTTTAACTGATGTGAAGTAACGGGAAGGTTTCTCCTCTGTGGTAAGATGATTGTCTTTGCTCTAGCAAGGGTGAAACTGAAAGAGTTCATTCAAACGCCAATGTGCAGAGGCCAACTTTTTGATTACTGAAAAGAAAAAGAAAGGTTTTCCCTGCCTGTGCAAGCTCTGGCTCTAAGCTAAAGAGCAAGATTGCTCTTTATAGTTTCACTGATGCATGAGAGGTTGTCTTGTTCTATATGTCATGTCTGTCTTGTCCCTTCTTCACGCCCAAAGTTGTAAAAATAGGAATGTGAGGACACCAAAGAGTCATTTTCTCTCCAACAATGGGCAGTAGCATATGGTTAAGGAAGGTACATAGGACTTGGCACTCACAACCCTTTACAGCTTCTAGCAGTCAACAGCACAGGGATTTCTTGGGCTGAAAATCACATACGGAGTATTGTGCTTAGTAAACAGTAACAGACCTTTACTTCCATTGGTTAATCAAACTTGTTCTTTGTGAACATGTTTAAACCCCTTTGAGTTAATTTCTTGTTTGGCCTCTACAGTGTCTTGTGGCATCGGTTCCAGAAATTAATTAAAAGCTGTGTAAAAAGTCCTTCCTTAACTCATTACGAAAACACCACCTGATAATTTTTTGTTCTTGTGTGGAAAAAAATATTAAATAATTGTTGCCTTGACCTTCTTCACTCTATTTATGACTTTATAGACCTCTTTCATACTTTTTCTACCAATACAAACACATGTTGAATCTTTTCTGGTCACCTAGAGGAGGAGAAAATGGAATGCAAAAGCATCTGGAATACGAGTGGCCACATGCCATCTAGTTAAAGCAAGATGGTTGTCCGTAACTATTTATGTACGCATCTGTGTAAGGGGAAATTATAAAAATAAGAAGGCTTTGTTATCTTTGTTGGTTAATGAAGACAGAGCAAAGAAACAATATATTTAACCTGCAGTGAGACCAGGTAGGTAAAACAGGAGGCCAAAAATTCCTAGCCTCTGTTTCCAAAAAGGTTAACTGTGGAACAAGTTTAGGACCAAGATGGCCAAGTTCGGACTAGATGTTTCCTACTGAGGAATGTGGTGGATAATAATAAAGTCCATTAGAAGCGGCTTCCAGCCCAAAGGGGATAATAAATGCAAGAGTAAGGTTGTCTCCTGAAAACAAAGCTGGTACTGCACTCTGAAACACAGGTGTTAATGAAATGCATCAAACCTAAAAATACTGTTGAAACAAATGTGCCAGAGTGTCAGAATCAGCTAGTGAAAAATTTGTACAGGCATTAAAATCAAGTGCATTTCTTGTGGGAGGTAAATGAGTAACCTCATCTTCAGAAGAGTGTAGTATAAAAATTTCTCAGAAACATTCGCCTCTGGTTTTGTTTAAGGGATATGCTTAAGCACAGTTAACTTACAGTTCTTTGCTTTTGTTTGCACAAGTGAAAGCAACATATGTTATTTTATGAACGGCCAGACATCATGGCAGAGAAACTATCTCTACCCTACCAGTGCAGAATGGAACGGGTTCCAGTGCTTACCAGTGTTACCAAAAGTACTGCTGAAAAAAAGATGAAGGGAAGGATAATCACCTTTCAAGGTATCTCCTATCTCATTTAGTGCACAGATCCCACCACAATCTTAGAATACCCAGACCCTGAAATGCTGCAGCCTAGCGTAAGGGCATCAAGGAGGTGAGTGAGGATACAGGCCTTGGCATTTATAAGGTATCACAGTGCTATAGCTGCTGTAGTTCATCTTGGGTGTTTCCAGATTAATTTCTATAACAGATTGTTCATCCCTGCAAAAATATCCAAACATCCAGAGCAGATTTGGATCTGAACATTGTAAACTGCTCATTCAAAATAACTCTAATGGATTGCTTTTGCTAACTTAGCATGACACCAACCTTTGGACTTTCTTTCAGTTCTCATTCCTTTTTAGCTTATTTGTGGAAACTTATAATTAGATTTTCCTTTTCCTCCTTCTCCCCCCACCCCAGCTGATAAAGTGCCATAAATCCTGGACATCATCCATGAGTGCAGTCATTTATGAATTTTGCTATTTTTTGCACATTGCACCATATGTAAGACAAACTAACTTAGAGGCACAGTTTCTTATTCCTGGCATGCAGGAGAGTCACTGAGAGATATCATATGGTCTCCTGGCAAAAGTACAAAGTGGCTCTTGTTGTTTGATCTACTGTCTTAAACTTAAATGCAAAATCTGATAATTGGGTCAGGCAGGAGAAGAACCTTACTAATAAAGCTCTTTTCATTTCCTTTTCCTATATTTCCTCTTTTCATCTTTTCTTTCTCCCTTTCTTGGTTGGTCTGAGGAGCTGGAATCAGCTGTTAGCAAAAGGGTTAGCAGTGGAGCTCGGCTTATGGAATTTCATCTTCTCCCTCAAATCCCCTTCTGTCTGTCATCCTTCACTGTATGTTGTTCTCTTGGCTGCCCTGACAGTGGATTCGCTTGCTCTCCTGGACTTGCTCGGAATGTTTTCTCAGAAATAGCTCAGTCTTTACAAAACCTGAACCACTGAATGCCTGGTAAACATTCTCCAAAATCATCACCTCTTTAAAATCAAAAATTGTCTAGGAATCTCTCTTTCACCTAGGAATCTCTTTCATGCTATTTTTAACAAAGGCAGAGGTTTGTACTCCTGAGGGTACACAAGCTAAACGGATGCTGAACTTTCTTTGCAAGCCAAACGTCTCCATAATATAAGGAGCTGAGACCTGAGCACTCACTCAGCTGAGTGATTTGTTAAGCAGCAATAGAACACTTTTGTTCTCTGCTAGAAATAGCACAGCAGGAGCATTTCATGGTTGGTTTAAGGAATGGAATTAGATACTTGATGGTTGCCTATGTAATTTGATTGGCTGTACTCTCCCTCCATGATTTTGCCTAAATTTCATCAAAAAACATGAAATCTGAGTTTTGAAAAATCAGTCTACGCACTTTAAAAAAGCCCTGGGGCTCCTGAAGCAACTGAACACCCGCACCTCTCACCTCTGCAGCAGGCAGGCATCCGACACGTCAGGGCTCTGCCTGCAGCTTCATCTGCTGGGTGGTCACCACTGTGGACCCATCAGCCTGGCTCAATGTGCTGCAGAAGAGCTTTTAGATTACAAGGGAGAGGAGTTGCAGGAGTGGGTGGTTGATGGCCAGGAGTGACTGAGTAAGAGCGTTTTAATTGATCACTAAGCCCCAGCTGTAGCAGGTTTAGCACACAGGGAGCCCAGCAGGGTTTCCAGACCCACGAAAATGATAAGTATTTGTATTACTATAATACAAACTCTCCTTTGACTTACTACACTCTTGGACCTGTAACTTTCCTCCACATCTTCCTTCTGGGAGGCTTGGGAATTCTTCTCAAAGTAGAAAACAGATCTAATGTTTGGTGAAAGACTGAAGGAGGCACTTTTCTCCTCAAGTATTGACCACAAACACAGAATCTCCACAGCTGTGATCTGGAAAAATACTACAAAAGCTTTTTCTCTCTAGCCAGTGAGGTACAGACCAAGAGAGGATTTGTGAGTGTAGCTGTGCTTGCTCCCCAGCCTGCATCTTGGGTGGTATATTTGTGGGAGCAATTGTCTAACTGGAGTCCTTACAAACCAAATTGGTTTGCTGGTTGAGATTTCCTGCAGATCCCCTTGCTCAGGACAGAAACTTAGCTGATAAAAAAGCCCAACCCACAAAACAAAGCAAAACCCTTTAGAAAACACTTGCTAAATAATGTATATTATAAGAGGATACTTTTAGGAAAGATCAGCCTTGCTAACGTTTTTGTTGTGCATTCCAAGTTCAACCTTGAATACTGCATCTTGATCTGTAGAAGGGACCTAAAGCAGCGGGGCAATTTCATACAAGAAAACATCAGCCCCAGCAAGTACAGAATACATGAGCAGAAAAATAAAATTAAAAAGCTGTAAGGTGCCCTCAAGATATGTGCTGATATGGAACCTGTGAAGAACATTAGGTTTCGTAGTTGATCAATAAGATGACAGAATAATACTGCAATGGGCACAGAGTAATTTTTACTTGTTCCCAAAATATACTTTTTTCCCTGCATTTCTCATTTGCAGAAGATTAAACAAGCTCATATGGAGAGACAATAAGAGCACAAGCAAGGACTGTCAGCAGAGTTATTTTTACTTTTGGCAGATATGAGACGGCTCAGCTCCTTGTCCGTTTTGTGTGGTGACTTAGACCTTTTGCAGGTTGGAATATTTGCACTGGGGGCCAGCTTACAGTGTCAATTTTCCTCATATATCAGCATGACAGGCAGCTGTGTTGATCCACTGTCAAACCTCAGCCTCGCACACTGCTACTGAACATGTACGGGACAGTCAGATGTCATGTACATTATGTGTCTTTACTGGCCTCCATTTTATACCCTAAATTGTTTCTATTCCCACTTTTACTATCACTAATTACCTCACATCCTATGTAAAGCAATGTACCATCCAGGTGTGTATACCAATAGCAAGTGGCTACCTTGCAGCGTGCTGTATTAGTCAGTCATTTTACAGACTTAACATTTCCAAATAGACTATTATGAAAAATAAGTGAATTTCTGAGGATAGAACAAGATGCTTGCGTTGCTTTGCAAATTCCCATATCCTGATCTTTGACCATTATCTTGTCTTTTGTCATTTGGGGTTATTGTGCTGTTATTAACCTCTCCTCAGCCGGAGTTGGAGACGACTGCTTCAGGTTAAAACAGCTGTAACATTATTGGTGAGAAAGGCAGTGTAATGCCAAAACTAACAGATCTGAACTAACACAGCAGTGCATGCTTGCAAGCAAGGAACACCACTGGTAAGCTCTGGCCAGACCCAGCAGGCATCCCTGGTGATCCTCAAGCACCAAGGCCAACACTGTAGACTAGAACAACCCTTGTGGAGACTGCTTTCCCCAGGACATGACAGCACAGCTCCCCAGGGAGCATATGGGATGCCCAGAGCCATCCGTACCTGAGCATCAGCTGCCTCCTTTTTTCCCTCTGTGGCTGCAGCATGGGGCCTTGCGGCTCAAAGGAGCCTTTGAGGAGACCATGGGCTGGGACAGGACAGTGTCTACTCCCTCTATCACATGGACCATCAATCACCTGAACCCACAGTCTCTCCCGGTATTTGCTGAAATGAAAAGTGCCTTGGAGGAGAGTCAGAAGGGCAATGCCACCACAGTTCCCTCCACACAGCAGCAGTCAGCTGGGCTGCAACCACTGCACAGGGAGAGAAAGAGAAAGACACAATACAAATTCTTAGCTGTATGAAGTCTGCCAGGAATTGCGTGGCTTCAATTATAACCGGTTTGTGTTGTCGGGTTTGATTTTGTATCTTTTTGTTAAGTATTATTATTGTTATTATTCCAGATTCACTGGTTCAGTATTTAATTCTTCCCAGAACTTCCTTTGTTTGGTTTCTTCTTGCAGACCGGCTGAATATTGCCCAAACTTTTCACTTGCTTGTGTTTACGAGTTGTTTTAAAAAAAAAAAAAAATAATAATAAATTTACTCGAAAGGGCAAAAGTAGTAACAGTGTTGTTTTAGTTCAAAAATAAATGTGAACAAAACTACTCCTGACAGTTAACAAATATGAAATACACTTGACTTCTAGGCTATTAAACAAGGGCAGTGAAATGTTCCCAGCAGTTGCTTAATGCAATTACTTGATTAGAGAAAGGCATTTCATTTCCTAACCGCTACAAGAATAAGCAATATAGCTGTCAATAATTTTGCAGTGAGGGCTGAGGGCTGGTGGTCAGCCTTAGACCACATCTTTGCATGGTCATTAGCGCATATCCATCAATGCAGCCAGCAAAGCCTTAAGATTCTTGAGGGATTTCGCCAGTATGCGAATGACCTTTTCCTTCATCAGTTTTCAGGATGTTTTTCATTACTGAATATGCAGCACATCATAATGTTTTACATCAATTCTCCATTTAAGTCATATCAAGTTATTTTGAGACAGCATACAATCTTGGCTGCCTTTTACATTAAAGAGTTGGTGTGTAAATGGGGTGATTCCCTCTCAGGAAGCACCATCAAAGGGCTGCAAGACCTTGTAGGTAGTAGCGTTTGTACAAAATATATAATCTATCAGAAGAAAGGGAGATTTGTCTTTTCTGTGACCAGTGTTGCAGCAAGCAACCAAGGAAGATGTGGTGGTGATTCAGATGTTGTTGCACTCAGTTCCTGGGGCAACATTGATTCATTTCTAACTGGCTTATACAGTTCTGAGGACAAAACTGACTCCATCCCCAAAAGACAGATTTTCATCCTCCGTAATGACTGCTAATGAGCAAGGGTGGGCCCCTGTTTGCATTTTAATATGATCTGGATTGCACCTCTGCAGGACGTCTTCCAACCATCCCACTGGTGCATATCATGGAGAGATTTCAAGGAGCATTAGCTAGTTCCCTTTCTGTTGAAATAAAACAGAAAGCCAGGCTCCAAGGGGTTCAGGTACATGCCCTGGACGTTGAAGGGCCCAGGTTAGCCTCAGGGAAACATCTCTCATATGCAAAAAGCGTGGCTGTTGGGTCTACAGTACCAACAGTTTCTCTCTGAAGACCTACCCCTATTGCTCAGCAGGACTTGTGCTGCAAGCACGGCCAGATTATATGCCTTCCAAGTTAAAGAGCTGCTGGAGCAGTGTATGGAGGCAGGCCACAGAAAAAATGTGCCTCTTTTTTTCTTTCAGTCATAGTGTCTGCAGCCCAGTCCAGCACTAGAGCTAGGTGCTGGTAGCCCCACGGTGAGGGTCATCTCTGCCATGAAGAGCTGAAGTCCATGTGTCTACAAAACCATGCACACATGAAAAAGGTGGTATCCCTTTGCTTAAATCCAGACTTAGTAGGCAGCTATGGGGTGGCAGGGCTGGGTAGTCCATAGCCAGAATGGGCTATTCACATTTCTGTGCTCCCTGAAAAGAGCCTGAAAGGCAGGAACATTTTTGTTTCCATAAAAGATGGAATAGTTTCCCTCATTCATCAGTCTTACTTGAGTCATATTTATAAATACATTCTGTCTGTGTTACTAAAGGAGACATCTTGAGCATGTGTTCAAAATTATAAGTGTGAACTCATAGTGTTCTGCTGTACATAAATATTGTCTGCCATGCTGTCATTCCTCAGCTTTATATTGACACCTTTAAACTCATTTATGGTATAAATAATAACGCTTCCTTTCAGGGGGCTAGTTCCTGAGTTGAGTGATACACCAAGCACGAGTTTATTGACAGGGTGGGACAGAATCAAAGGCAGGTATTTCCTCATCCCTTCTCAAGCTCCAGGTCACACAATGCAGGAGGAAATAGCCAGATCTGCTGTAAACTCTCCACCTTGCTGAACTCGATCACAACTGAAGTCATTCATCTAAAGCAGCTGGATGAATTATAAATTTGGGGGTTAATTTCTGTATGTAAAAAAAAAAAAAAAAAAAAAACAAAACCAACCAAAACCACCACTTTCCAAACCCAGAGAGGGNAAAACCAAAAAGGCCAAAACCCTACAATGGGGGAAAAAAAAAAAAAAGAAAAAAAAATAAAGAAAGAGAGAAAAATATTATGCAAAAATTAAAAACCTAAAAAGTAGCAATTTCAGTTGGTGAAAAAAGATTATTGTTCACCCTGAATGTAATTTTTTTTTTTGCTTGGGTTTGGTTTAGCACTGTTTTATAATTATTAATTTATATTTGTCTAATGTAGCCCAGTCTTCAAACAAGAAACAAAAATTTCAAAATGAAGATCCAAAATAATAATTTTAAAAATGCCTTAGCACATTTTTTTTTAAAAAAAATCTCATTTAGGAAGCGTCAAAATGAAATTAACTACTTCAAAACAATTTCCCCATTTTTCAGGACTGACTCTGTATGCAAATTTTATTCAAATTTATGAACTGTAGTTCGTCTCCCTGAACTATCAGCTTTCACTAAAAAAA
>VXBW01001977.1:216130-235411 GCA_013400375.1 Thinocorus orbignyianus | reverse complement strand
AAAAAAAAAAAAAAAGTCATCAGCTACCTCAGAACTTTTCCACGACAATTTCAAAATTGGGGGAATTTCCTGCATTTCTGCATCCTGCTGCACATCAACACTTGAGAAGGACAATTCTTTTCCCATTGTCGTCTCTCTCAGGTATTAGCGTTTTGAGTCAACTCCCCTTTAGATACTTCTCAAGTAATGCTTTTCTTGGCCAAGCTAGTGTACAGGATACAGCTCAGCTTTTGCTAGGGAGGTTTCCAATGTTAGGACTACTTCATGCGTTTTAGAGAGATATGAAATCGAGAAGGCATCTGTTCGCAGATTATTAGTAATACACTTGCTTGAACGTAGTTTGTAAGCTTGTTAGCAGGCAGCTGCAAGCAGGAAGCCAGCATCCATCAGCAGAGAGTTAGTGGTCCTGCAGCTGCCTTCTCTGCCTGTGCTTTTCATTCTCCCACCTCTCTCTTATCAGTGACTGAATTATTACAAATTGGGTTCAGATCCAGCGTGACACAAGGAAATGGGGAGCAGCTCTGTTGTGTTCAGCAGGCTGGGTGAGTGCTAATGAGCACTGAGGTGGAGGGAGGGCTCGGGAATTTGCACAACTGTTAGTCACGGAAAAGCAAAATCCCCTCTGTTGGAACAGAAGGAAAATCCCCACCGTTGTAACTGCTCAGCCCCCAGTCAGCCTCTGGTGTGGCCCAGCACGCACCCGTTACCTTGCCACACACGGGAGTTGCTTTCTAATTTTACTTCAAAAGGAATTTGAGCATATATATTACCCTGGTTGGGGAAAAACAGAATCCAGAAGTGCTCTCCTTGATGTGTTATTCATTCTCCTACTTGGTGTATTGAGGGCAAACTTCTCTCTCTCCTTTCTGATCCTGAACACAGATCAAAAGGGAAAAAAAAAAATAAAAAAAGATCCTGTATTTGCTGTTTGCATTTTCGGGATCCAGCCTTTACACACACGTATACAACAATAATGCTTGCAACCTGTAGCTGAGAAAACATCTGCGTTTTTGTAGCAGTTTGCAAATGAATTAACATAACATTTCCCTAGAAAAGTAATGTTTTTAATTGCAGTTGTACTGCTGCTGTACTGAGCTGAGTGGCCTGCTGGCACTGGAGTCTTTGCATTTCCATTGCAAATGTGAAATGTGTTACGTCAGTGAGTGCAGAAGAGATCCTTACTTTCCAAATCCCATACCTGGATGTCACACATTGCCACAGCACAGTCACGGTGCATTAGAAAGCTGGTTGCAAGGTAGAAAACTATTCCTTTTGTAAATAAAAAAATGCAGTTTGATATTTTTTTTTACGAAAAAAGTTATTCTTCTAAAGGAAAAACCCTTCAGTTTCTGAATCTAGGCATCTTTTGCCCCAGTTCAGCTCCATTATGTCCTCCTAGTCCCCAGCCCTGGGCAGTGGCCCTGTGGGGAGACCTCTCTCCACCCTAAACATCCCCACACTGCAATGCTTTTGAAGTGCTCTGCCTGGTGCGCCCGCCTGCTCACCCCTTTCAAGCCCAGCCCATTCCAATTTAGGCGGCTTTAATCTCTGCCTTTCAACCGGTGGGTGCGTGGGGGTATCTCCAAACACAGACCATGGGGCAGGCACCTCGTCTGGCTGCCCACGCTGCTTGCTCTGACATCCCCAAGAAACCCAGGCGAGGGCGATGGGCACACTGGTGGTCTCAGGTGCTGGCCCCTTCATCAGTCCCCCCATCTCCCCTGTAGCCCCCCTGCACCTTCTGATCCCACCACAGCCATCATGCTCACCCCAGTTCAGGCTGCTCTACTATATGTATACATATATATATATATATTTTATATATATATATATACACATCTAGGAGGTGAATTGCTATTTTGGGAGAAGGAAGGAGAGAAAAAAGCAACCCTTTGGGTAGCATTATTAAGTAGAGCGATTGAGGAGGGGAAAGGTAGGGGGGGGAGAAGGGAGAGAAAACAAACTGGAAGGCTTACATGAGGCAATGCAATCGGATGTCAGAGCAAGGGCTTTGATGTTGGTGGAGGAGATTAAATGTCCGCATAAAGGATTGGACTCGGGTGGTCTGCACTGTTTCCTCTCACGTGTGCGGCAGTGTGACAACTGCTTTTCAAACATTAGAAACTTATCACCTTCTAAACCAGAACGTAAAGAAGGAAGGAAGAAAATAAAAAAAAGAAAAAGACATCAAAGGAGGAGGACTTCTGGGCAGGGTCCGAGCACGGTGTGGGTTCGTGTGTCACACAGTCCCCTGGCTTCCCGGCGATGGAGCATTACAGCGCTTTTGGAGATGGAGCGGAAATATAGCTGCACTGTCAGGCAGAAAAAATGCCACTGTTGAGGACCCCGCTCAGTGACGTGTCCTGAAAGGAAAGGTCACCAGCAGTGAGTTGTACTTCCCAAATCCCCTGTGCTGGACTCCCAGGCTTTCACTAGGGCACGCTCCTGAAATGACGGAGGAGCTGCTAGAAACCAGAGCAGCTGGGTGTAGCATCACACATGCACATTCTCGCCTGGGCTCCCCTTCACAGGACAGTACCTTCCATCACGGCACTTAAGAGCTTTCCAGATTTTAAACACGTTCTTAAGCCACGTCACTTCTGCAAAACCTTAGCACGTTATTAATTTTTACGTTTAAATGCTTTGCTTAGTTTCAGCCAGAGCCCCAACCAGTTTCTCTGCAAGCCTTGAGATGTGATCCACGACCTTATGAACCACTCTTCGTACAAGAGAATTTATTAGACTATTATTATTATTATTCCTGCGTGCAGATAGTTAGGAAAATTAACTTTGCAGATGGAGGCAATCAAAAGTCCTTACTGCTTAGGTTTAACAAAATATATAGGGAGTGTATAGTGCTAATGTTTTGCCCCTTTGGTGTCACCCCTGCAAGTGATGGCTTAAAAGACAGTCTTGTGCTTCAGTATGCTAAATGTGACCTAAAGAAACCCATGGATGTAAACAGGAAAATTTTGATTGATGTTAACAGGCTTTGGATCAAGCCTAAAAATAAGAAAGAATGTAGCACAAGTGACAAACTGCAAACTCTCCTAGCTAGGGTACTGGAGCCTAAGGGCCAATGAAGTTGAAGTTTGAACTTGCAGTAGTTTGGCTAATGTGGTTTTGTGCATTTTCTGCAGTAAGTGTTTTTATTCTGCTCTGATTATAGGCTTATTTGCAATTTTTAAAGACTTGGGTAGGGTTGGGTTTTTTTTCACATTGCATAACTACAGAACAATATTTACTGCTAGTCCCTCAAACATTTTTTACTTTGGTTATTTATTCTGTTCCTTTTTCATCTGCACGAATTTTCTGCGATCTGTAATTTTCTGTACAGATCAGTAATCTTAATGTTGACGTATATTTTGATAAAGACAAAAAAAGGAAGTATTTCCGTTCGAAAGGTAATGTAATAAAAATCTGGTTGATTTTTGATGCCAGAAAGAAAAAAACAAAGCATCCTACAGATTAAACTGAACTATGGAACCCAGCCAGACACTCCAGTCTTTATCAGGAAAATGTATATATGCTGAGTATGGCACATGCACAGCATTTTAAATAAATATGCTAAAATTGTGCCTGAAAAAAATGCATCAATACATGTACACCTCATCAATTTCAGGTTAATAAACTCATTTGAAAGATGTAATATAATCCTACCATATTTTATGTGTAATAACAGTCCTGGTTACTAAACTTTCACTCCCCACGTAGCTCTAAGCCCTTGCTTTCAGTCTCTGCATGTTCTGCTTAGACCATAATTTTTCAATACTGAGGAGTTTCTCCTCACTAAAACAGAAAGCAAGCGAATGAGATGGTGAAGGTGAATTGCTTCATTTATGGTAAAAGCACTACGGACAAGTGAATGGAGTGTGGTTATTGTGGTAATTAGTTCGCATTTTTGACACCCTCGGAAGGAACGTTTGCAAATCTCCCCAACAATAGTGGAAGGAGTGAGGGCTTGGTCATACTTGCAAGGAAAATATTTGACTCCATTTGATGTATGAACTCAAAAGCTTTTCTCTCTCTCTCTCTTTCTGGTATCTCTAGAATGGATAAGATAATTGTATTGCGTGGTTCAAAATACCAAACATAAATCAAAGGATTTAGCATAGTTTTGTAGAACACAGAGACAGTCTTAGCTTACTAAGCTTAAGTTACAGCATGTGTTTTTCGTTAAAGGATCCAATCCCTGATCTTCATAAAAACACACCAAAAAATCATTGTCTATAAGCAAACATCAAACAATAAAATTATCATTAGCTTTCTAGACCATTACGAAACAAGAATCCCTGCATTAATCTTACTGTTATTTGGTTTTAGTAAAGTGACCTTCAAAAAGAGTTGGGGTGAATAAAGCAGGGAGGCATTTGCAGTGGGGCAGACAGCCTGACATTTAAGAGAATTCTCCAGTTTTACTGTAATCAACATAACATCACACATGCAGAAGCAATGATTTTAAAAGTAAGTCTGGGAGATAAAAAGCTCTGTTCCTTAGGGGAAAGACTTTGGAAATACTTAAGAAAATGTCCAGACCATAGCGGAAAACACATAGGATCATCTTAAAGTGGGGAAGTCACTGAATAAAAGCGTATTGGCAAAAAGTATTTCTGAATATCTTACAAGTAGAGGCATGTCAGCTCCGAGGCATCTCTCTGAATAAAAATAATTCCTTTACAATTCACCTGCAAGAAACAGGCTCCGAGGATTTTCCCCAATGAAACGTATAAAATAGGAAAAGGAGCTGTTTCTGGCTGGAAATGCTGCCAGGTGGGGAAGAATTTCTTGAGCAGCAAAGGGGCAAAGGAGCATGTGGCAGTGAGACTGAGAACGTGTATCACCTCTTGTCACCCTCACCAAAAAGCCAGCAACAGTCCCAAAGGAGCCAAACCTGGATGCCAGAACACCAGAAAGTTTTTTAAAAAGCTACATGGCTGCCGTGGCAGTGGCTCTTTCCTTTTGTAATCACCTTGGAGGACCAGGAGGGGTGGCAGGAGCGATACCAAGGAGGGGGCAGGCATGCTGCTCCTGTGCCCAAGGGTGAGAACAAAGCTCACAGATTCCCACTAGGGTCTTGGCTCTACCCAGATCCTCCTGAAAGCCCCCAGGCAGGGTCCAGCGACGCCTGCGAACCCCGTGCAAACAACTTGCACTGGTCTGCCCTTGGCTTTATTTCTAACTTTATTATTTGTTGCTTCTGATTATTTTGGGTTAGTAATGGATATATACAATAAAATACAGTTATTTGTGGTGTTTAGATATCCCTAATTCAGAACATATTTAACAAGGACATCCAAGGACAGGCGAATACTTAGCACATGGCAGACCACATGTTATTTTTTCCTTTCATCTGAAGGATTTGGAGCCTAAGCTAGAATGGATCCTACTATTATTATTTATATCCCAGATCATTAAAGTCCAATCATCACTCCCAATTTGACTTTCTCAGACATCCTTTCCAGGTGCCCATGCTACCGTGGGCACACCTGGCTATTTGGTGTAGGAGAGACAGCAGTGAAAACCAACAGGAGTCTGCTGGGGTGGGACTCCCTGCACGGGAATGCGCTGCTGCCCATCACCTCGAGCTTGGGGGACACTGCAGAAATATTCATGTACGTGAATGTGACTGAGAAGGTTTAGCATAGGCACGCCATGGGGCCTAAGCTCCTGCAGTCAAGATTTCATCCATTCACATCAGCCAGGCAAAGGCTATACCTGTGGAAGAGTCCTCTAGGACAGAAGTCGGGTGTGAGGTTTTGCTAGTGCTGCAACGTGGATCTTGAAGAAACGACAAATTTGCAGCAGGACATGGCACTGGGTTTACAGGGCCCCTGCCCGTGACTTCTTCCTGCAGACTGCGGGGTAATTCATTCCCCTTCAGGTTAAAAAGCTCCCGCGTTCCACCTCAGATGTGGTTGCACGTATTTGGTGCTTCCAAATCCTCTGTGATCAGAAGAACTCAACGAAATTCTTTGGGATGAAAAGAGCCACGTAAAGGAAAATTTGTATTGTGTATACTGCTAAAATAGGAGGTAAAGGATCTTTAAATTTGCAAAGGCAAATAATGAGGTTTTGAAAGTCCCATTTGTATCAGCCTAAGTTTTTTCTTTTGATTGCATGTTCATAGGACATAAAGCAATAACAAACTTGCATACCAATATAAAATTTGCATATGGGAAGAAGCAAAGTTGAACAAAATATGCAAGAACTTACAGCAGTGTTTTGGAGCCAATATTATTATAAGATGCAGTTCCAGAAAAGTACAGTTCAGTGCTGTCAGCTTTTTTTAATTTATTCATTAATTTGAGAAAGAAGGTGGACATGCACAGCTTCATTCCAGACTGAGGAAGCGAGAGCTCAGGCTATGAAGAAATCACTCTTTTCCCTCCATTCAACAAAAATCTGCTGGATCCACGGTGGAATACAAGTGCAAAAATAGATTATTGGGTCCTGGCTTCTTTTTGTTTCACTCACACAGCTAAATAAGAATAATTTTCCAAACAGAAATGTAATCCTAAATGATTTAATAATATAATCTAATTACTCAAATATTAGACAGAACATGAACCAAATTCAGTCTTGGTATGTACAAACTTGCCTTGATTAATTCTACCTACTTGCTGAAAGGGCTGGGTTTGGCTGCACTTTTTTTCCCCCATCATAATATTAAAAGCTGGTGTTGAGTGAATTTGAAAAGCTGCACTAGGCTGGTGGGACACAAATTCCCAATTTTTGTCTTGTTCTTCTCCAGGCTTAAGTAGGACTGAGAATGGTGCTATGCACAAGCTTTTCAAAAAACATCTCCTAGCCCCAAAACAGCATTAGGAGAGTTTCAGGTTTGCAGTATGAACAAATCCTCCCTCCCTTCGTACACTCAAAAGGTGTTTACTTTCAAAAACGCCCAAGCTGGTTTTTGGTTCCTACGCTCTAATCCTATAAGGCATGATAAAATGCTGAACGTCTCCTGGAAAAAACACAACGTTTGCCCTCCACGGAGGTCTCAGGGATTTCTGGGGTAACTGGCTTCGTGCCTGTGGCTCTCTTTGCTGTTCCAGGCATCCAGGTAAACAAGGAAAAAAATATCAGTGTGTGTGATAGCACCCATGAAAGCACCTGGTCATGTGAATAAGTAAACCAGTGACTTAGATTAAACCTCCACTTTAAATTTATTTGAGAGAAGTGTCTATGATTTTCAGGGCTAGGGTGGGTGCTGGATTTTTTGGTAACCATTTAGCCAAATAGCATTAAAAGAGCATCCCAAACAAAAGAACAGGAAGGAGGTGAGGGCATCTCACTTCAGTTTAGACTTTGCAAGTACAGAACACTGTGCACGTCTGGCAAAGCAGGCAAGAACAGGCAGGAGTGGGCAGAAACTGTCGAGGAGAGAGGTGGGCATCTGACCCCTCACCCAGGTCCAGTGTCAGACCATGAAGTGGCGCAGGGCTCAGCGCAAACCACAGCTCCCACACTGGGTCACGTCCCCAGGAAACTCCTGCTCACCTCAGTAGTGGGAACTAGTTCTTGGTTTGCCCTTCAAAACTTCATCTCTGCTTTTGGGTTTCCCACCTTCCCTTGGTGTCTGCTGCAGAAGTAATATTTAAATTCAATTTCTTATAGCTTCTCCAGTTTGAAATATGAAGGGGAGGTGAGGGGGGAGGAGAGAGGAAACCATATGTCAAGAGGACTGAATCAAAGTGAAAGTGGGGTGTGTGTGTGTGTGCGCATCAGAGGAGGCTAAGTATGGCCTGATGTTTTCTATTTTGACTATAGGAAAATTTTGGTGAGATGTGGGCTTGGTGTGACATCTGTTTAGCTTTGGGGAGCGTGTACGTGTCCGCATGTGTGTGTGTGGCAGGGACTGATGTCTTTCTTTGTATGAAGCTGCACAGTATCATATGGTGATACAAAACATGAACACCCACTTAGAAAATTCGTGCAGAGTCTGCTAGGGTATTTCATCTCTCTTTATTCTGCTGAGTTTACCTCATGGGGCACATGCACAAAAAATCTTTTTCATGGTCAATATAATGTCTAGGAAAACTCTAGACTGATGATGTCTTGCAAACCAATGGTCCAAAACTGTGGGGGTTTTAAAAACTTCTTTGTGATGAGTCCATCTTAACACAACTAGTACAACAGACATCAGAGGATGGTGCTCCAACTAATGTAGCTTCCTATCCCAGTCTGTTTCTTACCTTAAAAGCTGTGACATGCGTGATTGGCAGAGGCACTGACATCTTAGAGCTCCCCATTTGAGTCACTCCTAGAAATCAGGCCACTCTTCTCCTGGTGAGAAATGAGACAACCACTCAAGGGGTTTGTTGTTGGGGTTTTCTCTACTTTCTCCATATTAACAGACCAAATATTTGCTTATAAAATAACAGGGCAGGGGGCTAACAAACCTATTTAAACAAAATTTAGAGACTGTTGTATACGGTTTTGCTGAAAACAGAGCCTGATACTTCAAGGGTAATCAAGTGCCTGCAAACCAGCTTTTCCACCACTGCTGGCAATAATTAGCCATTCAGACTGCACTAAAAGCTGCCTGAAGGCGGAGAGACATCACTAGTTTGGAGAGTTGCCTTAAAAAAATCTGTCAATATTTCTTTGCCGATGCGTTTTGCTTTAATTTTGTTCAATTTTCTGTGGTGTCTCTGTACAACCTGGAGATTTGTGGTGCCTGAAGAGCAACACTCGGTGTTTGTCAGTTTTTCAGGCACTAAAGCATTTGACATTAGTGTAGTTTCTATTTTTGTGTAAAATCCCAAACATCTGTTCCACAGGAGATGGGTTTGCTACCAAGCACTACTGTTAGATTTCTCGCCAACAAGTTTCATTGCTTCATGTGGTTTGTGTTTCGTTCTTTAAACAGTTAATTATGTTTTATTCTTTCTTCCATAAAAGCTAAATTTAGCCAAGATCTTCTCTAATCTGAAACATTTTATGGAAATGACAGTGTTGTTAAAAAAAGCATTCTGGGTAGAGATTACAAATGTATAAAATAAGTGAGCACAGTGTCCCTTACATCATATCTCTGTTCACCACTCCGTCTTTGATGATATGGGCAAAGGCTGTTATAAATGGAGATCAAGTAGCCTACTACACATACACGTGTGTGTACTAGTACACTCACACACACGGATGGACGCGAACACACACGCACGTACACACAGTGGTTTATATGCTCCTGTCAGCAGCCAGTCCCTGATTCACCGAGCTCAAAGAGGGGGATCACAACCCAGCTGATAGGATTTATAAGAAAATTTTGTAGTGTCTTAGAAGAGCAGGGCTGGAAGGGACCTCAAGGGGTCACTCAGACTGTTACCTCTCCCTAGACAGATCAGCTTCATCTGCATTACTGCTGAGGAGTAATTTTATAACTAGCCTGTGGAGACATCCCATACAGGAGATTGCACAGCTGATCTCTGCTGTGGCACTGGTTTGCTGTTGCCTTACAGCCCTACACACACTTGTGTGTGCCCTGGGGTGCATCCCAGCAACTACTGGGCATGGAGCAGTGCTAACAGGATGGGAGTCACCTGGCTGAGGAACAGAGCAGTCCTGAGCTTATACGGCACAACTCTGGTGCCGTGGGATCACCTAAAGGAGGGAGGAGTTTTGCTGTTTGTTCAAGCAGCGTCAGGATTTCAGCCAAAACATGTATGTTTACTCCAGGAACATGAAATACAGGGACAAACTCATAAAATATTGCCACAAAAGAACCCTGGAAGTCTTACTTATCTGCCCCTTAACTTTCATCAAACCAGAAGATAAAGCATATTTAAAAGAAACTGCTGAGAAATCAGTCTATGATGAGTATGCTTAAAAGAGGTCACCAGCTTTTCCAAACATTCAGCATCTGTATCTTAAGTGGACTCCTACATGTTTTATATGTTTTCATTTTTCCCTCTATGTACAGATACAATTTAATGCCCCTGTCATCTCTAGGATGACAAAACAGACAGCAACCATTTTTGGCAAATGAAATGTGGGTCCCTGTACTTCAGCCCCATCAAGGTGACGGTTCTCCCTCCTTGTGCTCCCTGCAGCTGAACTGCTGCCTTGCCGGTCAGACCACACAGTGCTGGGTTCAAGAAGCAGAAATTCAAGTGGTCTCCTTAGGAATCCTCAAGTATTTTTCATACAGACCTCCAGCAAAATATAAACGGGAAATATTCATACAGAAAACTGTGGGAAGCTCACAGCTGTGTATAACCTGTGTATAACCCTGTGTGGAGGAGGAGCTGTGCTCAGCCGGCGTGCATCCTCCTGCTGCCATCCCACCCATAAGAGCAGGGCGGTTGCATCTGGCTGCCCAGTTTGGTAGCCACAGATGTCTGGTCTGCTCTGGTCTACTCTGCTTCCCACTCCATGAGGGAAACCAAGCAAGCCCCCTGCTAGATTTACATGGCAGAGCAGAAGCCATTGCCTCCTGCTGCTGCTCCACAGGCCTCCCCACTGCCTGCAAGCAAGGAAGGAGCTCAGAAAATTTGTGTGGCATTTGCATGGACTAACAGGAAGAAGCACACCTCTCGGGCACCGAGCCCATTGAATGGGACCTGCCTTGGTTTCTTGAAGAAAGCAAAATCCTGGCGGTCGTCACAGCAACAGCAAAATGCAGGGTGCAAAGAGGAGGCAAGCTTGTGCTGGACCTCGGCACGTTTTTTTTCCCAACCTCCTTGGGTTTTCAAAAAAAACATTCCCAGCACGCCCACCGGTGAGGAGAGGTAGGGGGAGACCTCATCAAAATGGCAGCTAACACTTTGTCTTCCTCCCGTGACCTGTGGTGGGATCTAGCTGTGCTGCTGGCTTCCCTGAGAGTAGCTCAGAGGGAACCTGACTCAGATGCTGGGGCCTGTGAAACTCTGTAAAGGTCAGTGCTGACACAGTTCACTCTGTTGATGATTTTATTTTTTATTTTTTTAATACCATTATCACTCTTTTGACAAGAAAGGATACTGTACTTTGTGCACTTGTAACCAGCACACTTTTCCTTTTTTTTCCCACCCCACTTTTCTATTTCACTGATTCTTCAGTGATTCAGAAGCTTTAATCATCTGAGTTCAGATCCGTGGCCTTCAACCATTGCTTAGACTTTGCTGAAAAACCTCAAGATTTCAGGGGCAAGGGCTCTTAGTGCAGGGGAGTCATCTTTGGTCTCTCTTAGCAAGCGCTCTTTCAACATCTGGCAATAGTAATTGTTATTCTACATGGAGCACCACCTGTACTGCAAAGTGCCAGCTGCCTAACGAAGAATAACCATCCAAATGTGCACCAGCTTCTGAACGAGGGCTGCACTGCCTGCTTTTCAACAGGGCAAGGAGAGGGGCTAGAGGCAGGGAAATATTATTTCTGGTCTGTATATAGCTGTTGTACCACTTTGTTGCTCTCAGTGGTTAGAGCTGTGTAGCAGTTGTCAAACAGTGACAATGTCTGGAGGCAGAATTCGGGTACATGGCATGCTGGACCCTAGGGCAATTCCTCCTGCATGCTTGTGTGTGACTCTTCTCATGTCAGGCAGCAGTACAGCCTCTGTGCCTCCTGGTTCCTTTGAAAAGAGGCATCAGGGCAATTCTGGGCAACTGTGGATATCACGGTGTGTTTCATGGTTGTGGAGGTAGTTGAGCAAGTTGAAATCTGTATCTTTCATGTCTAGGGATTAGGTTTTCCCTGCAACCTTTCTTCATGTGTCCAATACATATTTATGTCCGGGTTACACCTTGTAATGGTTACACTGGGGAAATGAAAATGGGCAGGAATACTATGGAAACACACATCAGCACCCTGTGTTTTCTCCAGCACTACAGTGCTCCTCTGCGCTCCTGCCTTCATTACTTTGCATGTGTTTACAGACTTCTAGCCTCCATCTTCCTGGGAATTACATGACACATCCTTCTGAATTTTCTGTTCAGTGCTATCAAGCTTTAGCCTCAGCAATACCTGTCACTTCCTTTTTGTTTTGGCTATAAAATAGACCACCCAATTGGTGAAGGAAACATTGTTATCTCCATGCTAATTCTTAAATTATTCTTTTCAGTACTCCGGCTCCACTGGAAAGGAGCCAGATGCGTGGTGAGATATAAACCACTAAGAACTGCCCAAAGACCACCAAATATCGTCTTCTTCAGGCAACTCACCAACAACATATAAAAACACAAAGCAGGCTGCTTTTCCTGCAACAGGAAACTGTTGCTGGAATTCAGCAACACATTTTGAACAATTCTGCACTGGGTTCCTTATTTTGCTCAGTGCTAAGGTAGCTATCATTGCCTTGCTCTTACATGGCAGATTTCCTTGTAAAATCGGCAGTAATTGATCCTTCCAGTGCTCTCCAAACTTTTCTTGACCATCTCTTTGTGTCACCTTTTACTGCCAGGGTCTGCCTTGCTTTTATCTGCTATCAGAACTGTGCTGAAGTCAGTGACTTTCTGTGATGCTGATAAGCTCATCCTTGTTTTAAACCCCTGCCTCAGCGCCTGGCTCTGCAAGTCCCTTTTTACACAAAGAGGTCGTTTGGCGCCATCCCTCCTTGAGGCTTTGCAGAAGGGAGCCCTGCTACTTGGCAGGGCTGAGAAAAGTCTTCCCAAGGCTGGTGCCTCACCTTCCCATCATCAGCCACTGCGTTCTGCCACCTTGCATCCCAGTTTTCCTCTCACCATTTCTGGCAAACAAAACCACTGACTTTGTGGGTTCTTTTCACCAAACCTGCCATGCTGAGATGTTACTGGCATAGCATATATATGTCCTTGTATAATTTTCTACTTCCCACCCTTTGGATGAAAGGAAAGCAGTGATCAGTCCTCAAGGGAAATGGCAGCATAAGCGAAGGGATGCTATTCTTTGCTGCGCCCACTTGCTCTAACTCAGGGCAAATTGTGGCAGTGGTTTGCACCACCTAACACCAGGAACCATTTTAACACAATTCTGAAGGCAGTCAAGATGCTTAAGACACAGCTGGGTGAAAGGATGTTCCTCCACCCAGACATGCAGAGGCACGCAGCTTCCACTTGAACAAAATTCCCGGTGAAATATTTCATAAAACAAAAATAAATATAAAATGCTACTCATACTTACGTACTGCGTTTAATCTTAAACCACAGAAAATACCATCATGAACTTAATCTCAAAATATTTCAAACCAGGAAGTGTTCTTTCCCCTTGAGAAATAAGAAAACACAATGTCAACTATTAAAACAAAATTTCAGACTATTTTCAAAATATTTTCAAGGAAAATTGTCTGAAGCAAGTCCTTTTTTGTCATGGAAATATCAAACTTGGCAAACCAACTTGTGAAAAAAAATACTGCATAGAAAAATTGACATCTGACTCCAGTACGGATCATCATTCCCACTGTATCCACTGTATGCTAGTTCACTTGAGGCTGTGACTGTTACTGAATCATAAAATGGAAGATCACCAAGAAGATGACAAATAATAAGTCTTTGTAAAAAATGTCATATATAAACCCAGAGTCATTCAAATATGAACGTGTTGACTCCAGAATGCTCTCTGTTCCCTTAAATCTGACAACGTTCAACAGATTTCTGGTATTTCTGTAATGTCTTCACCTTCTGCTTTGCATCATAACATGTTCAAAAATTCTGTGAAGGATAGACTTCTACTTTTCCTTCTTGTTGCTCCAGGTTCCCAAGCCTGACTTGGGGACTTATCATCCCAGCTCTTCAGAAGAAAATGTATTTCATTTTCCTGCTTTGGGCAAGTGATTTGTGAGCAGGAAGAAGGCAGCAGCCACATAAAGGCTAAAGGTGGCTTGCTCCTCTCATGAGTCTGCTGTCACTTCTAGAAAGAAATATGCCTTTTTTCTCCAACAGAAAGTGACATAACACTAAAGCAGCCAGGTCTTTGCTACCTACACTGATCTAGAGTAATAGCATTTCTGTGAGCATGAGAATTAAAGTAATAAACTGAGATAAAAGCTTGAAGGATGTTCGTTTGAAGGATGTTCGTTTTTCAGCCTGATTACTGGCTAGGCTAGTGACAAAGTCCCTCAGTTTACACTGTTTCTTCTACACATACATTTATAATTTAAGAGAAGAAACTGACATTTGCAAAGGGTGACTGGTGGTGTCCAACACTGCTGTTCTCGCTGACAAGAATGATGAGAGAGATGTGCGAAAGCAAAAGCAGGTATTTCCAAAAGGTGAATTGTTTCNAAAAAAAAAAAAGTAGAAAAACTCAGAAAGTACTCTATTCTGAGTTGACTAAAAGCAATTCATTAAGAATTTTGATGAACTACTTTAAAAATTAATATAGAACCAAGAAGAACCCCGAAGAGTCATCATTTCAGTTGCCAAGGCTTTTAGAACAATATAAAAATGAAATTAAATGTCAAGTACTATCTCCAGTAAAAATATTTTATTAAAAATTTAATTCTGGAAACAGTTGTAGAGTATTTATTTTTTAAATTTTTCACTGCTCCTTAAGCAAAATAAATCTAAAAATAAGACTAAACGAGATGCTGCTTTAGCTTAAATTTACATTACTTTGGTGAGGAAAAACAAATTTTGGCCATAACATTTTATCCAGCTCTATAAAGCAGGATCTCTTTAGTCTCTTTTCTTTGACTTATCCTCCCACCCTACAGTTTGTTGCCTAATTTTCCCATTTTCCCACTCTTTCCTCTGAGTAAGTATTGCTGTGGGCTCTATAATTCAGTGTAATCAATGGCGCATGAGCAGTGCTGGTAAGTGAGAGGAGGCATCCCATTTACCAATGGATTGTATATCTGAGACTACCATCCGAGTGGCTGCTTTCACGTCTTTTCAATTGTTGTGTCAGAAAATCAATCCATGACTTCAGCAAAATCTTGACACTTTCTCCCATCTGCAGAGGGGACCGTTAAAAATTCATGACCTCTCTTCTTTTTCAAAACTCATTTATTTCTCTGAAGCTAAACAGCCCACAAAATGCTCATTGCTGAGTCTGCTGCTGTCCTTCTATTGCTCCTCTTCTGAAGTTAAAATAAGTCATAACAGGGTTGCAGGTACTTTTCGTGGCCAAATCTCAGGAGAGGATTGGTGATAAATAATTCTGAGGGTGGAGATTGTTTCACAGTGTGGAACTCTGCTCTGTGCTGGGACTCTGCTTGACGCAGAGTCAAGTCAGCTAATACTGTAATTGCATAAACAGGATGGTCTTGATGAAGTTAATTTCCTGTAGCGGCTTCTAGATTTTGTGACAAGGCTGAGTGTGTATAAGAAATGTTCTCATATTCTTGCCACGAGAAAGATAAAAATGTCAGGCTTCCTTGAGGTAAATATGGAAATAAATAGCTGAAGACGCATTTGTACACCAGAAAGCTTCTGGGGTTTTCCCCATTTTTATAGCTGATACAATAAAAGTTCTTACTTGTCCCCACAAACACTTTAACGTGAAATATCCATAAAATATCTATTAAAGGAACAATTTTAGAGTAGAATTGGTCTGTTCCTTAACTTATGTTTCTGTAGTGTTTCGTAGCAAGGGAAGGAAGGAGTAAAAGAGATTCTTTGAGAACAGAAGCAAAGCAATGTTCAACATGTGAAGTATTCTGGAACACATAAAAGTTGGGGATTTGACCTTCTAAGTTATCCATGATGGGATTACCTATATCAAAGCAGAGATCAGAAGCAAGTAAGCTCATATCCTCTATAATGAATGAAAATATTTCCAGTAGTGTCCCCCACGCACTGCCTATTCAGGTCAAACTTTTCAAGCCTAAGTAATTAAACAGTAGATTTCTGAATTTGTGATTGCAGAGCATAGTAAATGCTTATAAGTTCCTTAGATAATTTTATTAAAGCCAGGAAAAGCTGGTCTTCTTTTATTTAGCTATCTAACAGAATATGGCTGGTTTGAAGATTTTGACCCCAAGAATTTATTTAACCGTCTGTTGCCACCCAGCCCTAGAGTTTATTAGAACTGTTCACTTAATGTCAATGCTGTATAAACCACCAATAATCTCCAAAAATGGGTTCTGTCTTTTTGTCTTCCTGCTTCAGACTCATCCATATATATTGTCTGTAGTGCTCCTGGGTTTCAGACAGGATAAGCAGCTTAGTAACGAGAAAGGAGATGTTCCAGCTACATATTTTCAGATAAAGCCCTTCTGCAGACTCCCTTCTTTCTGCAGTTCAACATGTGTTATTGTCTCCAGCTGACAGAAATTGTGTTTTCATACCTACCGGATGTTCTAAATTTAAATACTATCAGTCTACTGTAAATAACAATGAAATACTTTACTCTGACAGCACTGGAGGCAGCATATGGATTCAAGTTTTAGACAACACTACATGTAAAATGCCTTTCCTTTTATAGCAGAATATATTTAGAGTCTTTTAAGCTCAGCTCCTGAACCGAGTATGATGCATCTAGTCATCCAGCCCAATCAACAGCAGAATCACAACTTCATGTCAGTGCAATACATTGTTAACTGATATGTCAGAAAATCAATTAATTACTTTTAAGTAGCAGTTAAGAGTATCCACACAATACTGCCATGTGAATTATTAAAGAAAGCGAGGTTGAGTTTTCTCCGCAATTGAAACCCTGTCTTAGAAGAAAGTGCAAAATGCTGCTTCTGCCCTGAAGCCTAATCAACAATATTGGGCAGGCAACAGGAACCAAAAGGATGGTGGAGGGTACAAAACGGGAAGGATACTACCTCCCAAAGCAAAGGCACCAGCAATCTGTAATGGCTACAGCTGGTAAGAAGCCTGAACCAGAAACTCTCCCTTCTTTGGAGGTGCAACAACCTCCAAATGGGAATAATGGCAGACATGGCTCTGAGCTATGATGAGCAGAGCAGCATGAGAAGGGCAGAAAGGACCTTCTGTATCCTTCTGTAGATTCACTAAGGGACCTGTTCAAGACTCTGCACCCTCTGTCATTGCTATAGATTTTCACCTGGGACTCTCCCCTGGCATGCTGAAGGGAAACACAGACTTAATGGGACATCATCATCATGAAGCTTTCTGCTTTCTTCATGCCTTGGTCTGTTGGAGATGCCACATGGGTGAATAAATCAGTAAAGATGGCAAGGTGGCTGTGAGGTGGAATTTGGCTTGGCCTTCTGATTTTCTCTCTTCTTGTGATAGGAAAGCTTCACAGAGTAGGGTCTTGAGGGCTCGAGTAGGTCTAGTTAGTGTGAGCTCATCTGGAAAGTTATCCCTTCAATGCCACCACCAGTGAGGCTGGGCAGGCTGTGTCATGCTCTCTGTTCTGCAGGGGGCAAGTGTGCCCTAGGGAAATGGAAAGCTGACAGTATTTGTTGTGACATTCCTATCACATCTGGAAAAAGCGGGATGCTCTTTGTTCAGCTTCACCTCAAGCAAAAGTGCTCTATCCGAGATTGTGAAAGGTGGCCCTTGCTCTTCTCCCTCCCACCCTTCTTTTCCCACTTTTTCCTCTGCCAGGAGCTGCAGGAAGGACTGGGGTGGGGGCAGAGAGCAGCCCCATGCTCAGCCTGGGTTTTGTGGGCTTGGTCCTCTCCATCACCGTAGCCAGGGAACTCCCATCGGATGGCATGCTGGAGAGGAGGATCCAGCAATGTGTCTGTAGCATTTTGGTGTTACCACTACCCAAATACCTCAGCACACGGTGGGTTCAGGCTCCACCTCATTGCAGCATCTGTAGTGCAGGCACCATGGTTTGCACCCTGGGGGTTTCAGTCCTACCTTTAAACTTTAAACTTTAAACCAAATCTCCAACAGTGCTTGAGGTCTGAAAGATTGCTAGATGGAGATCTAGGAAAGATTTTGCTCCAAAAGCTAACGAGTCATGGTATGTCTGTGGTGCCCATTTTTCCTTGTCTGCGTGGTCTGTAGGAATTCTGGCTTTGTGGGGTTCAGGTACAGAGGTCCTGGTTTTGGTGCATTCCAGACAGCTGCCTGGCACTAGAGAAGTCTGACAAATAACTCAAATTCATGACCCATACTTGTCAGGGCCCTCTCTGATGGTGCTTTGGCTCTCCAGATCACATCTGTCCATGTGGCTAAGGTGAGAAATAGTAGGTAATTTTACNAGAAATTGTCAGTTCATCAAAACTAAAACTTTTCATAAAAACATTTGTACTGGTTTTGACCACAAAGCATCCTTCAGCTTCTGGGGTGGGATGCTGGGTGAAAGTAGAGACTGCCTCTGCAACAATGCCTGCGTGTGGGAATCCTGCCCTGCTCCAGTTGTATCCAGCTGTTCCTGCAAATGGGACCCACTCCAACTGGAGAAGTTGGGAGAGCAGTTAGTATTGTGCAACTCTCACCTCCTGAGTATGGTTCATCTTGGCCACCTGGGCAAGCCCCCTACCCACTAGGAAGGTCTGAAGATTTGAAGCTCCTCACAGGAGGAAAGCTTTCCAAAGCGTCACACTCAGTCAGGATACAAGATCCCAGCTAACCCTGCACCAGGTCTCTTGGCAAACCTCAGGCAACCAAGAGCTGCAAGGTCTTCAAGCTGGTGACAGAGATGTTGGTGACTTGTTGAAATCTGCATGGGAAAGCTCTGCCAGGCTTCTGGGTGTGGTTTCATGTGGCATTCTAGCATTTTAGCTGTACTGTGGCACATATGCCCGATGTTGTTTCCAGACCCACATTTCAAACCACGTTAATCTATACCAGTCTGAGTCCACGGGCTATCTTCTGTGCTGGTACAAAGCCAGGGAGAGCAAGAAATCTGAGCTGATGGAAAATGTGTTGGTTCTGCAAGTTGGGAGAGCAGTTCTGGCTGAGAAAGTCTCATGTAATGAACTTAAGTTTTGTCTAAAGCACAGTGGTGGGTTGCTTGGGGTGGGGGAGGTAATGAGCATTCTCACCTCCTCCCCGTGGCCATGTAATTACAGCCCAGAGTAGCTCTCAGCAGAGCAGAGAGATACGAAAACTGCTTATCAGTGTAGATACAGCTGCTGCAGATGCAGCAGGGCAGATACTTTGGCGCTTGGGGTGAACAGTGTGTTGGCATTTGGCTATGGCACGGGATGGCTGGGTTGGCATCATGACTTGGCCAGGTCATTGCAAAGCTCCCTCTCCTGGCCAGCAGAGACCTGAGACCTTGTGTGTTGCTTCCCTGGGCCTGCAAACCTGCAGCAGAGCTCAGGACAGGACTGCTGCCATTGATGGGTGGTGCAGCGGCTGGTGCTGGCAGGGAGAGGTAGCTGTGCCCACCAAGCAGCAGGTCAGCAAATGTATTCCCAAGTTGCCAGGCTCCATCTTTTTCTCAGAGTAACCATTTGATAACTCTTTGACTTTGTTTAAAGGAGACAGTGATGGAAGGACAGCTGGTGTCAAA
>VXBW01001977.1:198529-211868 GCA_013400375.1 Thinocorus orbignyianus | reverse complement strand
AAGAGAGAGAGAGGGAGGGAGGGAAAGGAGAGAGAGAAAGATGGGAAGTCTCATGTGAGTTTGGTTAGTGGAAGAAAAAAAAAAACACATACTAAGTATGGTTGGATGTCATTTTTCAATTTGCTCATGTTAAATAATGATCTCTAGGGCAGAGACAGAGTAGAGTGAAAAGGAAGAGCTCTCCCTTCATCTTGTTTAGTTTCTGCTGGTCTTTTGCAGTGTCTGGCCACTGCCTGGCTATCATATAAACTTAAACATGAACCACGGGCAGTTTGGTATGTCTTCTTCTCTATCCTGGACCATGTACCTGATGAGGAAAAACAGACCAGCCACTGGCTTTTTTGGTAAAGACTTCTTTATCTTCCTTTTTCTTTGCATTGTCACAAAATAGAAATCTTGTTTGTAAAGTAGTATAAAGTATTGGGTGAAAAAACTCTTTAAAGTAATGTAATTTCTTTTGGAGCAAAAGAAGGAAATCTGTCATTGTGTGCATGTGCGTGCTTTAACTTCCACGAGACAGTTGAATACATACGGGGGCTTTCACTAGTCTGTTAAGCGTGTTGCAAGCCTTTTTAACTGAATCAGTTTCTTCAGA
Source organism: Thinocorus orbignyianus (assembly GCA_013400375.1). Classification (NCBI taxonomy): domain Eukaryota; kingdom Metazoa; phylum Chordata; class Aves; order Ciconiiformes; family Thinocoridae; genus Thinocorus; species Thinocorus orbignyianus. Next base: position 211,273 of record VXBW01001977.1, on the reverse strand, counting down.
GGAAATACTTCAAAATAGGTTTTATTTCAAATGCTTGGCTCAGGGGTGCCACTGAAACTGGAGAAAATTGGGCTGCTGAGTGTGGCGGTGGAAGGCGATGTCTGGTCGATGGTAGTTGACAATAGATGGTTTGAAACTTTTTGATAGTGAAGTGATCACAGAGGACCAGGTGGTGCAAATAGGCTTTGTCAGTTGATTTAAGTTCCAGTGTTACAGTCACTAGTGTTGCTCCTTTATGCAAAATAAAGGGTCAGCCTATAGGCTTGATGAGTTTTTATTCCCTAAAAAATGACAGCAGGGTAAAATTTTTCCCATCAGAGCATCAAAGATAAGTTTTACCACAAGGATATTTTAGACAAAATAATAGGGATTTTAACAAAACGTTGTCAAAATCTATAGTCCCTGCCATAGTCCATTTTGCTCTGTATCTGTAGAGAATAAGATTGCCTTTTCCAGCACCTTGCAGTACCTCTTGCACAAACAGTGTGCTGGAGAGAAAGACATCATACTTTTTAAAAATATTTGGAATGCTGTAAAATCTGCTTCTTTTCTGTAAGCTTAGGGCTAGCTTTCTTCTTAGTGACTCTTTTTCTGCCAGATATTTACTGAACTAAACAAACTGATGTCTGTGTGCAAGACGGTTTTATAGCAAGGTTTTGAATAATTTTATTTATTTTTATTTGATTTCAAAAGATCCAATGAAGATGAAAGAAGGAAAGTTGGGAATGAAGAAAGGAAGATCTATTATTTTTCATTCCGACTCAAATATTCCTTCACTTTTTCTCTCCCACCCAATGTTTTAGCAAGTCTATAGGGCACCTTCCTTAGTAAGGGGGGCTGCTGTTAACATTAACTGCAGCAAAGTTTCCATTTGCAGTTAGACAAGGGGACAATTTTTTTTTCTGATTAATAGTCCATGAACCCCTTGAACTCTGAATTCCACTCATCCTAAATCAGTGCCAAACTGAGAGGATCACCACTCTTTTCTGTTGCGGAGCACTTGGGAAGACGGCATCGGATCGTTTTGCAGTATACCTAAGTGCTAGATAAAGCCTGACTTACCATCCCAGCACTAAGAGGTGATACACAGGCTGTGACTGCCAGAGGAGCAGCCATGTGCCATACCCCTGGGACAAGTCTGGCCTTTCCTTGCTTTGCTTCCACAGAGCTTCACACTGAAAAAACCTGCCATGCAGATGGGTGATTTATTAGGCTTTCCAAAAGCAGGCCAAACAGTGAAACGTTATTTTTCTGACCTGTCCAGGGAATTGTGACCCGTGCCTAGAATAATTCTTCATGTTTGTGAGATGCTTTCTTTTTGGTAAGGTACAGGGATTATTGGTGGTTATCTTTTTCACAGCATCTGAGAAATTTGCCTCTTAATTTTATGCTCACCTAAGAGTATGGAATAAGAAGCAATTTACTGAAGGATCACAGAATCCCAGAAAAGTTGAGGTTGGAAGGGATCTCTGGAGGGCCCCTGGTCCAGCCCCTCTGCTCAAGAAGGGTCACTTTGAGCAGGCTGTCCAGGGCAAATGTGAGTGTCAAGTTAGAAATATTTCTTTCTTGTATTTTGGATTCTGTTTTTAAGATGCACGTAATTCTTGTTCTGCAAGACACTGAAGCTACTTTAGGTAAATACAATATTAAGTAGATGTCATGAGAGGTGGTTTGTGTAGTGCATAAACCAAATAAGCAACTACCTTTGTTTAATATTGTCCTGAGTAAGTTTGATTTAGTGGTGATAATTCACCCCTAAAAATAATGCAAGAATACTTTGTGTTGGCTAAGAAAGGCTAAAACATGTTGCTACATACATCTGTTGCCTAACAAAAATAAAACTAAGGCATTTACAGTCCCTAATTTCATAACTGTGCAAATGAGCTAGGGGAAAAACAGTTTAAAATATCCTGTGGTCTTTTAAAATGAGATTGCCGATGTATAGGCAGCACATTGTGCCACTAGGTATCATGTGCAACATCTGTAACTGGAAAGCGGTATACAAATATGATCTTAAGCTAATCGTGCTAAGCTTTGTTCTCTCTACAGCAAATTTCCTTTTCAAAGAGTTGTGTATTGTAGTTGGTGTTCAGGGAGCCGTTTATTATGACTTGCTGCCAAAAATGTTTCATGCTTTTGAATATTCTATAAGATTAGGGTATATTTCAGTGCAGATTTGTAGCTAGACTGCAGTTAAAGGTCTGGAATTACGGCTTTTCTTCTAACCTACCCTGACACAAATCAGGGCCCTGCAGCTACAACTGAATAAGCAGAGAACCAGGCTCACGGAGGACTTTGTAGCTTGAGGGAGATGGGAGTCATCAGGTCTTGTTAAACCCTGCTAGATTATCATCCTACTGCATGGCACTTCCTGGCCATAGGAGGACAGCCCTGAGGTGCTCCAGGCCCAGCATCACTGCCTGGAGACGAGGAGGCATCAGGGAGGAAGAGGAAAGGAATGGCAAGCTGCCTCAGCATCCCCACTCAGGTCATGGGGGGGGACCAACTCACCATGGCTGCTCCCTTCCTCTCCCCAAACCACATTCTGTTCCTTCACTGGCACACGGATCTCTTCTGGGACAAATGGGAGGGGAGGCTTTGATATGAAGTTGCACCTCATTATGATGTGGGGGAGATATGTTGTTGAGATCAAAGGCAGTAGATGACACACCTGGTAAATTAAAAGTGCTTAAGAGAAAGAAAAAAACACCCAAGAGGAGTAGTGATATTTTTCATTAAAACAAAGTAACACTTTTGTAGCAATTATTTGCACATATTTTAAACCCAATTACTGGCTGTGAGGGATGACAGATTGATTGGAGTCACCTTCCCTGGGCGTGTTTAAGAGTCGTTTAGATGTTGTGTTGAGGGATATGGTGTAAGGGAGAACTTTGAAGAGTAGGGTAGATGGTTGGACTCAATGATCCCAAGGATCTTTTCCAACCTAGATGATATTATGATTCTATGAAATGCTATCTACTGCCACCATAGAAGCTGCAGCCTGCTCCAGGGCAGTCCCAGGAGAACCAGCTTTGCCCCACTTGATGGCCACAGGAGCCCTGCCCCCTGGGTCACACAGGTGATTATTCCTGTCAAAGTGCCCTGCAGACCTCCCTCCATGCACCTGCACGTGGAAGACTCTCCCCACTCTCCTGGCCTCATAAGTGGAGAGGCGGTCTTCTTTCCCCCTACGAGTCTTTTTGCCCTGTCCTGCCCACCATGCACCATGAACATCCTGTGTCCCACAAAAGGTGCCCATGCAGAGTGAGGTCTTAGCATAGTGTTGATTGACACAACATGGACTGGGGTTTGCCCAGTGTGAACTGGTGTGAGCCCACCCATCTGAGAAGAAGCATACCTTGCCTGAAGGCTATTTTTTAAAGCAGAAATTTGCACTGGACTTAAATGAAGATTTAGGCTACAGAGAGGTGAAGGAATTGTTGCAGCTTAAACAGAGACAGTGCTGAAAACAGATAACTCTTCAGTGTCAGTGAGAGTGGCACTGGGAGTGACACTGAGACTAAAGAATTTGGTGGCTTTCCTAAAAATTAAAAATCTCCAGTGCTGCTGTGCTAGGGTATCCAGACCTGTTTCCTTGGCACATTGAGGGTAGGTTTGGTGCTACCAGAAGATCCTCAAATTGGCTTGTGAAAGGAGCAGCTCAAAATAGCCTGTGCTGGACATTAATGTCTTGGAAAGTCCTCATTTAACCATCTGACACAGACTGTCCCTGCAAATATTTGCATCAGCCTAGGAGTCCCCAAAAATTATCATGGAAGTCCCCTATAGGGAATCAAATTGTAAAACAGTTTTATGGAATTAAACTGTAAATGTAGTACCAAAAGAAACTAACATTGAAAAGAAAATATATATATATATGTAAAACAATGGAACAATGTGGAAGATTTCCTAGTCCTTAGACTAGCAAAAACAAAACTGAGGAAAGTGACATGCCATGAAGAGTATCACAAAGAATAAACTGCTGAGTAGTTTTGGTGTCTTTTGCCTCGGGGAGGGCATGTTTTGAAAGGAGTGCAGAATTTGGCCTGCAGACCTCCTGCTTCCCCTTCTTCTGCCACTGCGAGATTAGTCATGCAAAAATTTGAGTGAAAGGCAATATATCTAGCTCTACCTGTCATTTACAAACCCCAGGGCAGCCCAGGGAAGACAAACATGGAAAGATCCCAAGACAGAGTTTCATGCGTTATAAACAGATATTGCCATCAGTTGGTTGGCACAGGCACTGCTTTGCCAATGAGTCCAGCTGAGCATCAGGTCCTTCTGCTACAGAATCACTAAAAGCAAGTGACATTCAGCATCTACACACAGTCCTGAGCAGCTGATACTAAGTATCATTAATACAGACAGGTCTTACAAGACTGGATGTGTGCATCCTAGGTAAAGCATGTCACACACATATACACTTGTACTAGATTTTTCTAGTAAATTCTTATTATTAAACCAAAAGAAGAATTATAACCTTACACTGAGATAAGACTAGTCCTAGTACATTCTGCTCTTTCCAAGACCTTGTCCCATAAGCACATAGCCCAAAACTGCAGGTGCATCTTACTGGGTGAAGTTCAGCAGAAGATTACGTGTGTCTATGTGCCAAATGCTGGTGCTACCTTAAAATTAAGTGGCTTTTTAGTTGGAGTTTTTTATCATTCCAAATTATGCAAATACTTTCCTCTTCATATTACTGTAATTAAGGTCTGTATCTAGAAAGTCTGATAACAGGGCTTCCTGAACCCTTCCTGATTGCTAGCCCACACATCCCACAGCTGATGAGCTGGCCTGTACAGGGAGACTGCTCCTCTCTGAATACAGGGGGCTGGCATTGGGCTGACACCAGCGTACCCAGGCTCAGACCTGATAAGCACAGGCAGAGTCAAGCACAGGTGGGATGTTAAGTGGAGAAGAAACAATTTAGGAGATTAACTTGTGGCTTCGTCTGTGGCTGTGAGAATGCATTAGTGGTGTGGAGCGTGGTTAATAGCACCTTCGCATCTCAGTCAGGCTTTTCTTCTTCCATCTCTGGTTCGATCAAGGGATGCTGTGGTGAAAGTCCCAAGCACAATTCCCCTAACAGCTCAGAAGCAAAACCCTTGTCTGCATGAAGTCATGGCTGTGTTTACGAAGTCGTTATTGTGCTAAAGAGGGTTGAATGTAAAATGTACTGGTCAATGGAGAGCGAACAGATGTGGAACAGGCTCAGTGGCCAGCTGAAAGCACTTGCAGGGCCTCATGCAGATGAGACCAGCCCCATCATCTGAGAGAGACACTGAGAGAAGCCTAGTTTAGAGCGAGGAATAGCTTCTAGCTGAACTCCTCTCACTGCCTCCTACAGAAATGAGGCGTCAGGGATTTACTACTGCTAATCGCACTGAGATTCACGCTGGGATAAGTTTTGTGTTAGCTATGGGTAAGAGGACTCTCTGCATCAGGACAGCAGTGCCTGTCCCACAGACAATCCCTCTCTAACCACGGCAGCTCCTGCTGAGGCTCACACAACAAGAGTTCTGCCTGCCTTTCCTAGAGGGCTGCAAAAATGCTGAAGGAAACTGATTTTGTTTCACACCATGTGCTATATTTCAAGTCATAAGCTCAATTCAAGACTGAAAGCCAATTTCTGCTTTGTCCAGTCAAATTAAAGCAGAAGCTCAAGCTGCAATAGCCTCTGCAACCTCTCTGGGAAGGAGACCCCAGTGACTTCCTTGTTGCCACTTTGTTAGGCAGCTACTGGAAATGCTCTGCAAACTCACTGTATGGAGCATTCCCACATGGGCAGTGAATAAGCTGCTAGCATTTACCCCATCACCCTTGAACGGGTCATGGAACAAGGGGAAATAGAGAAATAAAACCCATCCTGAGCCTTTAAAACAGGAGATGAAGGGCAGGAAGGGACAAGAGGAGCAGAGAAGCTATTCCTTCACTGAGTGCCTTTACTAACAATATCACTTGCTGTTGCGAGCGTCACAATGGCATACTAGGAATATCGGCATCATTTTCTTTTGAGCACGTCCCATTTCATCATTCTAGTCTATGCCAGTTTCTAAATGGTGAAAGTAACGGAGGAAGAAGGATGCAGTTAACATTTTTATTTCTCCTAGCTGTTAACTCTAGTCCAAAATATCGCAAGACCACAGCTTTCCTTCTGGCAAGACTGAGTGGAAGGGAGCCTCCTCTGGAAACCACCTTTCTTCATTTCTATTAGGCTGTTAGGAGCTCCTTTTCCTTAAGATCGAAGCATCAGGGCATCCTGTTGACCTGAACAATTAACCCCTTATTTAGGGAGATAAAGGAAGGACATTTCAGATTTAAAAGTTTTTCTATCATAATTTCTCTGTCTCAGACTTGGGCCAAATTTAGTAGTGATTTAGGCTTCTGCACAGTTTTAGTATCAATTAATTATTTGCTGAATAACAATGTTTGCATCATAAAGCTCCCCTGTAATTGACTTAATTACTGGCAAAGTCAGAGCCTCCCAGTAAAAAGGCCATGGATGATGCCCCAGAACTACCCAAGTCAGCAGTAAAGTGCAGTGGTGATGCCTAGGGAAGGAACTCTGTCCCAGAGGCACACCGAGGCTTTCAATCTCCTGCTTATGACCCTGTAGAAACTTTTGCAGTCATTTATAATTCATACATAATTTTGACTGAAAACCAAGCAAACTGACCCTGAGAAAGGCAAACCCATACCAAGTAATTTGGATCAGATACAGCGTGAATGCTACCATTACATTTTGCCTATTATCACCATGGCTAGAGTGAATTATTCTTCCTAGACTGAGTACATTCAGTGGCCTGATTCTCTGTCTGGTCACTCACCACTGACTTCAGGACTAAAGTCTGGGACGCAGGATGAAATGTACCTGCACAACTCCTAGCATAAATCAAAATATCACCAATATATCACCAATCTGAGCTGTCCAGAGCACTCAGCCCCATCTGAGAGCTGAGCTGCAGTTCCTGCTTCACCGACGTGCCCTCACCCTCAGAGGGGCTGAAGCAGGGAATAAAGTAATTATATTAATTCTATGCCATCTGCAGAATCCTCCAATGCCACAGTTGTTCCCTTCTGTCCAGATGGCTCATCTTTACTGCTTCTTTTAAGTGTCCTGGAACCAAAAGAACTGGATTTTCAATTTCATTTTATTTTTTCCCCATTTGCTGGTACAAGGCATCTGTAGTGTTCCTACCAGAGCAGAAGATCAAAAGCCCAAACGATACCATTAGTACTAGAGGTTGTTATGATGTGAACCTGCGTACATGAAATGCCACAGAAAGTACTAGGTGTGGGTGATGTTATCTGCATTAATCTAGGCAAGTAATGAGCATAGTATAATGGCACACAATGCGTATTTTTTAAGTCTCCAAACCAGATGGCAGCTTTTCAACAATTTCCATTCCCTTCTCCACCCCATACTCCCAAGTATTTCAAGTAATTGGCTTCTCCTCTAGGGATTAGCCACAGTGGAATCATACTAAATGACTAATTTGCCTCGCTTAGCCCACCTCCTTTGTAATTTTGAACTGTGCAGAGGAAGGAATCATCCAAAAGCTTTGAGTGTTCATATGTGTTTGTCTTCCACAGCCATCTAGAATGGCCTTGAAATCATCTGAGCTTCTAGGTCATGCGGTACATCCCGGCACTTTTTGGCATTGCTTCTACTATTTCTTAAACTTTCCCCTCCAAGGCGCTTGTCAAGCTCTGACTTGAAAAGTTCAAGTGATGTTGAATCTGCAGCTTCCCTGGGAGCGTATTCTCCTGCCTATTTGATCTTGGGATCAACGTTGCCCCTGCTCTTAAAAATTGAACTCGTTTTACTTCAGTTGGCATCTGTTATTTCTTGTCTTATCATTTTTCACTAATGAAAACAGTTCCTCCCCTTCCTCTTTATAGTTGTCTTTCATGTACTTGTAAACCGCAGTCACGCTGTCCCCTTGGCTTCCCTTTTGCCCAGATTATATGTGTGTATTTAATTCCTTTCATCTTTCCTTATAGGTAGTTCCTTCCAGATCTTTAATCACTGTAGTTGCCCTTCTCTGTAATATCTCTCCGTTGCTGATATACAGCCAGTAACACAGTGGCCGGGATTAAATCCGTTGCTCTCCTTGGGATTTGAGCACTGGGAAAAATACAACAGGGTGTTCCTTCAGCTCTAGATGTGACCTCTCTGCTGCTGCACCTTTGGATAGCCTCTCCCCAATAATCATGCATCTAGTACCCAAATTAAATTTTGAGTAAAGGCAAAATGCATTGCATCCTAACTGCACAGTGATACATTCCACGTACACACAAGGCAGACCCCCAAAAGGTATTTATGCAGTGGAAACTTTAACCCAGTCCCCACTTCTACTCACACGTTTATCAACAGCCACGCAAGACCAAGGAGAAAACTGTCTCATTGGTGATGATCTAGTATTTTTAAAGCCAAATTGGGATGCTTCTCCTGAAACAGGAGAGGAGAGAGGCACCTCCTGCCCTGGACACTAGCAGCTAGCACACGTGACACACCTGCATGTTGACACATGCCCACAGCAGGTGAGTACAAGAATAAGCCCAGCCTTGGCTTTGGCCCTTAAAAAACCTCAGAGTAAAGCTGAGCAGGCCCAAAAAAGCGGCATGAAAAGGAGGGGAAACATAAACCCAGGCTGCTGCTGCATTAACTGCATGTTTATTAAATCTCCCCCTTGAGGAAATGGAGAGGAAGGGTGCCACGGAGAAATGTCTTCAGGGGTGGTGGCACTGGTTAGGTGCTGCATCAGTCACACAGCTGGGCACACTGCATTGCTGGGCATTGAGGTTTCATCCATGCCAGTAAGAAGAGTCAGCCAAATCACATTTCACCACCCATCCTTTTGTGGCTCTGCTCAGTCTGAGCTCCTCCTTTGGTTGTCGTGGTTTGACTCATTCCTTCACCCAGCGAAGCCCTAGGAGGACCTGCAAGGTTGGGGTTAACACTGGATGCAAATTCACAGTTTAGCCTCTCCTGAAAACTGTCCTTCTCTGGGTGTACCCCACTCCCTGCCCATTGCTGCCACCAGTTGATAGTTTGAGTCAAGAGAGATGCAACTCTCTGAGTTGCAGTTTCTGAACGATGAGGGAGGTGAAACAATAAAAGGTAGCTCCCTTCATATGTAGGTCCATGTCCTTGCCACCCATGCCTCTGACAACATGCTGACTATGCAGGCAAATCATTCCCCCCATCCTCAAAATAGGAGTCATGTCTACCTTCTAAAATATTTTGAATGACAACAGCATGAGTAGGTCTGCTGTATTTGAAAAGAAAAAGACTTATAGCTTCTGCTCAGGAAGATCGAGACAGACATTAGACCACTGTTATCACCTGGAGGTCCTAAAGAGGATGGAGAGTCCCTGGGAACATCTCCAGTGGTAAACTCAGGTCACAAGTGATTAGATGCCAGGTTAAAGGTATTGAACGAATATGTTATTTCATCTTTCCTCATAACCCCTCTGCTTTGCATAAACTGAGCTGCAGCCAGTTTCCCGGCTTCCAGAGTAAATAACTTTGTATCAGTTAACAGAGATCAAAGACGAGATCCCTGGAGGGGTTTAGGCACTCCTCCCTCCCTGAAACGGAGGGAAGTTAGACACCATACACCTGTGTAGTCCTGGCCACGTTTCGACTGTATCATGCTGGCCATCTCACACCTCTTTCTTGATGGCATCATATGTGCACTTTACATGCCAGGATGAAATATGCGTAATTCATTGTGTGTGAGAAAGCACTGCAGAAAATAAGGAGCATCTTGGCTTTTTCTTTACCGGCTGCTGCTTTCCTCTGTGCAATGTTTCATAATTCCAGTAGCCAAATATATTTCTATCAAAGAAATATCTACCAAAGAAATATCACTATAACATTTTTTTCAGGTCAGGCAGTGGAATTACCCGTAATGGTAACAGCTCTGCAATAAATACTTGCAAGGGCAATTCAGAAGCCTGATCCTACAAATTTCATTCACAGGCATTAACCAACTGGCAACTTCATCACTAGCAGAAGCAAGGCATGCTTACCCCACTATAAACAACTTCAAGATGGCCTTAATACATATATTAAATCAATTCAGGTGCAAGAGATAGGAGCTGACCCACTGACCCGCGTGACCCTCCCACGTTAAGCCCAGATGCTCCAAACAATTAAGTGCATGCATAATCCCATTGCCCAAAGAGATTTCTATTGCACTCAGCAGAAACACCGCTAAGAATGAGGTTGGGCATGTTTCTAAGTGCTGGCAAGATCAGGGTCTGTAGCCAGTTCTCTCCATCTGTGTGCATACGGTACCTGTGCCAGCTCTATTAAGGTCTGCATTTTTTTTTCTCCTTTAACAAAATGTTTTGTTGCCTGTCTTGTGCATGTTTTCTCCTATCCTGCAGAAATCCAAACCCTTGCAAACAAGTGTCCATTGCTGCCTGCTTGGCCAGGGAATATTTACCTGTGCTGTGGGAACTTGCATTGTGTTCAGGCTCTAATCCATCCTTTGCAATTTAGGCTGATTAAAATTCATCCCGAAATTGTTGCTCCCCCTCTCACACTTCCAAGCTTTTTCTTAACTATATTATGTAAAAAGCTCGGTGCTTTGTGGTCGAGTAATCCCGTACGACAGAGGCAAGGCATGGGAGATAGAGATTCACTTGTGGTTTGTTTACGGCCGTAATAAATTGATGTCAAAATACAAACGTAAGCAGCGCCGAATGTGAACTGGTAACGTTACAACACTAGTTGTGATCCCTGCTTCAAAAGGATTCCTGCACAAAAGACCGACTGTCCGAGAGGGAGTCTTAGCATCAGGGATGCTAAGAAGTCTTACCATGTGAGAAGAAACATCGGCTTTAAATACCCTGCATCGTTTCCTCACTTTGCCTTATCACAGACCCCCCGGCAAGCTGCTTAACCCATTCATTCCTATTCTTCCAGAGTACCTGCACCAGATATAGTAAGGGGACAGTAAATTCCTAGGTGAGCTCCTCTCTTTGTCATGCAAAAATAGAATTATAAGGAAGACGATAAAATAAATTAGCTAAACAAACTAAAAATAAAATATTTAAAAACCCCAAAAAACAACCCAAACCAAGCCCCAAAACAACAACCCACATGTAGTTAATGTGCATGTAAAATATATAACTCGATCTGTATCAAAATATCCTCACCACCGTATTTTCCCTATCTACCTTAAGTTACCTTGCAAAAGCTTGGCTTCTGTGCAGTTAAAAAATATATAATACTGTCACCTTTAGTCTACATTAACGTCCTTAGCATTGATTGTGCTACTAAGTTACAGAAAGCTGGAAGCGTGTAGTATTTTCTGCGCCTTCTGTTAAAGTGTGGCATTTCGTATCTTTCTGACTATTCACGTGTGTAATAGATCGGGTTTATTTCGTATTGATAATAAGGAGTGCAGATTAAAACGGGATGCAAAACAGCGAGTGAAATTCAGTTCAACATATTCATTAATTTAAATACAAAATTCTCCCTCCCTGTTGGCTAAAATAGGAGAGGGGAAAGAAGAGTGGAGGGAATAGCCCAAACATTACATGAGTATTTTCACATTTTAAGCGATGTATGTAGATATATATACATCCGTAAAATAAGTCTTCTTATCTCCACAATGCCCGTAAAAAGTTATCAGCCACTAATATACCCCAGATGGCTTTTAAGCTATAGCTTATAACAGCTATTTTCTTGATATATATATATTATTTTTTTTCCTTAAAACGGAAAGGAACTTCTCCCTAATAATTTAAATCCGGGATAATTTCATGCAAGAAAGAACTAACTGTGTAAGAGATGAGATTAAAAAGAAGGAAAAAAAGAGGGCATCACATACAAACCAATGACTCTTGGTGTGAAATACGAGTTTGCCACACCAAAACTCGCCTGCTTAGAACAGGGACCTGTTGCAAGCGCGGCGGGAGGGCGGGATGAGCCCCCGCGGAGCCCCACGGCCCGGTCTGCGCTCTCACAGCGGCTCTTTAGGAGGGAAGGGGGCGGTACTGAAAACCATCCACGCGTCCTTTGCAAGTGGGGAAAGAGAGGAAGGAGGCAAGGGAGAAGGTCATGCGGAGATGAAGCTGTAACATCTCCGGCGGGGAAACGCTGCCGGGAAGCCCCGGGCTCGGATGGGCAGCTCCGGGACGCGCAGCCCCGGGCTCGGCACCGCTTCACCGGTCCCCTCGCAAAGGGACGGTGGGACAGAGCGGGGTCAGCCGCAACCTTGCCGCCCTGCCTCGGAGAGGGGAAAGCGCTCCCGACACGTACTGGAGGGAAACCTCCACCTGGCGCCGGTACCGGGAATTTGGCGGCAGGCGGCTACGCCGCTTCGTAAACCCAGTTGCGCTGCGCGGTTTGATGCGCAGGGCACCCGCGCATCCCGCTGCCCGGGAGCAGGCTCCGAGCAGCCAAGAGCCAGTTTCTTTCACCCATTCAGCCTGATTTCAGTTTAATTGCCTGTAAACCGAGGGAGCATAAACGGCAGGAGTTTGCTCTCTGCTGCCGTCCCCGCCTGGAGTGGATGCCAAAACGCGTACCGATAGTTTTTTTCCCCAACTCCGGAGTGTCTCCAAAGCGAATGTCGGGAAAACCGAGTGCCCTCTCTGCCCTGTCCTCGCCCCTCGTCCCCTGCGCATCACGGGGTGGGGAAAGCCGGTGGCGGCGGGGTGATGGGTGCCAGAGGGTCTCGGGGTGGGTCGCATCCCCGGCGGGACCGCAGCCCTCCGTGG
>VXBW01001977.1:147131-193861 GCA_013400375.1 Thinocorus orbignyianus | reverse complement strand
GTCGCACAGCACCGGTGTGTCCCCCCCGCCGGTGCCGACGCACCGGGAGCCGCGGGGTCTGGCAGCCACCGGGACCCCGCTCCCCCTCGCTTTCCCGGGTAGGGGGGGCTTCTGGCAGAAGGCGGCTGCTCTGGTTAAGTGGAAATTTGAAAAGGAAACCCCGGGGGCTGGTTTCGAGAGGTCGATTTCGTTCCTCCGTTCCTTACCCCCCACCACCACCACCCTCGCAGGTAGTGCAAACCCTCCGTTTAAACTAGCAAGCCCGCTCCCAACTTCTGCAAACAGAGGAAAGGGTCGGCTTCTCCAAATAGACGAAATCAAGCGGCTGTAACACTGAGGCAGTTTAACTTAGAAATACGCAAGGAAAAAGAAAATAAATTAAAAAAAAAAAAAAGCCCAAGAGCTCTCCCCCTCCTCCCCCCCTTGCACCCCTGCCCAAAACCAAACAAACCAGAAAAAAAAAAAAAAATAAAAAAAAATAGAGGAGGGTTTCCGTCTGAGCTCCTGAAATGTTGTGCTGGGAGACACCTGCTCGCCGGGACGCTCGGTGCTGCTCGTACCCTCCCCAAGCCCTCCCGCCGTGAACTGCTGAGAACTGAATCCCGAAATAGTTTGCCACGTATAAAACAACGCCATTGGCTTTGCGCTAGATACTCGATATTCGCACAAGCATTTTTTAAAGTAGTAATTTTTAAGATCAGTTGGAGCAGGAACTAGAAAATTCGGGTCATTCCTATGCTGCCAGTATCTTATTTGCATCTAACAAAAGAGAGCTGAGTTTTATCAAGTATTTTCTAAGAACAATTACACGAATAAAAAGAGAGAGAGAGTCTTCTCTCCACGTTTCCTTAGAAAATTGACTCACTTGATCTTTAGGATCAGGATATTATTTCAAACTAAAATGATAATTTCCATACTTTTTTTTTTTCCAAAAGAAAGAATAATTCTCAGAAACCTAGAAAATAATACATAATAACTCTAATAAGGTACTGTGTAGATTCATTGTCCAAATGCTGTTAAGAAATAACCTAAATCTTAATTTAAAAGGCCTATTTTGTTTGATTGATGAAGCAGAAGTAGGTAATTTAGATACCTGGCAGAGTTGCAACTCTGATATTCTTCTTGGTTCTCTGGAAATACATATTTTTAAGAACTAAAGAGTACAACAAAGTACTAGATAACTCCAGTCAGCAAGTCCCAACTTATCTGTTTAGTCTTTTTTGTAGTGTAAATGTTTGTATTTCTGTTTCTATTGTCTGCGACTTTTAACTCTAGTTTCTTTTCTGTGCTGTGCAATTTTTTATACTTGTTTCTAGTGTTTTCCTCACGTATCTTATCACTGAGGTTGCGATGTAATTTAAAAACAATGAGTTAAAGTATTTGTCCCATAAGAGACAACTGACCCTGGACTCACAAAGGTTTTTCATCCCTTAAAATGAATTTATTTCCTTAAACAAGCATGCAAACATTTGCATCACAGGGAGGTGAGGGTAATGCCCCAATCTTCCCCTTTCCCTTTCTAGTGTCTTTAATATATGTGCACGCGTTAGGATTTTACGTTAACTTTTTGAGAGCTGGGTGAGCATGTTGGGTTCCCAGTTGCTGACCCCGTGAACCGGTGTGCCTCATGACACAAAGCCGTGCAAGGAGAAAACTCACTAGCTTCACTATTTTGAGCAAGGACTATTTTCTGCCAAGATCAAGGAAATGTGAAAAGCGCAGCGCTGCGCATAGCCCAGGCCACAGAAACGCGTTACGGCAGAGGGGAACAAAAAAATCAAAAGCCTGGGCTGCAGAGGAATGGGAAAGAGGAAGTTGAAATAGATACATAAAGAGGGAATTTTGACACAGTGATTTTAACTTTGCATGTGGAAGTGAAAATAAGGGTTATTGGTGACAAGTGGGAGAGCACTGAAGTGAGAAATGCAGCCTCCTATAGAATGAAAGGCTGTGAAATACCTGAAACTGGAATCCTCTCTCATATTATGGAAGGTAGCAGCGGCTGGGGAGCAAGCATCAGAGAGAGACCAAGTGAAGGAGCCTCTGGTCCTGTTTGGAAAGAACAACTGCGATTAGAAACTAACAGAAATAAGACTGGGCCGTGGCAAGTTTCAGCCAATTATAACTGCATGGACATAAGCTAGAAAATGCTAAGAGGAAGGAAAAATATTGAGCTGCAACTCAGAAGACACAGTGTAGGACTACTTCCTCCTAGAATGTGTAAAAGAGGAAATAAAAATTAGCTAGATTTTTTTTTTCTTTCTCTCTCTTTTTTTTTTTTTTTCAGTAGTAGTCCTGAGGTCACTACTGTAGAATTAATTGGGGGAACAGCAATAGGATTTTTAACAAGTATGATAGAACACCTAATTCACGCTCTTTTGCCAGTGTAAATAAAGAGACACATCGGAGATCCATTCAGTTACAGCAGGGTAAAATTGTTTTGAGAATTCAGCCCTGCTTGAGAAGATAATAAAAAATTATTTTTTTCATTGCTTGACCAGTGTAACCATTATAGATAGAAGTCATAAAATTTAAGGTTAGGAATCTATATATCTCTCAGCACTTTGCATCAGAAATACAGTGAATCTTGTGTTCCTAAATATTTGTTTGCTAGGTGGTGGCACCAAGGAGCTCCAGCACAAATGTTTCGGACAAGGTGAAAGCCTTTGTCTGAGCAGTTGCAGGTTGCATTTGTTCAGATCGCAGTTTTCATCCATCAGATTGTGGGTGAGGTCTAAAGTCAACAATTTGCTTTCACGCTTTTACAGGAAAAAAAGAAATTGTCCAGTAGGTTGCAATTAAACATTGAATTGAGGCCTGTTTTTCCATGGATTTATTCTGAATTTATGCTGGGAAGCTCTGTTCAGAGCAGTGGGAGGAAAAGATAGGAAACTGATGCAGCTGTGGGGGCTCTGACCCTCTGCATCTATGAGATAATTAGCTTGGTTTTGTTTTCTCTTGAATTTTATACATTTCCATTGTTGTGCTGACATTGCTGTAGCTTAAAAGTAATACCACTGATATAAATCACACCAGAATAGGTTCCTGTTCCTTGAATTTATTCATTGACAATTGCAGAAGTATATTTTGGAATGCTTATTTTGTCTATTTTTCATGTTGGATTTCACACTGCACTGTGTATTTCAGGCGTGCATCAGTTTAAGAACTTTTCCATTGCTCTACAAACTAGGAATGGAAGTGATTCCTGTTTTCCTCAAACAGCTTCTTAGTCTACATAGATTTTCACTGCTGCTGCTTTTTCCTAGTTTATCATGTTAGTTGTTGATGTTGTGCACCTGAAAAGAAATGTCACGTAAGGAAGCTGAGATTCTGCTCTTTGATTTCATAGGTGGTGGCCTTGGGAGACGTACCCGATGGGACACTGGTAACGGTGATGGCTGGAAATGATGAAAACTACTCTGCAGAACTCAGAAACGCCACAGCTGCCATGAAAAACCAAGTAGCAAGGTTCAACGATCTGCGATTCGTGGGTAGAAGTGGAAGAGGTATGTGTCTGTTCTTGACTCCTTTGGTCATATTCCTCCGTTACGTCAAGTCCTGGTTATGTGGAGGGAATTTGAAGGCAGCATCCATGGAGTTTTCTGCGGCAGGGAATGCTGCAAGATCTAGCACAGGCCATTCCAAAAGGCACAGAATTAGCTATATGGGTTTCTTGCTTTATCCTGGCCTGTCCTCTGTGTCACTGCAGTTTGTAAGCAGTGATATCTCATTTGGAAAAAAAAAAAATTATACCAGCAAGTCACATTTTGACTCCAGAAGCCATGCTGTCAAATTTAGAACAGTACAGTATTACCTATGTTTAAGTTTAAATAATGTATTTGCAATTTAAAATGAGAATTTTCAGCTTGTGTAAAGACTCATGACTGTCTCGAGTCTTCCGGGCACTCTCTGCAAAAACTAGTCTCTGTAACAGAGCAAGCCAACCTAAAATTACAAGTAATTCTTGCATAGATCTAAAAACTTTCTGGCTTTGTCATGGCCTGGTAAAGGCATAGGGCACTTTTTCTGACCTTTCTTTCTCCGACAGTGATATAGAACAGTCTGCAGTAGTCCTGTTATTCAGTGTGCTCCTGCAAAGCTCGCAGGATAGGACAGAACAGGTGAGCTTAATATCTGACTGGCTGCATCTCCTAGATAATCAGTAATTACCTGTACGTAGTAAATAAAAAGGCGTTAGGAGTGTAAGTCACAAAGAGAAGACGAAGCTGACTTAGACTAAAACTATATTAAAATGTTGTTAGGAAGCTGAAAATAGTACCTGACACGTGCGGCTCATGTCGCATGTGAGGGGGCAGGTGTACAAAACGCCATCCAAAGGCCCATAAAATCAACAGAAGGACCCTTT
Source organism: Thinocorus orbignyianus (assembly GCA_013400375.1). Classification (NCBI taxonomy): domain Eukaryota; kingdom Metazoa; phylum Chordata; class Aves; order Ciconiiformes; family Thinocoridae; genus Thinocorus; species Thinocorus orbignyianus. The sequence continues at coordinate 189,495 of VXBW01001977.1, read as the reverse complement.
GCAACTTCACTCTTTGGCTCTGGTCCATAATCTTAAACCCCATAAATTCCAAGCGAACCTGTTTACCTTTCTATTACAAGATTATTTCAAGCGCCCCTCTTGCGTTACTGCCCTTGTTGCTGTGAGTGGAGTCCCTTTGTGTGGGTCGGGGAGGGCATTCAGTCAAACCCACAGAAGAGAAGCTGGTGACCTCTTGTACACAAAAAAAAAGCTTGGAGAAAAGATCAGCTTCTTTTCTTTAAGGTCAAGAGTGAAAATTTGTCACATCTTCCATGTGACTTCATACGAGAGTTACTTATATATTTTTATTCTGTTTCGTTCTTATCTTTAAGTGAAATCAGAATGTAACCCAGCAGTGTTATTTAGGGACAATTCAGTGCTGTAATACTCACAAATCAAAATTATAGTGTCTGCTGCACTTATGTCGGCTTCTATATATACTACCTTTTTGAGCAATCTGTGCTCTGGTGTCTTTGAACCAGATTAATTACTTGGGCTCGCTGAGCCCTTCTCCCCGTTGTCCCCTCCCTCTCTTCCCATGTGAGCTCCCAAGCTCCTGATGTGTGGTGGCGTGCGTGGCTCTTACGAGCACGGATGGAATTATGAGCATGCTTCAGGAGAGTTACAAAGGTGACCCACTTCTGCTCACTTGCTCTCAAACTGTTTCATTCCTAATGGGAGACGGGTCAGGCTCCAGACCGAGGAACTTATCCTGATTATACACAACAGCCTTTCCTTGCCTTTGAAGTTAAATGCATCTGTAGATATTCTTCCAATGTAAATACCGTCAGCAATTTTGGAAGAGCGTGGCCCTGTTGAAACATAGGTGCAAGCAGTAAATACATTTTAAGAATAAAACACCAATCCAGTCCCTCTCTAACTTGCAGCATTTTCATCTGAAAATACAGAGGGAGATGTCTTTTAGAGCGTTTTGCTTGGGCTGTCTTCAAAATGCACTCGGTGGAAAACACCCGCAGCTGAGAACGTAGCTTCGTAATGCCAGCAAAGAATAATAATAGGGTAATGCAGAGAAAATTATATCCATTTACTGAAAACATGAGAGATGCTGTAACGTCTAAAAGTATCAGTCATTAAACATGTTCATTTGTTATATTAAAGGTACCACCTTTTCAGTAAATGGAATTTGCATTATGATTCAGAGATGCCTGTTTAGAAGATTCAAATGAATAGCTGGCAAAGTGGCGGAGAAGCTAATAAAAACAAACCTGTAGTTCAGTTCCTGGCCGTGGTAATGAAGCTAGAAATCATAACAGTGAACTGTGTGAGTTTCAAGGTCAAAATCCAGCAGCTGAGAGAGAACAGTCCCTATTCATGCACAAGAGCTTGGCGGGGAGCGTCGTTGAGCCCCTTACCCTGCTAGAAGCAGTTGCTAGTAGCCAGTCACTCGCGCGCAGACCTAAACCTTGTGTGTCATATGATATTCAGGTGCTCGGGATCCTTTAAGCGATGGAGCAATTTGGGAACACTGCATGCTATTAGTCAGTCTTCGAGGTTAAATCTCATCACCTCCGTTGGCTGCCCATCTTTGGAGCGAGTGACTAATGTATGCTTTTGTTTACTCCTCGAACAGGGGATTGTTTTCCAAAGGTGGGGATTGTTTGCATTTGGTACGGGATTTCTGAGGTGCTGTTCTGTTGAATTTGTATAAAGCCTAAAGCATAAGGTAGCTGCTTCAAAGGGCATTGCTTCCTTTGATACTCTGCTAGAGGAAAATTAACCGAAACTTTGTTTGCTGTGTAATATTTGAGTTTGAGTAAGTTCAGTTGCCACCAGTGATAATGCCATGCCAGGAGTATTATGTGAACAATGATTGAAAGTTCATGGTTTGGTTACTTATGGTCAGAATGGAGGCTCTTTGTATACCTCGGGTGATTTAAAATCCCTGTAGGAGAGTGAGGAACGGCTTCTACGCGTGACAGTTCCCTCTGCATCAATTATTGCCCAGGTGTAACTATCCCCATGAAAAGCTTTGCTCCACTGGTAGCAGGGCACGGCTTTCTCCCTTCTAAGAGAGCTGGAAATTGTAATTCCTATAAGTAGTTTAAATTTTCTTCCGTGGGCTTGCGTGGGCAAGGCAGTCTGATGGCTCTTTCAATTGTAAGACTGTTTCCATACTATGTCCACATTTTTGTCTCAGTAGATATATGGCTCTGCACTGACTGTGAGGGAGTAACAGTGATTCCCCCCATGTGGGGGCCAGATTCTGCCTGTCAGTCTGAGCGGAGATGCCAGCCAAATACTGGCCAAAGCTTAAAGAACAGAATCATATTTCGGCATTCGTTTCGTATCTAACAGCAAGTGATTGCCCCATATTGCTCTGCCCATGCCTGTTGTTCAGAATTAAAAAAAAAAAAAAAAATCCCCAAAAAAACCAACCCAAACCAAATCAAAACACTTGATTTTCTTGACACCCAGAATTGAAGCTGGGAATATCGCAGGTCACCTGAAACATTGAGATGTTGTATAAAAGCAATTTGGCTCACTTTCCCGAACAAAACAGATTTACATTGGAATTGGCTGGGCTCCAGAGTTACTATTCCTCACCCTAGTTTGAGAATGCTACTGGGAAAACCTGCCCGTCTGGCTTGTAAGGCCAAGTAAGTAATTTCAGAAAGTAAAATGTAGTTTAAAACTTCAGCCAACCTCAGCCCCCCTTGCCTGATTACCTGGTTAAAAAAAAATTAATCTTTCTTTTTCTCCCTCTGTTCATAAACACTTCAAACTTCAAATGCTACTGCTGCAAAACACTCTGTTTTCTTAGTGTATAATGGATTGGTCTAGATTACTATGATGAAATAAATCTGATGCAAAAAGCCTGACACCATAGAATTTCATTGGATAAAATTAAAAAAAAATAGTTATTTTGGAGAGGGAAAGCTTCATGGCTCGGTAAGCATTACATATTTTCCTCATGGAATCATTAATCCCAGTAACTATCTTCTTCATAGAACGTAACATTAAAAAAAAAAAAAAGCCCAACAAATAAACATGTTTTCCAGATGAAAATAATTATTAATAGGTTATCATAGTAGTAGCTAATGGGGGAGTGTCTTGGCTTGCTGCAGAAGATCTCAATCTAAAGCTGAGAGCTCGAGCTTTGTTACAGCTTTCCAGCAAGGCCTTTTTAGAAACTACATCTTGGAAAGGACTGAATATTAAAACTACATATATATTTCCTACTAGATATCAGGATTAAAGTCATGAATAAATTTTGTGATAGTTTTCAATTTCCACAGAGCCAAAGCAGTACTTCCTTTTCACAGGTGTAGCTGCTAGGAGAACATGAGAGAGAGATATTATCAAGCATAATCAGAAATTTCTGCCATCAGGACTCTTTCTTCTGGATATAATTCTGGGGGAGAAAGCTCAGTTTAAGCTGGAATCTCAAAAATACTTAAAACTCAGAAATTACTGGCTTGGATTCTGAGTCCAATTATTTTTATTGGTCTGCTGAAGTCAGAATTTTGCTCCTTCTGTGCAGCTTCAGCTTGTGGTTGCGTAATTTGAGCACTTTGTTAAAATTTGTTTTACTTTTTTACTTAAACACATTAAAAATTATAAAAGTATGTGCAAAACAGAGGAGGATGCTATTCAACAGGGTCGTAAAATCAGTATTAAGCAGCCGACTGGGTCCTGGTCCAAGCCATTGGAATGCTTCAGGAGACGCAGTATCAGATACTGGAGTAACAATGAGCCACGCTTGCCAGATGGGACGAAAATAGATGAAATCCAACAGCAATCAAAACTGAAAAAAAAAAAGAGTAAATTGATAGAGTTCAAAAATAACTGCTTATTTATACTTTGCATTGACAAGTATCTGGTGCTAGCAGGGTGCTGTGGCCAGCGGGAGTGTGGTTTGGCCGTAGAGAAACGGGCAGCTCCTTTGAACCATCCTGTCACAGCACCCAGTGCAGACAAGGCTGGCGTGGCCCCTGGAGTGGGAGAGCTGGGCATCCGCAATGCTGCTCGGCCATAAGTTGCTGCTGTCGGTCCTGCCACCAGTGGGCAGTGGCCAAAGGAATCACAGAATCACAGAATGGTCAGAGTTGGAAGGGACCTTAGAGATCATGGAGTTCCACCCCCCCTGCCATGGGCAGGAACACCTCCCACTAGAGCAGGTTGCTCAAAGCCCCATCCAGCCTGGCCTTGAACAATTCCAGGGATGGGGCATCCACAGCTTCTCTGGGCAACCTGTTCCAGTGCCTTACCCCCCTCACAGGGAAGAATTTCTTCATAATATCTAATCTAATTCTCCTCTCTTCCAATTTAAAACCGATACCCCTTGTCCTATCACTACGCTTCCTGACCAAAGGAAGGGGCCAGGCTGCTGGTGCTGGCCCTGGGTGTGCATTCAAGGGTCAACGCTATCAGAGGCCCGTTCTGCCACCCAGCCTGGTCTGAACAGTGAATTTTTCTCTAAAAGACAGAGAGTGGAAGTGGCGGTTTTATTTTTAAGTGACTCCAGATTGCTTCGTCGTGCCATTAATTTCAAGCAAGATTTATGTGGAAATGGAGTAGCCATTGGAAGAACTCAGCGTGCAGACTCCCTGCGCTGGTGCAGAGGAGCCGATGCCTATTCCGAGCCAAACCTCCTGGGTCGACGTTAGATGGATCGGCAAACCCAGGCCTTTGGCAGGGCCGTAGCGGCAGGAGGAGGGGAGGGGAGGGAAGGGGTGGAAGACTTTCTCATTACACCAGTGCCATCCGAGTGTTTTGGGCACACACTTCGCTACGTGCAGCCGGGTTTGCATGAATCGCTGATTGTGTAAGAAAAGTATACGAATGATGCAGCTCCGCGTGGGGGTTTGACACGGAAAACATCATGTGGTCCGTGCGGCTGAGCATGACTGTGGCTGGCTTTGCCAGCTCCCAAAACACTCTCTGCTGGGTTACTTAAAATTTCGTCTGGGCAAAAAAAGAAAAAAAAAAAAAACAACCTCTTGATCAGAAAGCGTCAACAGGAGAAAAATAATGGCAGAGCGATTTGGAGAACTTCCTGTCTCCGGGAGCATTACTGCTGTAAACAGTGGCCATGCCAAGTGCTGAACCACTGCCCTCAGTCCAATAACAATAAATCTATTTTTTGGTTCTGCAGAGCTCTGCTTGTACATTTTTGAAACTCGGGCTAACGATGAGGATGAGGCAGATGCTATCCTCTGAGCACTTTCTTCTTATTTTCTTTTTTTTTGCCACGATAAAGAGAGTTGGGCTTACTAGGCTACTGCTTAGGGAAAACAAGGTACCTCTCTAGATGAAAAGGTTACGTAGTTTCAGGAGATCTGTTTGCTCTTCATCTTTTTTTATTTTTTTCCCCTCTGTTTGTATTTTGCTTTTTATTTTAGTGTGCCCTCCTTGAGAGGCTGCTTGAGTTCTGGTAAAAAAAACGTATTGTTGTGTACCTATATATGTATCTACCTGCATTGCAACTAAAATTCTACCTGCTATTTTGTCATCAAAAGAAATTCATTCTGAGATACAGATTAGGACCCTGGATTCATGGCTGGCTAGTGAACTTCACCTGACTGTCCTATGGCATGCAGTTCTTGTCAGCTCGCTCGGGATTAGCAGAAGTGAGGATGCTGCAAATCAGTGGCTTACAATTGCTGTCAGGAGAGTTTTTTCTAGCATAGTCATGTGCATAAATGCTCGGCAGTCTGAATCAGTCTCTGTTGCCTTCTAAAAACCCTTTAGCAGCAGTAAAAAAAAAAAAAGAAAAAAAAAAAAGTTGGCTTTTTTTTCTATTACCTTAAGGTTGTGTAACTCTCCACCTCTTTTGCTCCCATCCGACTTCTCCCCTGTTTTTCCCATCATATTATTTCAACACAGTTTTCTCAGCCTCTCCAAATCAACCGTATTCCCTTCATCTCTGTCCTGCATCAATCTCTGTCTCTTGTCTTCCTTCCTCTGTTGATGCTCGTCCTGCCCACCCCCTTTGAGAGCTGCTGTCTCAGTGCAGATTGGGATTCCTGTGTGGACCTTTATCACAGGAGAAGGTTTTGGCCTCAAAGTGTAATGCTAGGAACTATCCTTAATTCTTTCTGCCTTTTCCTACCTTAATTCCCTCTGAGGATGAGGAGCTACCTGCCATGCTGTGCAGGAGTGGACAGTGTGCAGGGGAAAGGGAGGAGGTTTTGGAGGCTGAGGTGAGAGGTAAGAAGGAGGGAAGCAGCTGCTTTGAGGGCTTGATGCCATAAGAGCTCTTCAGCAGGGCAGTGCTTGGAGGAACAGTGTGTATGCACACCAGTTCCCTGAAGTTTGGGGAGGAACTGAAGAAAATACTTTGGCAAGGCCACAAAGTTTCCACAGACTAGACTTCATGCACTGCAGCTCTAAGAAAGCTGTGTCCCTGTCTGAAGCCACAGAGATTGCTCTACTTCTGAAGATTGTCTCTAGTGGAACTTGGCAGGTTCCAAGTTCGTAATGGCAGCGTTATCTCCTCCATCACTGACTGCACGGATATCCATCGAGTGACCCCAGACCTCTTCTGAGCTCTGAAATCAATGCGCATTGCATTAGTGTAATGACAGCATGGAGGAGTCCTTCCTTTAAGAAAATAAACTCTGAGTAAACAGTCCCAGTGCTCACTCCCACGCTCAGCTAGCTACCAAAGAAGTGACTTGTCAGGTTGTCTTCTGGTGTTCACCTGCTTCAGGCCACTGCAGACGGAAGTCCCTCAATTGCTAAAATGGCCCTGGTGATCATGAAAGTGCTTCTTGCCTTTCATATTCAGAGCAGCGCTTTGCTCCTCCAGCGAACCCATGCCTTCCTTGTTCCCTGTACCTGCTGCCTCTTCCTGCAGCCATGCCGAGAGGTCATCATCTTCATCCCTCCGCAGGGCAAGGAGCGTGTTTGTTCCCAGCTCCCACTCCATGCCAGAGTACTGAGGTATGCCAGCATCTGGCTGGACAGGTAGCCAGGGAAACTTTTTGGGGCTGATCCCAAATGAAAACCAGCAGTGGAAAAAGGGAGAGGGACTGAGACAAAATCCAGGTCTCACAGGGCTTCGTCTGGGTTTACTGGACAATGCACCCAGAAATGAAGATGCCTCAGAACAGGATATGCCAGAAACCACAAGACCCATTACACAGAGGTTTTCCCAGTCTCACAATTAGGTAAAGGGTAAGAGCAGGGCTTCAAGGGGTGAAGAAATCATGGGTTCAGACACAAAAGCAGTCCTTGGGGAAAAGACTGGAATGAGGCACTCCCCTGGCCCCAAACGCTGCAACCACCAGCCCTGGGACTCAGGTGTGTGCCACTCCTCTGCCCGAAGGACATCCAGCCAGGGAACCGCCAGGGCTGAGCACTCTGCCGCCCTACCTCAGCCATCTGGCCATCAGAGTGCGCTTCAGGGAGGTGCAAAGCGTATGTCTGAGGCACTTCCTACAGAGCAGGGAGCTTCCCTGGGGAAATAAACGCCCTAATACTTACAGCAGGAGAAGAGGCCCTCCTGGGAGGCTGAGCCAGACAGAGAACCCCTTAGCAGCAGCTCCCAAACCAAACCACTCCAGGAGAGGGGTAAAGAAGGGCTGGACTGTCCATGTCAAGCTGCTTCTTCCCACAGGCTGAGCTAGTGGCCTTGAGGTCACAGTTGTGTTCAGCAGGGGAAGCCCCCTCAGATGTCTTCAGCATCTACTGCTAGGCACCACCTGGACAGAGGGGTGGGAGGGGTGAGGGGTGTAATTTCGGACTTAAGCTTTTAAGTCAAAACTGAATCCCACTTCAGGCAGCTAAATCTCTTGTGAATCTGGGCCTTAACCTTTTCGTGTCTTTCTCATCACCTATAAAGTGCAGGTGATAATTTCTACCTCAAAAAGCTTATTGATGGCTTGAAATTATAGCTGGTTTAAGGACTATTATTAGGCTTAAGGAACTCAAAGCATTTTCTGTAAGAAGAGGGTAGCTTTGCATTTAAGTCATTTAGTTTTGAATTGTCCGTTCCGTCTAGTGTTCCTGTTGCTTTTTTTCCCTTTCCCTGAACTATTCAGCAGTGACACAGCAGTCTGCTGAATGACTGTTTCTTCGTTCCACCCTAGAGCTGGATGCACTTTGAGAAGGCTAAGTCATTTCTGAATGCTTATTTATGGACAGCCCAAGCTCCAATATAGAGAAGCACTTCATTTAAAGCTAAAATGATATTGCAATGAGAAAAAAAAAAAAAAGTCAAAATTCCCTGATATGCAGTAGGTCACAGCTCAAAAGTAGAGGTTCGTTTTTCTGCATAGAACACTCATAGGAGCATGAGAGATTTCCATTAGACTTGTCTTTGGGGGAAAATAATTCCTCCTTTGCAAAATCTGCGTTCAAACATTAGTGACATACACTTGTATAAATTGCATATAGACACTTCAAGTCTTAAAAATATTTTAACCATAAGCATTGCATTTTAAGACTCAAACTGTAATCTCCTTGCGCTGCCACTGTGCTGCAGAAACCGGGCACCCCACAGCATCTCATTCTTCCTGTTCTGTAATTATTGTCCCCACCCAAGTTCATAAGAATTTTATAGTGGTTACTGCAGCAACTCCACTTATAGTTAGAGGCTGCTTGACTTTTCCATTAAAAGGTCTCTCTCCCCCCATCCCAGTCTTTCAATGCTTTAATCCTTTTTACGAACTCGATCTGCAGGCTTTCAGTCTAAGAAGGCATCTCACCCACCCCAAAAATTCAGTTGAAACAAGTCACTTGGGTTGTCTTTCAGAACAGGATACAAACTCACTTTTTTTTTGTATTGTCAAACATTATTATTACTCTGGTGTGTGTACTCACAGAAACACATACACTTCCATCGGAAAGCCTAAAAGCTGGTGTTTACACAGCATGTAAACCTAAGGATGCTAAAGTACAAATTATGTTCCTGCCAGCCAGATTCCTACCACAGTCTGAAATAGCATCTCTTCTGAAATTAGACAATGTCACAATATAGGGGGATTCCTGGTGGTTTTGTGTGTTTGTGGATTGTTAATGTTGGCTTACAAAAGTGACTAATGTGTTAGTTAGCTGCTGGGGGTCACCCTAAGTTGACTACTGTAGGACACCCTGTCTTCAGTTACTTGCTTCTTGCCACCACAGTCCCAAATCTCTTGACCTTATGCCTCTTCTCAGTTATTTAATTCCTTCCTAAAGCTCAGAGACATCCTCCTACCCATCTTCTGCTGCAGCTGCCTTCCTGATAAATGGCAGAATTTATGGCCATGATCATTTAGTACCCACAACTGATATCTCCTGTTATCCAACTGTCATTTTTGGCTGAACAGAAGTAGTCATTCTTTTGTGGCATCTCTGCTGAAGCACATTCACAGGATTCATGTGATGGAGAACTCACACAAAGGTAGTAGGAACAGTAAGCTGAGGGAAGGAACCCCAAGGAATCCAGCTGAGACCAACACTTTGCATCAAGCATTTTAGACGCGAACATTTCAAACGAGTGCATTTCACATCCAAGTTTCTTAAGCAGAGCAGGACCACCAGGTGCCTCGCAGGCAAGCAGTGGAGCAGCAGCAGCAGTGGTGGCTGCACTTTTACACACGTTGTCAGACTGTCAGGGAAGGGATTAGCACAGAGGCCCCTGCAAGGCTGGAGGCGGCGGTGGATGGTATCGTCATGACAGCTCATGGGACTGGGAACTGAAACCGCTCATCAGCGCAGAAGTGAAACTGGCTGCACACAAACTCTTGTCAAATGAAAATGTAAACAACTGGCCGGAAAAAAAAGTCATAGCTGTTTCAGTAAGCTGAGTCCCCCACACTTGCAACATTTGAGAATGTGAGCGATGCTTATTTCTGCAACAGACACTCACTCTTTAGAGGGCTGCGGATCAAGTACTAAAGGTGTTATTTGCTACTGTAACGGACAAAAAGCAGCATTCAGGCAAAGATGTGATTTTTGAGTTGATGGCGACACGTTTCTGGGATGCTGGGTGCTGGCCTTTTTTCATTTATTCCAGCAGGAAGATACAGTTCTTTTTCCTGAGGAAAGAGATTTGAACGTTGGTGGCACTGTAGCAGAGCAAAGCAGGGAAAAATCAACTTTAGGACCTGCTGTCTGTGTGGCCGTCCTCCAGTGCAAAGGGAAATGTGTAGTGTAGGGGACAGGACTGTCAGCACGCCTGGTGCACCTGATGACAGGGAGCACGCAGAAAACATTGTTATGCATCACCAATGTGTGTCTGCTGAAATAGCTGCTGGGGACCTGTCAGCCTTATCTTAACAGCTGTAAGTTACAATGAGTATAGAACAAGTTTCTGTATCTGTTTGTTTAAATACTTCATGTCCACAGTATACAGGCTTGGGGTTATGTTTTTGACTTATGAAATAAGAAGATTGTCAGGGACAATTCCCAGGAGAGTGTCAGGGACTGTCCTTATCACCCCCAGTATGGTTCTAAGGTAAAATTCTATTTGAATGCCTGCTTAGGTTGACAGCATCTCTGTTAATACTACTTGATTTCAGTTACGTAATTTTGGTTGCTTAATACAGTTCCTGTGTTGCCTTAGGTTAAATACATGTACGCTTCACCAAAATAATGCCTTGAAATGATTCCACTCCAGCCACAACCTTCTAGCCTTCTAGCTCTGGGATTCCCCAGAGCCGCTGCAGGAGAGGGAGGCAGCTCCGCTGCTCTCCGCCACAGCATTTGACTTGTCATCTGGGAGAAAATCTTAGAGAATTAGCAGAGAGGAAAAGGGAGTGAGTTGCACATCATGATTAAGCACTCAGTAGTGCTGCAGGGAGCTGGGAAGGACAGGAAAGGGGAGAAGTGAGCGCCGGCCATGCTCCCGCAGCAGCAAGTTGCTTTTCGGCAACTTAATGCAAAGCAAATTCAATAGTTCAGAGCTGGGACCAAGTTTGCAGCAGGGCCACTTTTGACCACTTGCATGACAACTTGGCCCCATATAAATCCAGAACAAAACCCCTATTGATTTAATGTGATGGGGATTTCATTCTGGGTAAGTAGATGCTATGTAAATACAGATATAAGAACTTCCTGGAGTGAGACACTCAACAGAAATGTTCAAAAGTATACCTTTATGCTGACCCAGACTGGTTTGGCAGGAGGCAAGTGGGTGTATTTCCCAAATCTCCAACTTGACACACACTTTCACCCTCAAAACATCCATATAAATACACAAACACATCCATTGCCCGTACAAGCGCTTTGCGTGGGCAGCACTTGCATTTCTTTGTGAAATCACCCTGATTTGCTGCCTCCCCATGATCATGTTTATCCATTTGGACCGTTGATCAATCAGAATTTGTAAACTGTTTACAGCATGGTAGTTGGCGAGATGAATAACAGTTTTTTCTCATATTTAAATTCAGCGGTATCGGTGGTGGTGGTGGTAAACAAATTATGTTATTTTTTTGATGCTGCTTACTTCAGCTGCAGCTTTTTTCTGATGAAATAGCCACTGGACCAAACAGGCAAAGTTATATTCTGACTGTGTGAAACTGTCACTGCGGGCAGGAGAAAAGAGTCACCATCTGAGCACAGAATTTGGACTGGTGCAGATTTGTTTGCATTTGGGCACACATCTTGAACACCTACAAAAATATTTCATGCATATGATCAGCAGCAGTCAACTAATGAAGGATCAAATTATGTTGGCCCTTCTCATCCGATTGATTACATTTGGAGTATTTGGCAACTTAAGTGATAAGAATGGTAAAATTTGGCCCCAGTGTATAATAGTCGACATTTGAGAATAAATATGCAGGCCTGTGTGTTTATTACACACTGCCCAGAGATACAGTAAGTTATGTTATTAAAATGCAGTAGATATCTTCACTTTGGCAGATACCCAGGAAGATGTTGTGAGAAATTGTAAAGATGTATAAAATTGATCATTTAGCATGGTTTAATAAAAGTAAGTACATAAGCACTAAAAAGTAGAAACTGGATAAAGAAAAAAGAAAAAGTATCATAATCTTTCTTACTAGAACCTGGAAGTCTCTCACTAATATAATAGAAATGTCTGTAATATAATTTGTATTGCATTTCTGTATTACATTTCATATTTTTCCATCCATACCTTTTGTCCTTGTCAGCACAAGCATTCTTGGCTCCTTTCCCCTTTTTCTCCTTTTTTTCTAATAATTTACTGTAACAATTTTTTTAAAAACCCCACAACCCTAGTGACACATCTGTGATCATCAGAATAAATCCCAAAAACAAAAGATAGTAATTGTAACCACATCATCTGTTGGCTTCCTTTTCCTGTCCCCCTCACTCCCCCATGCCCTAGGCAAAATTCTGAAGCTTTAGCTCCATTTTTTCTGTCCTCATTCGGAGAAACCTTCATCAATGGCATCAGCGGCTCTTTTTGGCTGAGAAGTGATAGGTTCAAGATGTGGCCTCTCTTCCCTAAAGCGTGTCTGTTCTCATTCCCCTTTGTGTTTGCCCATGCAGCCACTTGTACTTTAAGTGTGTCTTCCCACCCCCCAGACCCATCTGGTCATGACACTACTCAGGGATGACTAAAGCAGCACACAGGAGCTTCATGTGACCATGCTGTCACTTGGGATTCATTTTTTCCCCCTTGGTTCCTCTCAAACATTCCCAGGGGCTGTAGCTTACAAGCCTATTGCTCCCTCTAGAGCTCTTCAGTGCTGTTCTGGGGGACTTAAATAATTTCTCATTGCGCTAGATATGAGCTCACTGCTCGTTTTGCTTCCAGCCTCTGTCAGATGGGATGCAGACTGAATGCAGACTTCCAGTTCCTGTATTGCAGTGCAGAGCACAGGCACAACACGCTCAGATGCTTGGGTCTTGGAGGCTGATCTTCACCTTCTGCTAGTCCAGGAACAGTACTGCTGATCAAGCACTTGTGGACAATATTATGCTTTGTGCTTCCTCTTAAGTTCTTGCAGCTTTGCATAATGTCAGGGGATTTCATGAGCAATCCTGTAAAGTAATGAGTTGGGGACAACTGGTTTAAGCTACCATCTGACTTTGGCCGTCAAAACAGCAGTGAGTCTTGAGGACATTTCTGATAGTACAGTCTCTAGCAAACCCATCAACAGAGTCTCTAAGCATCATTTCAAAAGTCAGCATTGTGTTTTGAATGCTACTGTTTCCATTATTTTTTCTGGAAGGGTTCTGACCTTAACACTCTTGAAAAATAAACATTACCAAGCAATTTTTCCCACCCTATTTGTGAGGGAAGACTTGGTAGAAGCTGTGAGTCTTCTGCTCTGCCCTTACACGTATGAGGGTATGCTTGATATCTGTGAGAAGGGCTTCCAAAGGCAGAGCCCTCTCCCACATCTGGTGAATTTAATCCTTGGTGCTATGTCCCTAATATTAGGAACTGCCAGGGATAGTTACAGAGAGAGCAACAGTCTCTGAAGTGACTCTTGCACCCCAGCAAGGTACAGCTTGACATTGACATCACCCGTCACCCCTTCCAGCATCGACAGACTCCCGTGATGACGTGGCAGCAGTTGGCTTTGATATACTAAGGCATGCATCACAGACCCAAGCTAATTTGTGTATGGTTTTCTGAAGATTTATGGGACTGTTTAGCCCAGAGGATCTCAGATTTTTTTCTTAGCTAATGCAGGGCTACATGCTGGCTTGCTGTGACTGCTAGGACATCATCAGATTGTCAGCAGACTATTGGAGGCATCCAAACCAGGCCAGAGTTTCAGAATGCCTTTTTGGGGTGTTCTGTTCCTCTTTGCAGTCACTGGAGAGGTCATTCCATCACTGAAGCTGTCTGACTCAATTTTAGTGGCACCCACCCTTTTCTGAGCTGAGCAGAGACACTAAGTGCTCAGTGTAGGTCTTCTACCAGTAGTCATGGGGTCCACTTCTGTAAGCATCAGAAATCATGGCATCTAATATAGGCTCCAGTGCTAGGAAGTCTGAATATAGCCTCCACCAACTAATCTGGTGTCATTTCCACTAGTTTAGTCTGGTGCATGTTGCATATGTATGAGTGTGTGTATGTGCACGTCCTTGTGTCTAAGTGTATTATGCAAGTGTATGTTAAAACCAAAAATCTGTATCATAATACATAAAAGCTAGGAGGAGATGTTTATAGTCCCGCTGTCATCCCAGAACACCCATAAAACAGATTTCACTAACAATACCTCCAATCTAAATCTGCTTTTGTCAACCAGACACATAAGTGATGAATAATGTAGAAGCTAGGAACAAAAGTGATAAAACCACTTAATAAAGCTAAATGTAAATGAAACAGAATAACCAGAGAAAAAACACAGGCAGAATTATTGGTAAGTAGCAATGAGTGACATGTAGGTTTATGGTTATATAGTCCTGTGGTTAACCAGTATGTGGTTAATGAATAGTCTTCTGTCAACAAGAAGTAAGCTAAGTATCTTCCTGCTTTTGCCAACTTGTGTCACAACTTTATACAGGCTCTGAGGTCTGGTCTCTTCTGTAGGAAATCTTGAAAATAACTTCACCTCTCTCTTCTTTATTCTGGTCTTGTAGACTCACAATATGGCCACATTTTACTACATTTCACTATTGTTATAAATTTTTTTTCTGTGTTTCTTTCTTATCTGGGAAATCCTCAAGAGCCTTCTGCAGAAATGCACGGACTGCGTATTCTAGCAGGAGCACCTTACGTAATGCATCAGCAGTTGTCAAAAAAAAAACAAAAAACCAAACCCAAACATGCATGAAGAAAGAGGGAAATACTGCAGATTAGTAAAGAGAATAAAGTCTAATTTCAAGGTCTTTTTCATTCTTAGTGATCTAGGTGTTGTATATAACCTATATAAACTATTTTTGGAAATAAGGAAGATCAACAGGTGCCTCTGATATTTAAGTTCAGTGCTACTGGTGATAAAGTTCCTTGGAAGAAAGTTTATTAAACTTTATTACTGATGCCTCATAGAAAGATCTGTTGTACTGGCAGGGAAAGAGCAACAAAGCTGTAAATCTTGATCATGTAATTTGGTATTTAAAGAATGTCAAGAACGCAGCCATCCTTGGTCTGGGTAGATGGACCCAAGAGTTGAAAGCCAAAGGCTCTGAGACAGGGGTCTGAGATGACTTTTACTTCTGTTGCAGTTATTTTGATCTCAGGGACTGCTTTCTAGTGAGGATGTGAAGGTGGGAAGACACTAGCTTGGGATTTGAAGGCTTGTATTTCAGCTTTGGTTTTGTCAGGGCTGTGATTCAGGTTTATAGTCAGATTTAATTGCAGCAGCCAAAGTGGTTAGCATCACTGGCCACAGGCTTCCTGTGAGATCGTGGCCAAGACACTTTATCTCCCCACAGTTCCTCATCCGTAGAGTAGGGAGAATACCTCCCTAATTCACAGGGATGTGGTGAGGACAGTTTCCAGTAACAGCTGCGTGCGTGCTCGCTGTGATGTTGATGCAGACCATTAGCACCAAAGTAGGAACTGCATTAAGAGAAGTATTGAATTGCCAGTGAATGTGCATGGGGAGGGAGGGAGTATTGCTGCCAGAGGCAGGCATTTATATTTGCATTTATATTTAAATTTATATTTATTTATATAGATAAATGAAGCAAACAATAAAAATGGGAAGTCTTAGAAGGGAAGAAACTCAGCACTCAGGAGGGCTGGAGCCAAGTGGTAAAATGAAGCAGGCAAATGTGTATAGGAAAGCTCACACAGCATGTGCCCAAAGGAACCTCTATTTTCTTACAACAGTTTCTGGTTATCTAACTTGGGGTGATGTCCGTTGATGTCTCTTACTGATAACAAAGATTCCTGTCAGTATCTGAGTCCTCCCCGATGCTGAGATAACTATGCTAAACCTGCTGACAGGCAATGTTTTTATTGTTGTCCAGGCCAAAGCCATAATGAATGCATATATGAGGTCTTACCAAAGATGCAGAATGTTACTTTTTAAATAACAAAACTCCCTGAAGTAAATGCTGCATTGGCCAAAATCAAATCCAGAGGTAGCAGGATCTGAGGGCATTGCAGTCATAAGGGGATATGAAACCCTCCCCAGCAGCCATCAAACTGAGTACTTTTCCCAACTTTAGAGCCGTGACATTCACATAACAGTTTTGAAAAGGCCTTCACAGTTTTCTTACTAAATAATAGAGAAACTAAGCATAATGCTGTGCTATGTCTTCATAAAATGTTTCAATTCTCTGTGGACAAGCTGTAGGGATTTTTTTTTTTTCTTTTTTCCATTCCCTTGTTTCTTGGCCTTGCAGTAGCAGATTATTTTTACAGGGTTCTGGTTCACAATATGGAATTGATCTAACACTAGCTTCAACCACAAAGCGTGGGATTTTACAATCTGCCTAGGGGAGCTGAGCACCCAGTTCTCTTTAATTTTAACAAGCGCTGTTGATCAGATTCCCGTGGCAGTTTTGGAAGAGTCAGCAACAATTTCTAAGCCTCTCTGAACTAACACTCTAGAAAGTACAGATAACGCACCAGCAGTCATGTAGATCAGATAAACTCTGTTAGGGGTAACCTCCTTTTTTTTTTTTTTTTTGCAAAAAAAGTGTAGATCATTTAAATATAAATTAATTTTTTTTCCCCAGAGCTTTGAGCAGTTGCCACAGAGGGAATGCATCCAGCACCGGGTAGCTGTGAGGTTATACATGAAGCTCTCTGGGCACATACCTGTCTTCAGATACGGACAACTAAAGTGTTTTAGTGCCATTTGGTGTGTTTTGGGTGCTATCTGAAACGAGGAGCGTACCTCTTCTCAATACATATGCTGAGTAACATTTTTGCTCCTGTTGCAGGGAAGAGCTTCACTCTGACTATCACAGTCTTCACAAATCCGCCACAAGTAGCCACATACCACAGAGCCATCAAGATAACAGTGGACGGACCTCGCGAACCCAGAAGTAAGTCAACTAACTACAGTATTTGCAAGCCAAGTTGATGGTTTAGTATAGGACTTCAGCACCAGCCCCACGGAACGCAGCAGCACCCGATGCTTGAGGAGCAGTGGGTATGCTTTAAGCCAAGGCTGTCCTACGGATGTTTTTAATTCTGCCTTCCTGAAGCCTTATTTTTCATGGGTGTCCAGCTGATCTAGGGTATGACTTGCATTACATTTCTGAAGTATCTGCCCAGGGAGGACTTGGATCATACCCAAAAAGCTGACAGAAGGGATGCTGGTAAAAGATGGGCAGCGTATAGATTACGCATCATTTCTTGCTAGTCTTGCCTTTCAGATGTTAAGAGGATTTTAAGGCATTGGAAACCAATATGTCATTGATCTACCTTCTTAAGCCCAGCCACCCTGCAAAAACAAGTAAGTGCCTGAGAGAGGAGACCTGGTTGCTGCCTTGTGGAGTTCACTCTACCTCATGCTGTCGTATAGCTGAGGAGCACCCATTTCCACAGGCAGACAATTTTTCTTCCTTTATTTTTTTTTCCCCTGTTCTTTTTTTTTTTTTTTTTTTTAAGCATTAAATGCAAAGAGGAGATGAATGGTTTGATATCTCCAGGGGAATACCCGTACTTTTCACATGGGTGGTTGTTTTGTTCAGGAGGTGAGGGCAGGCTGTTTTGTCTGTGGGGTGAAGTGAGGGTGGAGTGGAACTGCAGGTATAGATGCTTCTGCAGCACATGCGCTGCTTCTTACCAGAGGCAATCGTTAACCTCAGTCACTAGCCCAAATGGGGCATTTTCATGTTTTGATCAAAATGCCCTGATGGAAATTGAGGTTTGTGGTTAGTTTCTTGCACTCCTCCTGCACGCTTGGCAGAAGTTCTGGCTGTTGCTTAAGTGGAATCATCCCAGGAGAAGAGAGCAGCAGGAATCAAGCACCCACTAGAGAATGAGACTTCGCAGCTTGGGATTGCTTAACTGAGGGAGGGGGGAGAACAGAAAGGCTTGAAACTTCAACTAAAATACCTTAGAAAACTCATGTCTTGTCTGTGCATTTTCTTCTCAAGCCTTCATTTGTTTTGAGTTGCATCATGATGCTGCATGCATTTAGTGGAAAAATCTGACCTATATTTTTTGGATTTGAGGTCAGACTTTAAAACAAATACTGCTGTTGGTATACTGCTTCTTATTTAGTTTGGGTTGCCTTTTTTTTGCTTTTTTTAAATTGTGGTTGAATTGTTGCTGAGAAATATCCCCAGTGAACCAGGCAGCTGTGCACATAAAAATTACATTTGTATATGCAAGTTCCAGATTTGCATATGCAATTACCTGGGCATGTTCATAGTTTGCAGACAACAAATAAGGCTTTGGTTTTTTGAATATGAGTCTGCTAGAAGAGTAAGGAGCAAAATCATCCTGCAGGCATGCCTACTGTTTTAAATCAATTCTTCAGTTGGTATAATAGTTAATATTTAATAAGATTCTACATTTTAAAAAGGAAGTAAAGATATAATACATACTGAAGCAACATGCGTATCTTCCCGACTCAAATGTATGTAAAAGCTTCCTTGTAAATAATTTCACTGTGTTGTAGGCAAATCAGCTGCATAGTGGAGGAAGCTTAGTGAGTGGCAGGAGAAGAGGTCAGACTCCCCCCTAAACAGGAATGCACGCTCTATCATTAAGTCACTTGTGAAGCCACATAGAAGGGATTATGCTCCCTTCATTTGTTAGGGGGCTGCAAAGCCCTTCACTTTGACTTCTCACCAAGGGTTTATGGATCACAGTAGCTGGTTGCTACCCATCTGGTATCTCCTCTCCTTTCCTTTTTGTATGTTTTACTGAGATACAGGTTGGCCTGAAGAGATTCACCACAGGCTGTGAAGTAAAAAAGAAGTGGTACCCAGTGCTTTCCCCATTCTGGCGGGTTTGGTCTATATGCTTATTTCTCTATACTCTTGCTCAGTGGGTGTATCCTATTTTGCTTTGCTTCAATTTGTTGCATGTGTAGCCTGTACAAAATGATTGCAGGGCTTTTACCTGTGCAAACGCACACCAGATTTGAGGTTAGGTGCATCAAAACACGCATGCTGTGTGCTGAAGTGATTTGAAATGATATCATCCTTCTCTTATTAAGACTAGAATCAAAACAAAAGCAACTGCTGGATTAAAGTGTTTTAGTTTCAGTAATCGATATTTGGGAACGTTCATGTTTACAGATCCATGACTCACTCACTTAAGCTAAAGAAATTAGAGAAATACTGAGATGTATTTTTGAAGATGTCCCAATTCGAAAGAAATCTGCGGAAGACAGTAACAGGAACAAAATTAGATACTGCTGTCTTACAGAGATCTAGAAAAAACATGCTGAAGTCCAAAAACAACTCCAGCAACAGTTTTTGATTCATTTACCTTATGTTTATAATGATTCTCAGACGGTCTGAATTCTCTGAGTGCCTGCATTCGCTGTGAAAAAAGCTGGAAGGTAAGGGGGCATTTCTGAGGACAGAAGCCATCTGAGACAAAAGTCAGAACTTCCCACCAGGATGACTTTTAGTGAACTTTACAGGACGAAAGAATACCTTTTTTTAAAAAGCATTTAAGATTGATTTACTTAAGAACTAACAGAAACGCTTTCTTTTGTCTTCAGAGAATGTCAGATCAAGAGCAGTTTCTGAGCCAGAATTAGGTGGATTCTCAAAGCGAGGTTTTTTAATGCAAAAAGACAGCCTCTTCAACTAGGCATGCTTGGAGAAAAATCTTCAAAAAGTAATACAAAGCAGGACTTGACACTATTTTTGGAAAATAAAAAGATACTCAAACCAAAGGCTCCAGAATAAAATATGCAAAGCACAAACTTTTTGACTCACTGGTGTCTGTGGAGATGTCACGACAGGTGACGACAACACAGTGTGTGTTATCACGCAGCTACCTTCACTTTGCACAAAGGCCTGCAGACTTTGCATTCTTGCAAGTCTCACTGTACATTTGGTCATGGTTATTGTGATGGCCAGGTCTTTGCCTAGCAGCATATTTGCCTATGTAACTAGTGCATTTGCATTTACAACTACGGTAATTACTCATGCACAGGACTTACACCATTGCCATTTTTTTTGCCGTTGAATTTCTGGCTGTGCATATCCACACAATACTTCTCATCAAATTGTCAGGGCTTGTAAAGAACACCAAGATACTTCAGATCCCGGCTCTTCCTCCTCTGCTTTCATTATGTATTTTTAAAATCTCTTTTGAACTTAGCATTTCCATTCTCCAGCTCTGAATAAATGCTTATTTTCAAATTATCTTTTTTTTTAAAATAAATAATATTGCACTGTCAGTGAGAAGGGCAAGATGACCTAACCCATCATTTTCTTCTCCAACTTCTATGATTCTATGATTCATAAAGCAATTTATGTTTTTATGAGCAAAGTCCATGGGGAAAATCATTAGCAGTAACCAGATCAAGAGTAGTGCTCCTGATGAAAATACTTTTGGTTAGGAAACTTGGTAGAAATAGTATGACTCTTAAATTAAATATTTCCCTTAGGCCATTTGACCTACAGTGTACATCTGCTGAAAAATTAGGTTTTTCTTCTTTTGACTGCTTCTTTCTGTTTTTCTCATTGAATTGTTTTAACCTACATAGCTCTGAAAAATTCAGTAATGGACCAGGTGCCTGAAAAATGGCACAAAATGAAAAGGCTACATAGCTTTAGCTCCAGCAGGCCTGAGATGTCCAAGCTTAAGCTGGGCATTAAATGTGATTATCCCATATTGGATATGTGGTTCTCCCAAATAATTCTTTGGCATCCTCATATCAAAGAGCAGGATGCTGAGGAGTGGACAGAGACAGAGAATAACATTGCAGAGCCGGATTTGAGAAGGAGCTGCTGGCCCAAGAAGTGCCTTTTTAGGAATGGAAATTTTCTTTTGCCTCCTGGCAAGGTTAACCAGGGGTGGGCTGGATGCACCTTTGGTCAACCACAGTTAAGGGCACCCTCAGACCCTGATCTGAAGAGGTTCTATCTCATTTGTAAGGTTCAACGAAATCCCATGGCCAGTAGCTGTTCTGAAGGAAACCTCCAAAGACCCCTTTGCCTAGCCTGAGGTCTTTTTTAGGGAATTCCCAAGGGCTAGTGGTTTTAAGTGCACCTAATCTGCTTATCCTTTCCGCTGCCCCGTTCAGCCTTTGCCCACAGACCCTGGACTCCCAGAGCAGGTTCTGGGAGGAGAGTCGACAAAGCCTGCAAGGGGCTGGCATCACCCATGCTGTGGCAGAAACGAGGAAGACTCTTCACTGGTCAGTTTGGGGAGGGGTGATTCCTCTGAGGGTTCCACATCCCTTCCACCTTCAACCTTTCATGCAGGGAAAAGATAAACAGTTCTTCAAAATACCTTTTTCATCTCAGTGAGCTGAAATAACTTTAAATGCCTTCATTTCTTGCTTGCTTTCTGCTGTGAATGCCTCCAACTGTTGGAAACTGAGACTAACATGAACCAATGAACAGTTTAGAAACCATGAAAAAATCAATTATCAGGTCATTGGAATAAACCCACCATATAAATTTCAGTCATGGCTTAACAGATCCTTCAATTCACCTGAAGACTTACAGTGCCTCAAGGTTACTTAGCAGAAAATGTGTAGAGAACAAGGTGGTGCTTCCAAGTTGATTGTCCATATAACAGAAATGCAACTGGGACTCTTTCTTCCTTGGCTAGCACTAGCTGTGTGCTCCACAGCACACCACCCTCTCAGTATCACAACCCAACTTTGCTAATCGCTTTTTAAAAAATCTTGGCTAAGGTACTTGCCCTCGAGAGCTTCCAACCTAAATAGACCATGTACAGACAAAAGAAAGGGATGGGCTGCAAGAAAAGCCGAGGGTTGCGCACTGCTGGGTCTGTGCCTGTGTGTCTGTGTCCCCGAGTCTCATTGTCTGTGTGACACTGATGTGGGCGGATTAGTGCTTAAATTATGGGTGCACTCTGGGGACATTCGTAGTTGGCTTTTGCAATAGTTGTGTGCAAGAGTGCAGCAGCTGCACATACAAAACTTGGCGAGCTCAAAGTCACACAATGTGACTTGACTCGTCGCTATCTCTAGTGGGTACGGGTACATAGCGGGTCGCTATTGGTTTCCTTTCTCTGTTCGTGTGTCTCATTAAAGGATGGACGAAGAAAAGCAACAGAATCCATCTACATGAAATAAAGTGGTACATTATTGCAAAGACACGCTTGCAGACCAAAGGAGCTGTTTCTGAACAGGCAGGACAGTCCCAGCAGCCCCTGGGCAGGCAGGTGAGCTCCACAGTCCTCCAGAGCGGCAAGGGAACAACAGCCTAAAATGTATGTCCTGTTGGGCACGTCTTCCCCCTCTGCAAAAGCTGTGCATGCCACCAGCCCATTTTTCATAGTGAAAGTACACAAAGAGTGAAAGAGCAGAGAGCAGTTCATGCCTTTGTGACTTGTGTTTTCTGAAGAAAAGTGAAGAGTGAGGGGGAAATTGGCCTGTTTCCATTGTGCACGCAGTTTCACACATCCACCCTGAATTGCTCCAGTGAGATAGCACTGTGGCTTAGCACAGGACTGCATAGCACAGGAGCATCACATGGCACAAGACCACCTGACACTGGATCTTAGAAATCTGGTTGCAGAACAGGACCAGAAGTCGCGTGTCTGGATGCCATCACCTTTGCAGAGCATCCATGGGCACTCTCAGGTCCCCCATGTCCCAGAGAGATGGCTCCATGCCCTACATCTTGCCTGCTTGCCTCAGGGTGGTGGAGCAGCCCCTCGGGGCAGGGGCAGCTCAGGGCTGGGGTTTCCACCCTTGCCACAGCTCGCAGGGCTGGCACAGCACCAGCTTGTTGTCTGAGACCTCAGAGTCCCCTTTTGTGGCTACTTTTGGCCAAGGGATCACTAGCAACAGGAACATGAAGCAAAACCCATGTTATCAAGCAGTTTCAGGCTGGAAATCATACAGACATACCATCAGGCACACTACCCATGAGCTGAAAAGACCAGTAAAAGCAACATGCAGCTGCTTTAATTATGCCAGTACAAAGATCTCTCTGCAGGCAAGGTCCAGAGAAGACCTGTCTCACAAGGACTTTAACTACTACAGGAACCCGCAGCACCTGAAAACAGTGGTGATTGTTCTCCATCAGATATGCAAAGGATTATAAGATTTATATAAATGCTCAGCACTCCCTGAAGGAACAGTGATAGAGGGGGATCCTTTTTGTCCTGCTCAATAGGTAGGACCTTAATGGGTTTTTAGTACCAGCATCCTTGAGTTTTCATGGTGCAGAAGCTTCTTTTCCATGTGGAAAAGATGGAACAGAATTATTTTCCCTGGCATTTATCAATCTCACTGCTAAGTCAATTAAGAGAGTTGATGTTGGGTGATGTGAGACAGGAAATTTGTCATTTTAGTTCAATAAGATTGTCAAATGTGAGTAATATGAGATCTTGTGTCAAGACTGCTTTTCTGGGAGTGTAGTAGCTCATATTTATTTGCTTGCCTAGTTATTTGGCTGTTTTTTTTTAAAGACACACAGATGTGTTGACAGGACAAGCTCCTTCCTTGCATAAAGCAGGTAAACAGGAAACCAGAGTTGCTGCAGTGTGGGCTAGGAGCAGTGCTAAGGCTGGCCCAGTCCTATAGAAATTATTTCAACTCCTTTTTTGAGTCACTTAATCCCACATAGCTCTTTTCCCCCCATCTTTGTCAACCTTTTTTTTTTCTTTCTTTCTTTTTTTTTTTTGGACTTCATATTCATTATTTTATTGCCTAGGGGTTGAGCAGCTACAAAGACTGCAGTGAATATTTTTATGTGCTTACCTGTATTTGAATGGTGGGATTTTCAGGGGCTGCACAGCCTCGGTCTAACTCTCCTGAAATTAGTGGGCAAGTACTGTGGCAAAAGCAGAATTAGGTGAATGTTTATTGCTTCTGAAAATGCTTGCTAAGCAGTCAGTAGGTCTAACTCTCCCCTGTCAACTGCACTTACCTACAAAGAATTTGTAGCTGTTAAGATTAGTTAAAAAGTCTTTGGAGGGGGGGGGGAGCATTTTAAATAGAAATATAAAAAAAATCCTGCATAGACGCCACTTGCATTTTTTTCCTGTGCGTATGTGTAAAGAAAATAATTAATATGCAGCACCGTAGCAAGTAGGTTGGCCATGGGGGATGTCACTATATGGTAGTGCCCACTGAAGACCCTAGTTCACTGATGTGCCAAATATCTTTCCAGTGAAGTCAGCTGGTGGTGCTCTGAATCTAAGATTTTTGAGTCTGATCCTTCATCCATCATGTTTCTTCAGCAAGGACAGACTTTCAAATGACAGTCATTAAACATGAATGAACAAAAAGTTTGTAGAGGCTGCTGGGGCTTTGCATGAGCTGGGGAAGGATGAACTTGTAGGTCAAAGCCCACGTTGCACCTGCCTGTTGTGGTTTTAAGGATGTCCTATAGCTCCTACCCTTCCTAGAAGAAGGTTAGCTAGCAAAGCCTAGCTGTTGGAGTATCCATCAGCAATCCTGCTGTCCCCTTCAGGATTCACCACCAAATACCTACCACACTGCTGGCAGATGAGAAAGTTTCCTGCAGGGATGGACTGGAGGGCTGACTTCCTCCACCCTGCTCTCCACAGCGTGGGAAAGAGGGCCTTCTCTTCCTTAGGTTCCTATGGGAGCTGGGAGAAGGAGGAGGGAAACATTCCCCCTACCTGAAGTGGTCAGACACTCCCATTCACCAAACAAGCTTTTGGCACTGCAGGACCTTTTCTGAAGCCTGTGTTTTTGAGGAGTTGCCTTACTTATGGGTTTACCAAAACAACACATGTCTAAGAGAAAGGCTGGATGAAGCTGTATGGCATTTTCAGTGAACAACCCTGTTTTCTTTGTGAAGTATAACTGGAAGGGGTGAAAATCCATCTGCACTGTGGTCCCTCACAGCTTCATCTGCCCTGGATTATCAGGATGTACAGCAGTTTCCTCCTTGAAGGCCCATATGAAAACACTGTAGACTTTTGCTTCATCTTCTGTCACTCATTGTGAAGAATGCAAAAAGGACTTTCACTCTTCCCTCTCCATTTGTGCCCCTGCTCTTCTCTCATCCACTGCAATGGGGAATTGTAATGAGTAAATGTGTTTTCTATTAGTGTTAATGATAAATCTCGGTCAGACTGTTGCTATGTCAGTGCTGGAAGAGTCTGTGCGAAGTGTGAGAGAGCAACGCTTCGCAGAAGCCATCTCGACTCTTCTTCTGAATTGTAAGATGAAGAGTTGTCTGTTGTATGGTAGCATGATATGCTTGTAAATACCTGAAACACATCCTAAAGAGAAGGAAGGATGGAAACCTCTTCCTAGCCTTCTTTAATCATGGAAGAGATAAGGAACAGCCTGTACAAATGGAAGGAGATGCAAGAAAGAATTTAACCAGCCACAAATGAAAAGTTGGTATATTCTAATTTTTTTTTCAGAGCACCCAACCTTTATTCTTTCCTTGCAGAGGGTTGTACTTTGAGTCCATTAAGCACGACACGCAGCAAGCCTTCTTCTCATGGCTGACCTGTCCAGAAAAGCCAGGCTGTCTCATAACCTTAGCACATAAAGCTGCAGAAAAATTTAGGCGACAGTGTTGATTTAATTATTCAGGATTCTGTTTGTCTGAGTCTGTCTGCCTCTCCTACCTACACCCTGCATTATGGGCTGTTCTTCATTACCTGCTCTACCTATCTTCGCAATCTAGCCGCAAACAGTTTTGGTTGACCACACCACTTCCCTCTTGAAAGTTAATACTGTTTGACTCATTCTGTACTGCTAACACCAAGCCAAAGAAAACAAGCCAAAGAATAACCTGCTTGTATGCAGTTTGGAAACTTCTCAGAGGCCCTGCTTTCAAAATGCTATACAGTAGCTTACTATATCTCTCTGCAGCTGCAAAGAAAATGAGGAAAGCAAAAAATGGTTCAAGAACCTAAAATAAAGACTAGGCAGAACCACATGAAATTTATGAGCTTTCAGTGAACTGCAGTCCTGTGTAGGCACAATGGAGCGTTAGTACAGAGGAGGGACTGCTTGGTAACCTGCAGATTAAAATATCCAAACTCCTTTCTTTGGAAAAAACAGGCATCTTCAACTATTGTGTAGACACACCAGTCACCAGTCTTGGTAAAAGTAAAGGTCTTTAGTTTAAGGGAAGCATGTAGTCCAGATATATACTTCTTTTGGACAGGAGCAAAGTTGTTTACAAGTCGTCAAAGTCTGAATGGTCAGTATCCATGGGGAGTAAATTTACTTTCATGTTGCCAAATTCCCCTGCCTTACATAAACAGTGAGCCACAGGACTTGACCTTTAAGTTGCAGGTCCCTTATTCAGCTCTGTCTGAGGCTGAATGGAATGATGGAGACCTTTCACTGCCCAGAGATACTTTGGTAGACTGATGAAATGGGTTTCTGTCTAAGCTATTTCTCCGCCCTCCGATGCTGTGATGTCTGTGCAGACCACTGTCCTGTTTGTTTGTGCTTCTCCGAGGCACTGCAATGGTGGTAAATGCTAGCATCCCTTGATTTCCCACTCAGGCTAAGGGAGAGGGTCCACATCCATCCCAACTAAACTTACACACTTGATTAAGGTGCCTGAATATGAGCCTGGTCTCCTGTATTCGGCAGAGACACAACCTTCTCCCAGGGGCGGCTGAAATGGAGTCTTGGTCCTTGCTGCCTGACCCTTGTGTTTCTGCAGCTTTTGTTTGGATGGAAGTGTCTTTTTGTGCCTGTATTTTTCTTGGTCGCTTGCTGAGCAGTTGGTTAGTTGGTTGCGCCTCATTCTGCATCTACTCTCTCATGCATATCTTCAACTGTGATGTCTCAGCCTGTGGCTGGAGGGTATTCTTATGGCGGTTTGTATGTGTGGGAAGATGCAAACTATAAAGAAACAAAAGAGGCTTTTGGCAGTGTGATGCTTAAGTTGGGAGTCATTCAAACTTTGTCAAGGAGTCGGGATTTTTAAAGTATATACATTGACATGGAGGAAAGGGAAAAGAAAGCAAAGGGTATAATTTTGCCGACTAATTTAACTTTCATGAACAACTTCTTCCCTCCAAACTCCCAGTGCTCAATTCCCTTACTTTTACTTCACTGCCATGACCTAATTCCTGGGGTGAACCCACAGAATAATTGCACTTCCATGACAGAAATAGAGGACACGTATATGTCAGATTCATCAGAAGCTTTGGTGGATCTACGGCAAGCAAAATAATTATTTTAAGTGGAAATACGTTTGTGCATTGCTATTTGTTAGTACACCACAGGCCTCACCAGCAGAGCTGCAGGGAGAGGAAGCATATTTCCTGCCTTGCAAAAATTGTCAAGATTGCTTTTTCTGGCTGTGGTACCTCAGGGTAGACGTGAGGCTTTTCATATGTTCGTTGGGAGGCAGGGAGGGAGCTGGAGGGACCCAGCCCAGAGGAGCCCGCAGTCTCACAGTCAGCATGCCGACTGGAGCGAGGGAGACTGGCAGCCTCTGCTCGTCCCTTTTCCTAGGGATATTCCTCCCTGGAGCTCTCCTGATGCAGCTGGATAGTGAATCAGTGATGCAAAGGACTCTTGGCCTGGAATTAGGACATTCACCTGGAAAACAGGAAATCAAAGTCTGTTTTCTAGCATAGATCAGGCAAGAGGGACTTGATCCAGAGTCTCCCACCTTCTCTTGTTTGTTCCAGGGCAGGACTCACTCCTAGTGAAAATTTTGCTCCACCTATAGCATCTGTTTGAGTGCTTTTTATTTAAAAAAAACATTGATTTAAAGAAGAAGAGGTAAGGGGGAAAAAAAGCCAAAATATTGTTTAATTACTGTTAAAATGTGGGAAAAAAATTACACCAACTGCTTGGGGTGCATGCTGTTACAGTGGGATGTCTAACCCTGCAGTGGAGGTGCAAGTAGCCACCTGGGGTTTCCCCCAGGTGAAGTGGGGAATTACTGGAGAGTAAGGAACCTGCTGTGTAAATCTTTGTTCACTTTGCTGGTATCACTGAGCACTTGTTAAGCACAGCCAAATTGGATGACCTGGTGGAAAGGATCAGCAAAGATTGTACCTGAAACGTCTAGTCGGTCTGCAGTTATTTGGAGAAACAAGCAGATTTTTTCCATCGAGACACTGAAAGGATGAGATTTGCCAAGGAGCTGATCGGAGAAGCGCATCTGGAAGGGTTTCCTGATGTCAGTTTGTCTGTGCTTGGCGTTGCTCAGCATTCTGCTTCTGAAGGGCAGCTGGATGTCAGCCTGGCCACCAAGTCGTGTAATATCCAGCCTCGTTCACGTGTTTCCCGGCACTTCGTGCCTACAGTCAGGTTGGGTCAGATGACGAACACTGATTCTGTTGGTAATTACAGACATGGCACAAAAACGTTTAGCATAATATCCTGTCTACTATGATTTTCTTTCTGTCTGGAAAGAAGGCTTGCATTGTACAGTGCTTAAGAAAAACAGCAAAAAATATAATTGCTCATGAGTCTACGTGAAGCTCTGACTACTATCACCATTATTTTTCCTTACCACAGCAATAATATTTTTAACAGAGGAAAGAGAAAGCATCCTATTATGTGCCTAATTCCTTTTTAAGAACTTTTTACGTTATATTTTTGACAATGTACAAGAGGTTGGTGAGCTCTGATGCTGTCCTGTACTGATCCTTCTACTGCCTGAGTTTAGTATAAGTCTTTTCCAAGTGATGGAAGCTAGAGAGGAAGCCACTCTACAGATGATTGTTTTTATTTTCAAGCTGAATTTCCTACCATGTAATAATGTTTAGTGCCTTGCACAAAACAAGTGCATACATCTCAGGATCGGGTCAGGTCTGTTTGCAATTACAACAAAGGGCATCCTAGAAAAGTTATCCTACTTGATTTTTCTGTGCAGATAGGAAATCTGGGAAAAAGAGCGCAAAGTATTTTATATCTGGAATATCTGCCACACAGAAAAAATATCACTGGTTTATGTACTTAAGGCACTATTTCTATTGCTAGCAAAAAAAAAAATAAGCAAGCTTTTTTCTAAGCAGGGTAGCTGATTTTCAAGCATTTGCATTTCCCAGATTGATAGTAATGTAGTGGCACTATACTTTGATTCACTTTTGTTTACACAAATATATCATTTTTTACACTGCAGATAGTGTGTTCACTTCCTAGAATACTGTGAAAGAGTATATTTTCTTCTCATCCTTCACTACGTACAAAATAATTGGATTTATTTTAGCTCTATGGCACAAAACAGTGTTTACCACATTATTAACCAGACACAATGAAACATGGCTTATTTTCTACCCCACTAGAGTTGGAGACAAACCAAAGCCCTGAGCACAAACAGCCCTGAAAATAGGAGATGCTTGGATCAAGGTCCAACACGGTTCCAAAGCAGCCAGCTTTCATTGAACCAAAGTTTAACATGTCTCCTCAGTCACTCCCTACTTTGGCAAATTCCAGCCAGATGCTGTATTTTCCTCTGTATGATCCACTTTCTGGGTATGAAAAGTTTCCACTGCCACCTGGGAAAAGTGGGAGCAGAGGAGAGGGGAAGAGCCATTCTGCTCCTCTTGAGGAGAAAGGGCTCTGCTTTGTTAAAATTCCCTTATACTATCTCTATGCAAGTACAACCTGCTGATTTTGGGCAGCAAACCTTTGGGTAATACTCAGAAAAACCTGTGGCGTTTCTGCTTGGCTCTGCCTCTGGCTGGGATGCTCAGCAGCCGTGAGCCAGTGAGTCTCCATCAGACACCTGGTGCCCCAAGCCCAAACCTTTTGCTGGTGTTAGTACCTCCTGATGCGCCAGCTCCAAATAGTTGGATTTATGAGTGAATGAGAGCAAGTGACAGAGTGTACTTGTCCTGTGACTTAGAAGAGATTAAAAAAAAAAGTCCATTAATCCATTCCAACAGTGTTTACTTGTAAAACAGTCCTGGGTACCCGCAGGAATTTCAGTAGCTTCAACTGGCGGAATGAAAGTAGCAATGCTTTTCCTAGCCTCCGTTTTACCTGCTTCTGCCCTTCTGAACCTGAAAGGCATCTAAGCGGCACTTTTAAAAACTAGGTTGAAAGGAAGGTAATGGGAGACCTCTTTCTTTTTCTGCACCTGGGGGGCCTGCTGCCGTCTCTGTGGGGCTGGCTGCGGCGTGAAACTCGGACCGAGCAAACCATTCCCAATGAGAGCCCCATGTGCACAGAAACAGAGACTGCCAAGGCGCTTCGTTCTTGTTGCTTCCACATCCTGAGCCCCAACCAGCTGGCCATGGGCCAAGCTGAGTGCTCTACAGCCTGTTAAAGTCTATAAAACTGCATTTCTCTCCCATTAAGAGGGAAAGCACTTTCATGTTGCATTGCTGTAAAAGTATCGGAAAAGCTAATGTTTTCTCTGCCCTGTTTACTTTAAAAAAAAAAAAAAAAAAAAAAAAAAAAAGAAAAAGTCTGACCTCACTGAGACATTATTTGAAAGGGAGAAGAAAAAAAAAAAAAAATTCCACCCCCCTGAAATCCTGTGATTTAGTCAAGTGGGCTGGATGTCCTATTTATTCCAGTGTCTCAAACACTGAACTTGCAACCCAAAGGGGAAAAAAATGCTGCCCTTTTCTTTCTGCTGCTACTACCTGCAAATAGATGCTTGACAAAAGGTATGAGGAGGAGAGGAGGAGAGTGAGAGGGGACAGTGCATGAGTGGTGCTGTCTCATGGCAAGCTGTCTCCGTGAGCTCTGGGCCATGGTATTCTTCATTCAACAGCTGGATGTTTGATTGACTTCCATACGGTCCCATCTGATTTGCAAAAGTTTCACGGCAGATCCATGTGGCCAGACTGCCGGCTCAGCAGAACTGCACCACTTTCCAAGCACCTTCCTGCTGTTCCTTTTCATCCTGCATCACCACACTGTTCTCCTAGAAAGGGGAAGCCTAGATTTGTGGTGGCTGTGTTGAGCGTCTGCCACGGGGTCACTGTCTGACTGTGGGCAGGTCACCTCCTTTCTCTGTCATTCGGTTTTCCAGCTATAAAAAGGGGATAATAATAGTCCTGGGCTTTACAGGGGTGAACCAAGGATAACGTGCCTGCTCTTTAAGCAGGGTGTTCAGAGGGTAACTTCAAAGTAAAGCTAATAAACACAAAAATACAGGTCACCCTAGCAAAGCTCTGCCTATGCATTTATAGTGGCTTGGGAAAATCATTTGTATTTGTTATATTTTTCTGACACAGTCCTGTACTTTTCTGCTGCAGATCTTCATGCAAAACAGGTTCTGTGTTGCTACCTGTAGCAGTCAGCAAGGAAGAAGAGGTGAAATAGGTCTTCTGATTGTGGGGGGTGGGGAAGAACCACTTTTGGAGCTACACCTTGATGTGGCACTGGCCTAATGTTGTTTTGAGGTAGTTCCCACCAAAGGTTACAACGAACGCATGGACAAGAACATTAGCAGAGTTCCCCACAGAAGGAACCAGCTGCTGCTGGTCTTTCCTCCCAAAACGCATTGCCGTAAGTGGGATTTCCACAAGCCCAAGGGATGAGGTAGATCTCAGGTTCAGCAGGATGATCTGAAGCAGCTCAGGGCTGGGGTAGGGGGATGTCCAGGAGTTTTGTTTGGTGGATGCATATTGGAGACACACAGAAATGCTCCCAGCAGCTCGGAAGGAGTTGCCTGGGAACAGGGTGCCCCGCGGTGACCTCGGGAGGATGCTGTGCTTGGGTTAATTTGCCCTGCTTGCTGCCGGCGAGCTGGGATGTTGAGAGCAAGCTGGGGTTTGTCTGCCCTGCCCGGTGCCGTGTGCCAGCTCGACACAAATTTAGCGCCTGAGCGAGATTCAAAGGGGAAAGTTAATTCTTGCCTTGCTGGTCTTAATGCAGCCCTTGTCCTGTTGGTTTGAGAGAAAAGGCTCACCTCTGTTGCCTAGCTTGCGCCGCAACTTGGTTCCATGCCAGGAAGGCAAAATTTCGGATGCCGGGAGAGCAGCACTGGGGAGGTAAGAGGAAAAAGTAGGGTAGCAGGAGGTCAAGCTTGGCATTGGTGCACTCACTTAAAAGCAGAAGATGTCGGAGTGGAATTTGAAATTAGGAATAAATTGCACTGGCAGGGGGAGATGGATTTGGAAGGACCTGGCTCTTGGCTCCGCAACATCCGAAGCTTAAAATAGTCCAAATGTATGAGGTATTTTACACATCTTGTATGACTCCGCGTGTTTGCATTCAAGTCTGATGTAAGAAGCCCAGAGCTTGAGGTAGCGTCCAGCTTTGCTGACAAATGAAGCATTTGCTCTTGACCAACCAGAATGTCAGATAAAAGTCTTTTTCGTCTTTCTCTTCTCCCTTCTTTTTTTTTTTTCTTTTTGAAAGCATTAATTGGACTCTTTAATGATGAAACCACTACCATATAATATGTCTTTTTACATTTTAATTTTTCTCCCCCCCCCGCCTTGGGATAATTTACAGCACAGTGTGGAATCTGAGACAGTTCAGCTGTGCCAAAGGGCCTGGCAACAGGAAGAAATGCCGAGCCACTGTGATTTGGAACCATAATACAAGTTATAAAATTTAATTTTAGAAATGCAGCTACTGGGAACTGCTTTTAAATGCACATTTTTCCTCTTAGTGCATAAAATGGTCCTGTGTCTTGATTGAGCTGTTAGGGTGGCTTGAAAGAGCACTCTGTAGAGTGAGGGGCGTACAGAGCTCTTCAGAGATCATTTGCTGCTCATTTGCTGATACTCAAAATTGGAAGCTGGCTGTTTGTGAATGTTTATGTATTAAATACTGCAGGGATGTGTGGATTATTTTCAGGAGGTTTGAGCCAGTCTGTTTCACTGCTCTAGCCATGAGTTGAGAGACTATTTACCGTAGGAACAACATTGGCCACCTCCTTGCAGGGAGGATGGAATTGCAAAGAAAGCTGCAAAAGGCAATTCTTCATGACAAGAAAATTAAAATTGGGACCAGATAGACAGCAAACTATGGTGTTCAGCAGAAACCTTCTTCG
Source organism: Thinocorus orbignyianus (assembly GCA_013400375.1). NCBI lineage: Eukaryota > Metazoa > Chordata > Aves > Ciconiiformes > Thinocoridae > Thinocorus > Thinocorus orbignyianus. The sequence goes on along the minus strand of VXBW01001977.1, from coordinate 156,654 downwards.
AGGGAGCAAATAGGAAAAAAAGATGTTTGACCTCTGGGCTAAAGATTTGACATGCATTCCCATTAGGGTAATGGTGTCCTAGGGGAAGAAGGGGAAGGGAAAAGCCACAAGGATTCATGAGGCAGCTGATTTCCTGAGACAAACGCAATGTAGAAATGGGATTGGGTTTGGGGAAAAAAGAGAGACGATGACATCCGCTACTCCTCAAGAAGGTCCCCAAGCAGAAGGAAGGTAGGAAAATTACATTTTGGAACTGAGGATACTACTCCATTGACTAAATACAAAAAGGGTGAGGGTATGTCCTCATAGACTCATTGCAGTTAGTATCTTGCCCTCCATTTTGGGAGAGTATCTTTGAAAGGATAACTTATGTGCTAGAGACAGTGTGCTTTCAGGCTTTCTGCTGAAGGCCTATTTTCTGTGATTTTTAAGAAGAAAAAGTCCTATTGGGGGATGGGGGGAAATTGCAAGGGAGACTTTTGATTCCGTCTGGTTGCGAATACAGCTGAACAGTCCTGTTTCACCAAACAGAAGTCTGCTAGGGAAAGTTTCCATTTCAGCCCCAAAACATAGTGTCAGCAGCCTTCCAGGACAAGATACCGCACTTTCGAAGGCCTGGAAACCAGTGGACATAAAAGTGGTTTGCAAAATCTCAACAATAGGTTAGCTCTTAGAAGGGTGGAAGAAGGATTTAAAGCTTGTGCTTTCACCATGTCTACCAGAGAGCGAGTGCTCCAGCAGATGTGATATCCCTCTTACATGTTCTGTGGGCTGACTTTGTGATCACACATTGACATACAAATGATCCCAGACCACAGAGCAGACACAGGCAACAGTTACGAATGCATTACCTTGCTCCTTGCATACTGCTCGCTGCTGCTAGCTAAGGCTTATCTTGAAATCAGTCCTGCTCATGATGAGATATGTCTCTGCCTTTCCAGTGGAATTAGGACATGCCCTGGTGCTGTGCTGAGCTGGGACTTTCCAGCATCTTCCCCATCCCTTCCCAGCCCCTCAGGGCTGCAGCACCAGAGCTTCACGGCGACCGTGCTCTAAGGGCTGCCTTGGAGAGTGCTGGACCCCCAAGTCTCACGTGGCCATGGCCACGTCCACTGTGCACTGGCTGATTCTGTAATGTCAGCATCTAATCTCTTATAGTTGGATGTCTGGTGGGATCTCACTTTCTGGAAGCTCCTAGTGCCACTAAGAGAAACCGCACTGCGGTTTCAATTCTTCCAGCTTCTGTTTTCTGTCTGTAAATCCATTGCTAAAGGATCCAGAAATGGGATTTGTTTGGGTTTGGGTTTTTTATAGCCCCATAGTACTTGTCTAATGACAGTACTTTATGACAATGTGGGGTTGTATTTTTGAGGAGTTATTCCAGCGCAGGTTAGCACAGGGGCCACTGCATGCCTCCTCCTTTTATGCATCCCCACAGACAATCCTCCTTTTAGAAATGTCCCTTCTTTCAGTGAGAGGTGTAAGAAGGCATGGCTACTTTCAGTCCATCTGATTCTTCACAGCAGGCCATGCCTCAGGCTGCCCCATGATATAGTTACAATGCATGACTGGCTGGTGTCTCCTGTGCTTGTAGAGAGGTGGTTTCAGTTTAATTTCAGACCGCCACTAGCTGGTTAGGTACTGTGACAGTAGATGAGGGGTTAAAAAAAAGAAAAGAAAAAAGAAAAGAAAATTTACAAAAAAAGTCAACAGACCTCATGTATCAGTGAGATTTTCTGATCTTTTTCCCCCCCCTCCCACAATAGGACATCGTCAGAAAATAGATGAGCAGACAAAGCCTGGGAGCTTGTCCTTTTCAGAGCGCCTGAGTGAACTGGAGCAGTTGCGTCGTACGGCCATGAGGGTCAGCCCACACCACCCAGCCCCCACACCCAACCCACGAGCCTCCTTGAACCACACCACTGCTTTTAACCCTCAGCCTCAGAGTCAGATTCAGGGTAAGTACCTGAAATCCTCCCCCTGCTCATCCACCTCCACCCCGCCAGCCTGCAGAGCGCAGGGGGCTCACAGGCATCACCCCCTTGTACTTCCAGCTCTTTTGGACTCTCCTTGGCCACCTTTAATGAATGAGAGCCTTTAACGAGTGAAAGGAGGGGCTTCCTAACATATGTCTGTGTATCTAAAGACCTAACAGCTTTTAAGGGGTCCATACTGTCTTGTGTCAGCATAGCTCATGGTGTTAACCTAACCTGTGCCAGAACCATAACATCTTGAAAGCCTTTGTTTTCTTGCAAAGACGCATTATGCCAGGCCTTTTTCTATGTGTAGGTGTACTTCCTGATGGATATTTATCAATTACATCCTGTGCTTGAATGAGAGAGGAATACCGTCAACGCCTTGCTTTGACCTTTCCCAGGAACACAGTAGCAGGAAAGCTTTGCAAAGTACTTTGTCCCCTGAAGACAACTTCTTAGTGCTAAGACATTAACACAGGTGGGCTGGTTTGAGCGTGTTTCTGTAGCTGGTGGTTGGTTATCCAGTGAGTTTTATTTGAACAAAAACCTGCAAAACGGTGACTCATGAATCTGATTTCCTCTGAGGCTCAGGCTCGGATTGTGCTGGTGAAGCCAAGTCGTCTAACTTGAAATCTTTTCTGCCACCGCTAGAGCTGAGTCTGACCCTGCTAAAACCAGCTCCATCCCTGGGACCAGCTGGAGCTCAGTGAGCAGTGAGTCAGGACACTAAACTGTCAGCTGATATGTGGTTTTGCAAAATGCGTATCAAAATGCAGATTCATAGTGAGATGCACCAAAAGGGAGGCTGTGGGACATTATTACTTTCAGCAACTGCTGTTCCTAATGGAGTTTTCCTCTGTTGTTGCAGCAAGAATGAAATAGCCTTAGCTGAGGTTTTCTGCTGGGGTTTGGGGGTTGGTTATCATGAATCAGAATAAGGGGGGCTTTTGGCACTTGTTTTTAAAACCAGGGTACTCTCCATTGCATGTAGAAAAGGCTATTGCTTACCTAAGGCAAATGCTTGTTACTTTGTTTTATTCTCGGGTGTAGGAAGGTCTTTGGTTTAGCGAGATCTGCTGCAAATCTGCCGTTGCCTTTGCTGTGAGCAGAGGTGGGCATTATTGAGGAGCATGGGAAATAAACCAGCCATGTGCTGTACTGTAGGAAGAGACGGGCAAAAAGACAGTTGAGTCGGAAGGATCACCCAGCTCCTGCCCTCCCTGGAGCCATGCCAGGTCAGCTCAGGCAAAGCATCCTCTTTCTTCCAGCCCCTGCCAGTCCCCTCAGCTGGTTCTCTGATTTGCAGAGCGGGCCACGTTGGGTTCCTCCTGCGCACAGCTCCGTTCCTATAAAAGAAAACGCACATGTTATTATGGCTACTCAGCAGCCAGCAGCTACGTGGGTGGAGGTATCGGTCGCAGGCTTGCATTCTTCAGCTTCCTGGGAACACTATATTCTTAGCAGGGTATCGGGTTTAACATCGAGTATCGCTCTTCCCTGCTTCCCTCTGAAAGTCCCTTGCTTGTTCAACTTCAGAGTGATAGGCTTTTCACGCCTGGCCAGGGATTCAGCTGCTCTCTCCAGAAACAGTTGTAGTACGTAGCTCTGCTTTGCTGATTGTAAACAAGATTTCAATGCATTTCACCCACAGACATAGCTCAGAAAATGATAGCAATCAAACTGCTGATGTTTCCTCATTAATACCCTCCTCTTCACTTCATGGGCTGCTTTCTCCTCGTTCCCTTTCTCCTCTGCCTCCAAAATGTGCATGTTATCCATCAAACAACTTGTTAAGGCTTGCAGTTACTATCAGTAAAATAAACCCCAAACTGAAGCCTCCCTCATTTAGGACTGTCTCTGCTGCAGATGCCTTATAATTTCTAGGGCTCATCTTTTCAGGGTCACGTTATCACAGCAGGGAAAAGGTGCTTGGGTGGGAAGGAGCTCCAGCACCATCATTTTTCCTTAGTGTTCAAAGGATGACTGGGTTTTGGGCTGATGTCCTGTGTGACATCTAGGGAGTTGGGATATTTTTCTTTTTTAATTTTTAATAAAAAGCACTGCGTTTCAGAATGCAGACCTCCCACTTCTGACCTGCTCCATAGCATTACTGTACCTACTTGTACATCTTTGCATCCTGAAACACTTTTATTGACACTTTCTCACTGAAAAGATCACAGAGTGCTTTTTATGCAGGCATAAAATTAGCCATAAATCCCCATACATTGCTAACTTCTACACAGTAGCATTAAACTTTGCTTTTACTCACACCAGCATGAATCACAGGCTACTCCTCTGTTCATCCAAGTCCAATTATCTTTTTTTAAAATCCAAAACTAACTCAAAATAGACATCTCAGACTAGTTCTTGGATTTAAAGGGGCAGGTTGCCATGCCACTAAACCACTGTTTATTTGTTGAGGTTTTCATCTATAAAAGGATTGAGGTTAATTTTAACTTCCTATTTTACCAAGTCTTGAATTTGAGCATAAAGCTTCTTGTGTCATGGATACAAGCCCAAGCAAGTAAAGAGACCATAAATTGCTATAATCGAGTTTTATGCTTCTTTCATATCACAAGGAGGGAGAAAGTACACCTGTTCATTTAAAAGCTCTAACCATAGCCAATTCACAGACCAAAGGGGAACAGAAGGGGAGAGAAAGCTTCCAACACATCACACATGGTTTAAGTTGAAAGATTACTTTGTGCCAGTACCAAGCATAAAATGTCAAAGGATTTGACCTACACGCACAGAGTAAGGAAATTCAGTTAAAGCTCCAAGCCCAGCCAACGCTTCAACCTTAACTCACCCCTTCCTTTGTACAGAGAGGGAAAAAAAATAGACAGAGCCATCTGAGCTGTGCTGGGCTGTTGTTTAGGAAAGTTTATGTAAGACCCTTGATGATCATTTAAGTTTATATATATAATAACCATAAATAAATCTATCAATATATGATGGTTGAGTTTCTTCTAACACCAGCTTGAACCAGATACTAAATACATAATTACTGATTTTATAGTGGTTGATGTTAACCAGAGTAGGTAGATCTGTAATTCAAGAGTTTTACGTAAATATGAATTTATGTAGTTTCTTTACAGTATGATTATTTTCAGGGCCAGTAGAAACATTTTAAATGTGTACGTCATCAGACCAAGAAGATATTCTTTTGGAGGCATTACTGTTGAGTTAACAAATTCCAGAAATAAATTTCTATCTAGTGGAGTTAGGAATATGATCCAAAAACTTGTGCAATTAAATAATGTATTTTTTTTTCCAACTGGTGATTAATTAATTATCCATATATTTCTTTTAAAAAAAGAAAAAACTATTTTTCCTGTCTAAGGAAAGCAAATAATCATTGTAATCCCTTTAAGATGCATGCTTCTGGTTCTTTTTATACTTTTATAGCCTTAAGAATATCTGAGATTGATAGCTAGCTTTTTTTTGTTGTTTTTTTTTTCTTTTTTCTGTTTAAATTTTGTAACCCTATATGTTAAGTTTCAGCTGGGACCACGATTTTATGACCAAGTCTAAAACCCCTGGAAACAAGAGGCTGTAATAAATTTGCTGACAGATCTTTAAGTGAAGCGGCAGAATTAGCACCGATAGCAAAGCAAGAGAGATCGTTTAGAGATCAGCTCTTTGAATTAGCAAGAAACATAATGACTGAGAGATTATTTTGTTACAAGCCAGCCTTTTGTCTTCTTCCAGGTGCAATATGCTTTGTTTAAGAGACATTTCAAGGTCCTTGCTATCGTAATCTCATTCCACCAAAAACAGCCCAAGTTTATCAGGGTTCCCATGAACCGGTGAAACACAGGAGTGGAGTCAAGGGCGACGTTTAAACCCAGGAATTAAAATGGCTTTGTTCCTACTACGGCTGTATCCTGCCCCGATTTTTAATATTTCCACTTTTAAATCAGCTTGATAGGCTGTAGGTTAACAGAGTTAGAGGCATTCAAAAGGCAGAGTTGCAAGGTGGGCTTCAACAGGGCTGTCATTCTGCATCCACGTTTTGCTGCCGCAAAATGCAGTTTTCAGATGCTTTTGAGAATCCAGGTTGACGTGCTTGTAGCTCCCTGCCAAAACAGATAAACAGGCTCTCAAGATTAGGGGCTCGCCAGCTCTTTCTGTTGTGCAATGCACTGAATGCCGATACTTTTATGTCCTCTTTGGACACATCTGAGTCTCCCAGTCCTGCCTTTACCCGGCGCGCTTGCAGAGCGAGCACATGGCGCTGTGGTGGTGTATCTTCCTATTTCCACTTGATTAACCGCCTGACCTCCCTGTCCCAAAATACACTCCCTGGCATGTCGAGCGACTGCCCGCCTGAGCTTGGCACCCTTCCTATCTCTGCCACTCCTGCCTCCTTCCGAAGTCAGCACAATACTGGGGGGTGAGTTGTGGCAGTGGGCAGCGCAAGCAGATTAGGCAGCGGGTGCATCATTCCCAATCAGCACAGCCAGGGCTACCAAGCTCCCCAGCTCCAGCTCTTCTCCTGGATGGGAGGGAGTCCTTCTTCCCAGCCCTGGAGTATAGTTTCCCCACCACAAGCCAGGTCACGAACGTTTTTCTAGCAGCCAGGGGAGATCCCCTTTGATGCAGCTCCCCTCCATCCCCCGTCTCCTGGGGCAGGCAGCCAATGTGCTGAATGCGTGCCGGGAGCCCGCTTCAGGCAAGGGTGAGAGATGCTCTTTCTCCTTTCCCTTCCCTTCGATGTCACTAGCCACTGCATAGTTTCTGTGTGGGGAAAAGGAAGGAGGTGGTGTGGACCCAGAGCTCGAGTGTCACAGCCACCGGCAAGTCACAGGAAGTTTGTTGAAATAGCGATGTTTTCCCAAAATATTTTGCAAACCAAATCTGTTTAGCTGGCAGGGTTCCAACTGGCTCTATCAGAAAGGAAATTTTATAGAGAGAAAATACCGTTTTACTGAAAGTACAATATGTTTCTTTGATTTACAGTTATTGCTCAGCACGTAATACTTTTATATAATGCGATGAGTAACCTCAGCAGTTTTTCTTTTTAAGGGGTACAGTGTTATTAGCAGCAGACTCACCCTGCTGTCTATTTATTTTGTCATAAACCAGTTTGCATCTGAAGAGATGAGCATGCAAGCATGTGAAATGGATTAGCACGCACAAAACAATTCTTCTTTCATTCAGTCTAATAGAAGTCCACTCTGGGGAAACATCCCTCCTCTTTTGTGCCCCCTACTAACAAATACATATAAACCTCCTGTTTAAGGGTGTAGGTCTGCAGGTGCTCCTGGTTTTGTCCAGAGTGTCATCATCAGACCTCAGCGGGCAACTAGGACCACACAACCGTTTGCACATTCCCCTCCTCCTCTCCGCAAACCCCAGTAAGGCAGATAGAAGACAGAGAAAAAGGAGAGGAAAAACTCATGAGTTGAGATAAAGACAGTTTAATAGAACAGTAATGGATGAGAAAATAATAATAATGGTAAAAGAATATACAAAATAAAGTGATACAAGACAGGTCACTCACACTACTCAATGATCTGTGCCCAGCCCATCCCAAGCAGTGATCATGGATCCCTGCTGCCCGGCCAACCCCCATTTATATACTGAGCATGACCTCTATGGTATGGAATATTCCTTTGGCCAGCTTGTCCTGCCTGTGCTCCCACTCAGCTTCTATGGGAAGCTGAAAAAGTCCTTGACTCAATGTAAGCATTACATAGCAATAGCTAAAACAACACGTGTTATCAACATTATTCCATACTAAATCCAAAACACAGCAGCTACTAGGAAGAAAATTAACTCTGTCCCAGCTGAAGCCAGGACACAGAGTTACTTGCATCAAGCAAAGTGGGGCATGTCTTAGGAAGATTTCTTTAAAGCATAAACTAAAACAGAGCAGCAGAAACATGTCTCTTGTCATTTGCAGAAGCACAAAAGTATTTTGCATGGCATTTCTGGCCCAAGCAAGATGTCTCATTTTGTGGTGATACTAGCACTGTCTATATCTGTATCTTGGAGGACATTTGCAAGTTTATATCGTATACAGAATCCATTGTAGAGACAAGAAAATATCGCTATGGTAAAGAGATACAAAATATGTACATAATATAACTAAATAACCCTCAGCTTCATAGTGGCCATTTTTCCCTGGCTCCAGCTCTCAACATCATTTTTTACTCAGTTATTTCATCCCATGTGGAAATAGGCTTCTTACACCAAGAGGCATGCCTTCCATTTAATTTGTAAAGTTTGTTACACCATTTGGGTCCTCTCCAAATACTAACTTTGACAGGGATAAAATTTTGTTACTGTAACACCTTATCTTTGCTAAGACTTCGCATATTTGCAGGGCTGGTTGTGCTGTGATACATGAGAAGGAGTGGTGATATCCAGCAGTAGCCCAGGAACTAGAGTAGTCCCAAGGAATTCCCTTCATCTGGTGTTAAAAATCTCTCTTTCTTCCTTCCCTGCCAGGAGCAGACCAGCAGTTTTGAGATACCATACGTGGGATGTTGTATTGATAGCAGTAATAGAAAGTTTTAGAAAAATCTCCTCTGAGGTCCAGATGAAGTAATTATTATCCAGTATTCAAGAAAAGTTAATTCAAGTGGCAGTGGGTGCAAAGGGGGGCTGTTACCATGATGAGACCAATAAAGACCTTTCTTTAAAGAAGAGATTAGCATAGCTTGGTTTATTCAGCAAGCTGAAACAGAGGCTGAGAGGGAAGATAATTACAGTCAATAAACACAGTAGAGAGGTTCAACATTGGGGGGAGGAGAACCATTTGTGCTGAAGGACAGTATTGGCTCAAGAACAAGTAGTTATTCTGTAAACTGACCATCAATGAATTTATGCTGGAAATTAGAAGATGGCTCCGAGGTATCAGAATAGCCCTGGCCACCTTCCTGGGGGCTATTAGAGACAGAAAGACGTAATTTAAGACAGATCTTGCTATGTTATTTAAGTGCAGAACCCAAGATGTTGTTGGGCTGCAGGACCCAGGAGATGCTCTGTGGGTCTGTATTTTCTTACTTTTGATCAATTCTCTGTACCTGGGGCTTCATCAGGGCGAAACAAGGGACATTTTATTCTCCAGGACAGACAGGAGGAGGCTTAGGGATCTTCTCAGCTCTGCTGCGTCAGATCTCAGTGACAAGATAAAACCTCTGCCTGCAATCTCCCGGTGCATTTTGTAGTCCCACTTGGACCACCAGGTCTTTAGCAGTTCTCTGAACAAATCGCATATTTTGGATGGGATGTGGGCTCAGCAGGCTCTCTAGCACCAGCACTGGAGATCTCACTCTTCACCTGGTAATGGGAAAGCTTTTCCCCTTTGAGGGTGGCAGGCATCCGTCCCGCCACCCGCTCCGTGCACCTTGAGGATTCATCCCCTTCAGCCACAAATTTGTGCCTCCTCTGACTGTTCCCACTCGGGGCAGAGCGAGGTGAGGAAGCCAGTTCCTCAACACCTGCCCATGTTGCAGGCAGCACGCCCAGCTCTGGGGCATAAGCCTTGCTCAAGAGCCTCCTCTGCCTCCTCACTTTCAGCTCTACTAAAAACAAAA
>VXBW01001977.1:44438-147121 GCA_013400375.1 Thinocorus orbignyianus | reverse complement strand
AAAAAAAAAAAAAAAGAGAGAGAAAGTGGGGGCTTGAAATTGTTTCACTTTTTCATCAACTTAAGGCACTAATGGAAAGAGTTGTGTAATGGTGTTTAATCCAGAAGATTTCCAAGTGTCGATATATTTAAGATATGGATCTTCGTATTCCAACTGCCTGGCACTTCCTGAGGTTAAAAAAGCAATAGATAAGGCAACAAATATGTTCTCAGTCCCCAAGCAACATCTCCACTTACGCATATTTTCCTTCTTTCTTTTTTTCTTTTTTTTTTCTCCTTTTGTCATCCGTATGGAGCATCCTAAAGGAAGACTTTAACTACAAAAGGAAATCTTGCAGAAAGCAAAATCAAGCAGAAATCAAAAACTTTAGAGATCTGTATTTTGTTCTAAGTTTTGTCAAATTCATTCTACATATACTTTGGCAAGCTATCCAAGCTCGACTTTTTCCAGGGTATTTAGGAAAACTTAGCACACCAGAAAGGTGTCTTAGCAAGATTTTTGATAGCAGCCATGCACCTAAGCCACAGAGAAATCAGTGACAGAAATGGAGATAGCTTTGGAAATCTAGCTGTCTAGCTGAATCTTTAAGCAACTATAAAATTTGGCAGCTCGTGCCCAGACATAGTTTTATTCTTCATTAACCAGTCCATGTCTTTTACCACATGAGAACAACACTGAGCTGATGGATACTGCTAAAAGAAACCCAGATCTTGCAGGTAGGGACAAGTATCCCCTGTTCAGCTTTTAACTTGCATGGTGATCTCTGGTTTGTTTTGTTTTGTCATCTTCAGCTCAGTATGCCAAAGTCCCTTCTCTTTTATGTCATTGCAAAAGTGGAACCTCTCTCTGAGCCAATGCAAGAATCTTGTGCCTGCACTGATGCTATGGGTCCATCGTTGCTGCTCTTGGTGGTCACTGATCTCCAGAGAAAATAGTGAATTATTCAGGCTCACTTCTTGCTCCTTTAGCTCTCTCCTGGTACAGCAGTGCTGGAGTCACCCCACTGAGGTGGAGCCTCTGCCTGCTCTTCTCTCCTCCTCATTTCTGTGGCAACTGAGAAGGCTCAACACCTTTCAGGATGATAGCTTTAATGCTCTCTATCTCAGGGGACATTTCTATCAGTTGTTGAGATTAGCTGGGTCACTGGGCTCTCTTACTTTTCCATGGAGACACCTTATTCTGGCCCACCACTTGTCTTGTCCAGCATCAAATCTCACCTATGGCATCGGCATGCTGGAGATGTCAAAAGCAAATGTCCTTGCCTGCCCCAGAGGCAGGTGCTCCCACCGTCCTGAACTTCCATAGAATCACAGAACAGTTAGAGTTGGAAGGCGCCTTAAAGATCATCGAGTTCCAACCCCCCTGCCATGGGCAGGGACTAGAGCAGGTTGCTCAAAGCCCCATCCAGCCTGGCCTTAAACACTTCCAGGGATGGGGCAACTTTGGATGACAACACATGGCCACGTTTGATAGCATTTCAGCATTTGAGGCAGCTTCTCCTTGGTTTTGGGGTTATTCTTCAATGGCTCTTGAAACGTATTCTTGGCCTTTGAATAGTCCAATTGTGATGAAGATTAAAAGCCCTGATTGCAAAACACTGGTAAATAAAATCTCTCCTAGTACTTTACTGACAAACCCAGTTTCTTTCCATAGCATTCTCTTCTTTAATCCCCTCTTGGCAGAACATGACATGTTTTGATACCAGAGCTCAAATTACCTTCCATGGTAAATAAAACAAACAAAAAATAAATAAGAGCTCCTTACCCTAAAAACAAACACCCACTGAAACCAGCTTATTATTCATGTGATGCTGCGCATGTGCCAGAAGATACCACTTTGGTTTTGTAATTGATTATATTCTTTTCCCTCAAATACTAAATTGAGCCCTTCCAAACTTGAAATGCTGAGAGGTTAGAGCAGAGTGACCACAGGCACCCATACTATTTGCCATCTAGAAAACAAAGAAGGAGGAAACGAGGAGACTAGCGTGCAGGTGAGTATCCAAATGTTTGTTTCTGAGGTGAAAACCCCACCTCAGTATACAGAGCCCGCATGGTCTGGGCTGGTGCAGACAGCTAGATTTGGATGGAGTGAAATCAACCTCTCTAAGTCTGCAGGAGGCTGCAGTGGCTACGAATGCTCATAGCAGCCCAAGGGGCTCTGCTTTCTTCACCAGAGGGTTCTATCCATGGGGCGAGGGGTCCTTTCAAAGCACCAAGTGCAGGCATGCCCTCGCCTCTTCTGCTGCCATGCCTTTAACAAGATGTTGCGTCAAGCAGATCTTCTCTAGTTATACTGTGTGGTCAGAGGGCTCACAGGGCTCCTTTCACATGACTAAGTACACGGTACACCCTTAGCAAATTTTTTTATAAGTTTTCCCTGTGTATTCAGTATATTATGACCCCTGTAAATTGAGAGAACAATGGGCTCGGATCTGCTCAGTAAAACAATCAATTACGTGGGGAAATGCACATTATATAGTCAAATAGAATATTGCATCCGTCTAACCGTTTTCATTCGATTTATACGTCTCTTCACTTAAAAGTGCTGAGAAAAAAAGAAAAAGAAAAGCATAGGAAATTGATCCATTTAAAAACTGTGGTTTTGCTGTCAAGGTCGGCTTGATTTCCGACAGTAAATGTCTAGGTCTGTCTCAGAGGTTTGGGCAAGATACTTAGTTCAACACTGGCGGTTTTGAGGGCTTCCAGGTTTTAGTGCTCAACTCCAGGCACTTTCAAGGAGCCTGGATATCTGCAGAAAGAGATGTTTTGAATGTCTTTGATTAGGTGCCCAAAAATGGAACTGGATCACTTGGCACACTTTAGAACATCAACCATTGTAGTTTGCATCCTCTGCATTTTTAATTAACTACAAATATCAGAGCTTTTAGATATGACTAGGCCAGTTTAGGCTCACTTAGCTTCTGGCAGATCAAATTCAGGTGATCATTACCAACAAAAAACAATGAAAGCAAAAACCGTTGGCATAGAAGTAAGTTATATATTCACCGCTTTATTCATTGATAAGTTTCCAGTATGTAGAGAAGTTGCTGTAAATTGCTACATCCTTTGGCCTGCAGGAAAGACAATGTATTGTCAGAAGCAATTCTTCATTTCATTAGCGTAGTGGTGATTTACAGGTAGCTGAGCAAGTGTAGTGTTTACCATTTCAGTTCTCACTGCATAAGGTTACTGCAGTGTATTTATTTTAAAAATCCTAAGAGCAAATTATGATCCTCATTCTGCAGTAAAGCACGTGAATAACTGCTCAAAAGAACAGTCTCTTTGATATCCTTGAGACCTATGTATACATGAGCAATTTCACATGCAAAACTGTTCGCAAATTCAAACGCAGTATTAATTAGTTCATGGGGGAAGGTATCCACCAGAAAACGGTTCTGCTCTGCCATACTTTCTAAAAGTGAACACTTGTGTTAACTTGAAAAGGAATCACATAAAAAGGAGGAAGACATTTCAAGTGAGCATAAACCAAGGTTCACCAACTGATGCTCACCTAGAGACAAATTGATTACTAGGGTATTGTCATTTTTACGTCTCCTCTGCAAATACTTTTTTGAAAAGCTCTCTGTCAGCTGCCTGCAGCTTTTAAGCACATACCTGGATGCCCGTGGCAGGCTCTTGTGCCGGTGGCATTCCGCAGCCTCCATCCTTGCAGTCCCTCTCCCATTACCCTGCCAGCAGGTAGATGCAGCAGGGGACCAGCCTGGGACCTGCAGGAGTCAGCCCTGGCCCCGGGAAGCCTCCCATCAGTCCCCCTTTTGCTCAGCAAGGGACTGGGAATGCTGCCTATCTGTGTTATGAAGTGCAAGAGCCCCATCCGCTCCCTGAGGATGGAGGAGCTGGAGAAGGGACAAGGGTTTGCAACTGGGGTCAAGGGCAGCTAAAACTGAGCTGCTGGGGCATAGGGAGAAACCAAGCGGAGCAAGGCTTACCAGATGCCACGGGCGCCTTGGAGTGACCGGCCATCATCAGTGTGTCTGTAGGTCACCCAGAGGTGACCGAGCCCAGGATGGTGGATGCCATGTGGGATCTCTCCCTGCACGTGCCAGAGCCCGGGAGAGGAGCAGGAGGCCACAGGCACTACCTGCTCTTGCCCTCACTGGGGTGACTAATGTGGCCAGACGTAAAGCAGGGATTAGGTTGAAGCAGGTGAGAGAAGTAAAGGCAGAGAGGAGAATGTGTGAAAACAGGTTTTCCTGGAAAAGCGTAGGAAATATATCCATGGAAAAGAAAAAAAGAAAAAAGAAAAAAAAAAAAGAAAAAAGAAAGAAAGCAAGAAAGAAAAACAGCTGTGTTAATTCTTGTGCTTGTTTGATCATGTTCAGAGCCTCCTAAACTCCCATGGAAGGGAACGGTTTTGTTTCATGAGGGTGGTGCATACTGAGTGCGTGCCCATGTGATTTTTGTATTTGTACGTTAAACATTTCCCCAAGATGTAATTCCTTCCCTCCTGCACTTGGAATAAAGCAACTTTACAAGAAGGACTGCCTCCAAACAGCAAGCAAAGGAGGGCTGTTGGGGCAAGATAGGGCAAATGTAAATGTGTCTGAGCTAGCTGCTCCACCCAGCCTCTCATCTTTATATGAAAAAAAAAAAAAAAATAATAAAAAATGTTTCCAATAACCGAAACAGGCAAGGTCTGATCTGCACAGACCGTCTGCAGGCATCTGCCCAAGAAGCTGACGGTTGGCTGGTACATCCTCATCTGATTTATGTTGTGTGTGTGTTAAGCCTTAAATTGTTGAGTCTCTGGCTGGCTGCAGTGGTATTACTGGATGGTTGGTGTATGTTTTCAGCTCACAGAGCTGGCTCTGATACTGGGGTTGTTGGCGCTGAATCAATTCCAATCTCACACCTGTCTGAGACAATGAAGGCCTTGTTGCACACATCTCCACCAAAGGCTGTCATACAACTTATTTTTCACATTTGAAGAAGAAGGAAAAAAAAATAGAGAGAGGACTGAGGAAATGCTGTCTCCTCGCAAGACACGTTCCCCATGCCTTGGTGCAGCACGACTCTCTCTTCTTTATGGGAAAATATGTTTACAAAACAAAATCAGTGGAGTGCTTATGGAAAGTATAGCTAACAGTTAAATATGACTAAGGCTTGGTCTCCAGGGATTTAGTCTGTAGGACTATCTCCTACAGGCTGGTGGATTAAGCGTGGGAGATAGGCACCTAGTTTGTCACACTCTTTCTGGAAAGTTTACCTCCAGCTGGGTTAGTGCTATTAATAGCTTCTTATCAGTGTGCTATTTACCTAGCGTTTTGGGGCTGTTTCTTGAAATCTCGGAGGCTGTGAAAGGTGCTGGGCTGAACTGCCGGCGTGTCTGAGATCCTCTGCTTCCTGGCAGTGAAGCAACTCAGCCTGGGTGGAGAATCATCCTGGCTCCAGACACCAGTCACTCCTGAGTTGAAGGCAAGAGTTTGATCTTTCCCTTGGTTGTCTGTCTATGCCCTTGTGGTCTCCCTTCATCCACACTTCCTCCTCCAGTTTCTGGTAGACAGATGTCTTAGATGTGCATCCTCAGGAAACAGTAATGTTTTAGAGCCTTTTCCTGCCCTTTCTGTTGTGCCCTTCTTCCTGCTGAGAGTGGATGGCACAGGGAGAGGCTGCAGACATATCCCATGCAGTTCCTTTTTTTTTTTTCCATTTACTATGTTAATGGCAATTTTTGCCCAACTCAGATGGAAGGCACGTGGCTGAGCAATTCCTTGGAGGGGGAACTCACTCCCTACTGCTGAAACAGCCTGAAAATACAGAGTGCCTTCCAGACTCTCCCCACATAACTGTTTGCCGTGTATCAACAAAGACTAACTGAGCCTCCAGAGCCAGCAGAACTGCTGTGGTGTTCTTAGTGACAGATTATGTAGTTCAGTGGCTTTCCCATGCCCTTTTTCTACACTCTCTAGCCCCATCTCCTCCATTTTTGCCAGCACTGTCCCCAGTTGCATCACTGACGTTGTGTTCTCGTCCTTCCTCATCTTGACTCTCCGTGTACTCTCTGTTCTCTGCCCTGAAACATCTTTTGAGGAGGGAAGTAGGGAGGGAAAAAGCACAGGGTGAGGCACTGCAACCTTGCTCGTATTCCCTGAGTTCTGAAGGGTCTTTTGGTCTGCAGAAGCAGGCCAAAAGACAGCTCTCCAGCTAATGTAAGTTGGCCTTGCTCTACCTACCAGGCCAGGTGAGGATCTGTCCTTGCACCTTGTCAGAGTGGTCTTCAGCATAAAAATAAATGATTAACTATGTAACGAGTGAATATAAAGACAGATGGTAAGGCATACTTCTGTTGGTACTTGCATGCCTTTGTTTAAGAATACAGAAAAAGGCCCTGCGGTGATGAAATGCAGACGGGAGCATGATGTTATCTTGCACCTATAAACCTTGCTTGGAGTCCACTGGTGGCCACTATCCAGAACTGCTGAGTTCAGACACACTGGCTTGTACTAAGTAGAAATGGAGCTTTCAGTCTCCAGTAAACAGCATTTTTGCCGCAGGGCCCAAATCCTTCAAACATTTGCCTGGGTAATTGTCTGGTTTTGCCTTCTAGTGTCTCATCATCAGCTTATCTGTAAGTTCAGACTGGCTAAATGAGCATGTGAGGATGGGGGAAGAGCTGCTGGAGGACGGGGGAATAAACCATTTCATATTTAATTCACTGGCAGGAGAGACTAATGTGAGTGCAGCTAAGCAATCATTTCAGGATCGCGTTGGGGGAAAAATGAGTAATACAGCATATTAATTTAAACAGATTAAAGAGCTGCACAAATAAATGAAAGGGGTTTTTGTTTTGTTTCCCTAGCAGTTCCAAAATATCAACAACTGCAAGACAACAACAGCAAATATATAGTTTATGGGTGAATTTAAATGTATTGTTTCGTAAAGTTGCCAATTTTTAAAACAGTGAAAATGAAGTATAAAAAATGTTTCCATTAGGGTGCTTCCTGAAGTTTTTCTTTCCCTGACAAAGCCAACAATCTATAACCTAAAATAACCTTGTTTCTCACCATCACATTAGATTTTTGTGTTAAATGTAAATGTCTTTTTTTGGTCTTACTCATACTGGTGTTCATTAGGAAAGAAAACAATAATTATTTAATATTTGATTGCTTACATATCACAATTATGTTTAGCTTTGAGATAGCTTCTTAAACGGGACGAAGTTCCTTTCGCTTATAATAATGACTTGTGATCTTACATGTCATGCCACACTTGTCTAAAACTGCTCAGTTCAGCACATTTAGTGGAGTTTAGCTGTGTTTAGCTAAGTTTCTAAAAAGTTTTTGATGTGTCAGTGTTTCATAGGTTCGTAACTGCTCACAGACAACAGTAATTTTGCACGATATTTCTGAGCAGACAGGCTAGTCACAGGGTGTAATTTGAAAAGAGATTATAGCAAGCTAGACCTTTCAAGATGTACAGAAGTGTTTAGTGTATTAAAGGTTAATTTTTAAGATGTTTAAGAAAGTGAAAGAAAACTGTTACTTATATAAAACACCATGTATTTCCTCTTCCAAAAAGAAATCTTCCTCAGCCTGGCAACACAACAGCTGTTTGTTAGTTAATACTGGGAATTACTTTATTTCTTCCACACTGGGACATTTTGCAACATTTGACATGTGTTGACATTTCTTTTCTATACTGGATTACAATTTTCCTTCAACGCTGTCATTTCTCACTCCACCCATTGTGGTAGCACCCACCTGCACACAACCAGAAATTATGATTGGGACGTAGCTACATAAAATTTGGGGCTGCAGTGCATGTTTCCCAGTTGTCCCAGGTTGTCCTGGGTCCCCTGCAGGAATTGCTCCAGCAGAAGGGGCATCACCAGGGAGGCAAACAGGCTCCCCCCAGGTCTCCTCCTGGCACCACTGCCCTGATGGGTGGCACAGACGTACCCTCACTCTTCAGGGTATCCCCCTTCCCAACCTTCCTGATGGGGACTGTACGTCCAGGGCATTGCTGGCTGAGCCCTGCACTTTCAAAGCCCCACACCTATTTATTCAGGGGTCTCATTTTTGGCACCTTGCACAGGGAGGGCTTCAGCCCTGCGACAGCTTCTGTGCGTGTTGATTTGCTGAGCTTCTGCTTGGCATCTTCAGCAGTACTAAAGAGAGAAGCACTTAAAACTTCAAAGCTCATACTGCCCGTATTTTTTACCCTTCAGATTTAGATCTAGCTTGCTCTGAAATCAATGATTGTAGCATTTAAATATATCCAGCACAGCAAACACACAAGAGGAGCTGAACCTAGTGCGTGTCATGAACCCTCCTGCTCCCATAGCTGTGGGGACGGGTTGAACAAGGAGATGAGTCTTTACCTTCCTTTTAATCTCTCTTACTCTGGCTGTGCTCCTCCAGCCTCTCAGGGGGCAGTCAGGGGAGATGTCCTGCTGCCACCCGCCGGGGCCATAGGTCGGGTGGAATCGGTGGTGGCTGCAGCACAGCAGGATGCCGCATTCCTCAGCTACACAGCAAGTGCCAAGGGATTTTGTAAAGGAAGCAAAGCATTTCTTAAACGGTATTTTAAATGTATTTCTGGACTGAATGCCCCTGACAACCCAGTGAGTTGGGGCTTTCAGCACATACTTCTCGGCTTGACTCATTTTCCATTTTGGTTTTGTAGATCTCCTCAAAACCAGCTTGACAGTTTAGAGGAGCAGATCGTTTAATATAATTTTCAACAAGTCCATTTTGGTTTAGTACTACAGTGAGCAACAGTTTCTGAGCTACTGCCTTTTTAAAAAAAATCCATGCATCATTCTAACTCAAACTGACTTTACAAATATATGTTCACATGAAGAAGACCTTACTTCACCTTGTAAATCAAAGCTGCACTCTGGAGAGAGGTTTCATACCAGTGGGCTCAGTATCATTTTTCTCAAGGTGACCTCAGTTGTTAAAGTATGAAGGTTGCATTTGATATGTCACTTACTTTCTCTAAGTCAATAAAATGAACCAGTGTGTCTTTAGATCATCAGAGATCTGCTTATTACCAGAAGTTGTTTTAATCCTGATTTGTGTTGGAATTTAAAAGAATCCAAGCAGATTTCATTTGCCATCCTGAATAAGGGTTTGGAGGGTGACACTGCTGTGTGTGCAGAGTGCCCCTGGATGAATTCTACCTTATTACTTTATAGGCTTTCTTCTCAGCACTTGGGATGAGATCATGAAAGTGTAAATGGCTGTTATCTTCAAAGGCCTCTTTTATACTGACAAAACTCCACCTTACCGACTCGTATTAATAATCTATTGCAATCCTAATTAGTTCACATCAAGGTCAGTGTTTTGTGGTGGATAAAATGACTGTAAACTCCAGAGAGTAAATTTTTTCTTCTGCAGCTTTCATGTTGAAAAAGAGGAGGGAGCACTGAAAGTGTAAAAGAAGAGATTGATGAGGACTTTTTGTTTATCTGTAGGCTAAAGAACTTTAATATGAAGTAATTAGTTCACATAATCAGGAGCAACCTGTAAGATACCCGAGGCCACATTGCAGTCATTCCTTTATCACCGTGTCTCTCAGCAGACTGCAGAGACTTCCTCATTCAGGTCTGCTCCCTTCTTCATGGCATTGGTTTTCCAGTGGGAATAATCCACCCAAGGAATTTTCAGCCTCACATTTAATTGTCTTGAAATGTAGACACAAAGCTAGGATACGCTTCAGTGTGACATGAGCTTATCATTGCCTTTTTAAACACCCAAAGGCAGAGTCCCTCTCAGGCAATGGCTCTGGGGCTGGGTACCAGGGTGTCAGCAATCCCTTCCCAGGACTAGCAGGGTCAGGTCCAGCCCATGGACATGGAGGTTATTGCCCTAGAAAGGAAGGTGAAGGTAATCCTATGTCTGCAAACAGTGATTCAATGTGACTTCCAGGTCCTGGCCCAGGAGATATCTCACCGATTCCTTTGGGCTTGCTCCACCCCATGATAAAAAAGCTTTGGAGGTGTAACCAGGCTGGGATTCATTTCACCTAACTTTAGACATCCGTGTTTTGTGTGTCTCCATCTGACACAGTCACCTGGTATCTTTGCAATCTCGGAGAGAAACAGCTGTTCATCGAGTGTGATTCACCTGCCTGGCTTGGCTTAGATGTCTCCCTTAGGATGAAATAACTTGCACCCCACAAATGTCTGTTTTGCCCTGTTGGCAATAAAGTCTAGAGTCTAGACAAGTAGCTCAGAGGTAGACACCTACATTGTAGATCTCTTAGGTGGGATGAATCCTGCCTTAAGAGCCAGGACAATGGGAGACAGTATTACATTTTGTATGCAATTAACAACCTAGTTCTGCGTCTGTGTTTCCAGGGCATAGTACCTGCCCAAGGCAGCCTGAAAGCAGCTGCTGTCACCAGCAGCAGGGTAGTGAGATGGGGTAGTCGACCAGCTTCTCGGTGAGCGCTGTGCTCCACCTGAGCCCTATGCTTCAGATAGGCTGCTTCCAGAATGTGAGCTAACTAGTACCAAGTAGATAGATCTTCCCCAAGCTGTTTTTACAGGTGAACTTTCTCTGCCGGGGTGACATCAGGTAAATCGCATGTGCTCTGACTCAGCCAAGTGCTGAGCTCTGTGCCCCGAGTGCTCTGCTGAACTGGAGGCTTGCTTTCTGCCTGCATCAATTCTCCGCCTGCTAAAATGAGGATTGTGATAATACCCTTCCTCTGGGGGCACTGTGAAAATCAAGGAATTAATTTGCTGGGAGGCAGTCACGTACTGGTGTAGTTCAGGGAAAGGTGAAGGGAAGAGCAGTGGCTGGACCTAGAGCAGCAGAGGAGAGAAGCTGGGGAGGGGACAGGTGGGACAGGAACAGAGATGTCCTGTTGTCTGGCAGAGCTCGTCATATGGTCAGGAGAAGCTGCCACAGTCCCCCTGCCCGATTCCCCTCTGGAGCTGGAGACGTGATTTCTAGGTGTGGATTTGCCAAGATGGATAGAGGAGCAGTAACTCTCCCAAGAGGTCCCACCTCCTAGTCCCTGTGTAGGTCACCAGAGATCATACACCCTCCCAGCAGCAGAACAACAGCCCGCTCTCTCCCTAGTGACTCTGAAGCCAAAGGAAACCGCGGCACCATGCAGCAAGTAGACAAGTGTGTATATGTGCACACGTATGTATGTGTCTGTGCATGCACACCCATGTCCATGCTTGCACTGGCATCCTTCCACCCGCGCCACGGGACTCTCTGTGTCACACCAGGCTGGCCACAAGAGGACAGAGGATGAAGCCTGCTCGCCGCTGACATCCACGTGGTGTCTGTCCCTGATTTCCTCACTGTTTCAGTCTGTGCTTTATAGCAGCACGCTTAGAGATAGGGGAGAACACTGCAGCGGCATGGAGTCTGGCGGCGTGTCTCCTCCAGGGGAACCAAAAGAGTGGAAGGTCAAGGTTGAATTCTTTTACTTCATTCCTTGCTGATGTGGAGAGGGAGGGAAGAGGACGGGGTGGTGGATTGGAGTCTCCCTCTTGAACAAATAACTGCAGCTCTCCGGGGTGACTCATACCTCTGAAGACAAAGAACAATGCATCCTTAATTTGCAAAACTCAGCTTTTCAACTTCTGCGTGTCACTGGCACCCAGAGACCCAGCAGTTTGCCCATAATGCCATCATGTTCTTCAAAGCAGCAGTGACGCCAGCCCAGAAGGAGTGTGCTTACTCAGGAGGGGAGATGGTTTATATTTCATTTGAGCAGCTTATGTACTAACCTGCTAGGGCAGCACATATGTGGATTGTGAAATCAGAGTTTTCACAGTTCGGCATTTGGAGTTGTCTGAACTTCCTGATTCTGGCACCATGAGACCTGAGAGGTTTTAGAGGGAGCCCCCACTCCCCACAGCCATTTGCTACTACCAAAATGCTACTTGTTGGTTGTTTATGGTGCATTGTGCGTATATGGTCCTGCTAGTCTAGGCAGCTCATTAAGGCAGCTTTCAACTTGAAGGAATGCACACTTCACCTCCTTTTATCCACAAAATAGACATGGCTAGGACAGATGCTTTCTCCTGCTGCCTTTGACATTATCTCCAGGCACCTTACTATCACTGGAGCACTGCCTTTCTTGACATGGATGCAAAAAGAGTAAGGGAAATTCAAACAAACCATTAGGACACACTCAATTGTTTTTCTCCCTCTCCTGCCATCTCTTTCTAAAGAAAAGTTAACAATAAATCTTCATACGAGACTTCCAGTCTGCCACTAACTCAGTACTGGAGGACTAATATCCTCAAAGGCACTGGCAGATTTGCACCATTTTCTTCCTTGAGACCCTTTCTAGTGCAGTGTTTAAAAGAAAGGGCAGAACACAGAAGACCTGATGCACAGAAACTGAATGCAAAGGGGAGTGAACAGCAGAACTAGTTCTCTGTACCCCAGCACCTGACCACACCACTCTTCATCATCTTCCGTGGCTTTCCTTGCTACATGCTTGATCCTCCTCAGGGGCTGGTACCCTCCTGTATGTCCGTGCAGCCCCTAGCATGCTTTGGGAAGCTCTGCATCCACACTAAGCACCACAGCTAGAACAAACAGCCTCAGCAACTGCATTTTGAAAGGTGTCTGCTCGAGGCCGGTATTTTTCTTCTTTACTCTCAAGAGCGTGATGCCTCAATGTGGAGAAATACCCTCATTCCCCAACCCCACAGGAGTTTTTTTAGAGGCTCAAATGCCTCTAGAACTTCTCTAGCCTTTGCAATATTCCACAAAACCACAGTAATATTGAAATAAAATTAAAGCAAACATTGAGGCAGGAGTTTGCTGCCAAAGATCTCTCTTCAAGAGAATAGCTGGGGATTTGGGTGGTTCTCTCCCCTCCTCCAACTTGAAAATTTCCAGACACAGGACATATCTGTCACTGTCATTCTCAACTAGAATAAGTCCTGTCACCTGTTAGCAATCTAAAAGGGGCTTTTCAAAGCCATGGAGAGGAGTGAACGCTCATCTCCTATAAGTTTCCAGTGGAAATTAGAAGGCTTTGAAAAACTTTCC
Source organism: Thinocorus orbignyianus (assembly GCA_013400375.1). NCBI lineage: Eukaryota > Metazoa > Chordata > Aves > Ciconiiformes > Thinocoridae > Thinocorus > Thinocorus orbignyianus. Next base: position 134,124 of record VXBW01001977.1, on the reverse strand, counting down.
CTGGGGGCAAATCAAATCTTGCACCCACCTCCGTGAAACCTGCAGGTCTCCCAGCTGTTGAGCTGGGAGGTGGCTTTGTGGTGTGACAGTGGTTTCCACAGGCTGGCGCAGGGAGGGAAACCACCCTGCAGGGTGAAGTAGCTGCTGGTGGAATTTTACAGTTTGTTCTGTAATTTTCCAGCTCCTCATGTTCCAGTGCTGAGAGGTATGAGAATACCAGCCTTGTGTGGCTGCTGCCACTGCCACTGCTGTTGCCACTGCTGCTGCCAGTGATGAACTTGTCCTTTGGAAAGTCCCCCCTATTTAAGCTACTGACTAATTCTTTCAGCTGCTGGGAGATGACACACCTTTTCACGGTGCTGCATGAGGCTGAGGATTTGCTGGGTCCAGGGTGAGGGAGGGAGACTGAGTCATTCTGGATGCCTTGCTTCAGAGAGAGCCCGGGTCAGACTCAAGCAGGACCTTGTCACGGTCCCTTGTGCTTCTCACACCTTCACCTGAAGCTGCTGGCGCTAGGGAGGAATGAGAGAAAACAAGCGGGAGGAAGAGGCAGAGACGGGCACGTAAGAGATGTTGGCAAAGAAGGGAGGAAGGAGGAAAGACTGAAGTTTTTAAGCAGGCGGCATCTTTCTCCTGAGCACAAAACTCTGTGGAGTGTTTCTGTGCTCATAGTCCATTTCCTCTATTAAGCAAGACACCTCTCTGAATGAACAAGTCTAATCAAGACCATTCCTGCCGTATACTCAAAGGAAGGGAAAGTCACACTATAAAAACTGTTTCCCTTTGGAAAGATTAGCAAATCAGACCAGGGAGGGGGGGACATGGACAAATCCCAGACTCAGAAAAGCCTTTGAAAGCAGTTAAGGATCTGACTCTCTCTTGTCTGCCTCTGAGTTTGACACCAGTAAACTAATCCCAGCTTTCATTCACCCCCTGTCTTCTGCCAGTTGCTGCCTTTAAAGTCCTTGCCAGGATGGTGGAGGAATTGCAAAGCTCGACGCTATGTGACTTTCAGGGTTTGTTGCATACGGCTGACAGAAATTTTTGCAACTTGAGAAAAAAAAGTCTGGCAACAGCAGCAGCTATTTCGCAATTCATCTTCATCCGGCCGTGCTGAGGATGGCGGGGTTTTCACTGACATAGATAGTAGCTACTTAGCTTGTTGGTACTCCAGGCTGACTCTTCTGTCTCCCCTCATCCTGGCTGGGGAAAAAATAACTTCGCAGAAGGCAGTTTGTCCTGGTAATTGTGTTTTCAAGCAGGCAGGTGTCATTGCTGAGAAGGACGAGCAGGCTGGCAGGAAGGGGAAGGTGGCAAGGCAGGCAGGCTGGCTGAGTCAAAGGCATACCTGCTTCCCGAGCCACTGCCGGCTCCGCCGCCATCCCGCCTCACGCCACGGCGTACTGACTCACATCCTGCTGCTCCTTTCCGAAGCTTCCAGGAACATGCTGTATCATAGCGAGATTTGGCTACGCAGCGCCTCTTGGCTGGGAGCAGGCAGCAATGTCTGACCTGCAGTGACACACGGAGAACCGTCTCTCTCCTGCGCTCCAGGGGCGTAAAACAGTTTGAGAGGTGTGCGGGATCCAGCCCAGCACAAGCCACTTGCATCCTTTTTTCCTTTTGCAGTGTGACATGGTATCTGATTTGAATTCAAAGCTTAAAGCTTTTAATAAGGCTAAAAAATAATTATTTTCTGGTCAGACTATAAAATCGCGTAGGGGCTTTCTTTAAGACAGCTTGGTGTGGATTGTTATATTTGCTATATAGAAATTACAAAGTGATAGATGTTTTTGCTATCTTTTTAAGCAACATCCTGAGCTGGTCCTATGAATCACCACAGCCCCACTGAAACTTGCTGATTTATACCTTCCGAGTCCCTGGCAGCATCACAGTGCTTTCTTTTGGAGGGGGGGCAGCGTGTTGGTTTACGTTTAAAAGTGTGCACCTCCTCTGGAAAAGAATCGCATAGAAATAGCATCCTAGGGCTTCGTGTTGATTATGTCCCAGTGGTTTCTATGTATTGCATGCTTGGGATGAGTTTTATAGACAAGAGGATGTTATTTTCTTTAATACTTGAGTATCAATAACAACTTTGGAAGCCAAAATATGCCCCATGTCACACTAGGATGACTCCATTGCATGGCAGGTGGTTCTTTGGCCCTACTTATCCACATCGGTTGCTGGCCGAGGTTATCTTTGGGTCAGGGCATACACATCTCTGCTGTACACCTGTACTTTTGGGTACCTACTGGTCCCAGAGCTGCCTCTGAGGGAGATGCTGCTTCTGCACAGCGACTGCGCAGAGCAGCCCTGCAGCTAGACAACGCTGGCGGCATCCCGGGTGGGAATGACTAATAAGTGTTAACAAAGGTCGCAGAGAGGGCTGTGGCGGCTGCGGGAAAATCCACCCGCAAGCTGGTTATGCCACAGCAAGTCTAGAAGGCAGCCGGGCCGATGGGCTCTTCCCCCTTCGCCCGACGTGGAGACCCGGCGGCCGCCGGCCGGTCCCGGGGCGCTGCGGGGCTCGGAGCCGGCACCGGCCGCCGCCTTCTGCAAGGTCTCCACTGCCACCTACTGATGGATTTGCTGTCCCCGGCTTCTCCCGAAGCAAGGAACCACCGACCTCCCCTCCGCCTGGCCGCCTCCGGGTTAGGCTTTTAATTTTCCCCGGCGAAAATGGCTGGAAAAATGAGGAGGACCAGAGGGAGCATCATGAAAGGGGGAGAGCTTTTTTTTTTGTGTGTGTGTGTCTCTAACCAGAGCTTGCTTCATTAAACTATTAAACATTATGCAACATTTGTACAGCTTAATTACAACTTTTTAAAAGGAGCCGAACACAACCTTTTCTGGCAATAAAACATGACGAGGCATGAAAGGTTGTTCAATGCTTTCTGCTTAATAGCTTGTTAGGCATGAGGCTAGAGGCCGAGAGCTCGTGACTACACAGCAAGGTGTGAATTATTGCACCATAATTCTCGCCCTGGAGTGTTTTATTGCAATTAATAACTGTTTTCATGTTTTAAATACATTTTCTCACACCATAAAAAGCAGAAATGGAAAGTACTTGCTAATGGGAGAAATACCGGGAGGACTGGGCACAGATCACCAACTGGAGCAACTTCCTTGGTTTCGTGCTATTTTGATCTGCGTTTAAATGATTTTGGAATCCTGTTTGGCTTTAAAACCGTGTGGGCCCAAAGCCCTGTTATTTCCCTTTGTTGAAGTAGCTCTCCCTGCAAATCTCTTAACAGATATTAAGAGTTGGGAAGCAACTCCCATTTATTTGTCGCATATTTTCACCAAATTAACTTCAGCCCCACAAACTCACACATTCAGTTCCCCACGCCCAGCTACTAATTTCTCAGAAGTGCACCTCTTCATTTTGAAAGCAGAGAAGAGATGGATTCAGAGAGAGTTTGTTGCTTTCTTTGAGTGGCTTAGTTCTGTGGCAAATTTGAACACGTTCCAGTTTAATTTTGGGTAACCTGAAAGCTGAAGAAAAGCAGGTATCACAAAAATAAAATGCTATTTGAGGCCGCTAATCCAGATCCTAGTGAAGCTGCTGGAAATGCAAACCTTGCCTTTACTGGGAGCTGAATTTGCTTCTTGATACTGAAATGCTGCCATAAAAATGCTATTACAGGGATACTTTTCTCCACTTGTTATTAAACAGCTGTGAAGGTGATGCCTGGGGTTAGTCAGCACAACCTGCTTTAATATGTGTATATAATATAATGCACTATATTAACATCACTGAATAGATTGCAACTTGTTAACCAGTCTGATGTCAAAAAGCCAATCTTTAAGAGCAAATACAGAGATTGGGAATACAGGTACCTAGATGGAAAATTGATTGCTAGTTTGAACTTTCACTTAAGAAAGACTTAATGGGATGAGGAGATTAATAATGGGGGGTCCCTCGGGCTGTCTGTCACTGTTTCAAGTACCCCAGACGTCAGTAATAACAGCAAATGGATGAGGAAGGTCAGATATACCTTGGTAGCCTCTTAAGTCTGGATGTTGCTAGACATGTACTTGGTCCATTATCTGGTTTCTCGTTGGGACATATCACAAGGCTAATTCTAGTAGTTCTGAAAGAAAGAAACCGTATTTCAATTTAGTCTTGCCAGTCTTTAGTAAATCCATGACACTGTCTTGCTTTCTTTTCTGCTTTTGCGGTGGCTGATGCAGTTTTTTCTGCGTCTTATTATTACTGTCCATGTTTATTGTACTTGGAGCTGGTTTATGGACCAGGGTCCTATGCATGCTGGGCAAGGTACAGCACAATATACCACGCCTCTTGTCCTGAAGAGCCAGCAATGTAAGAAACAGGAGAACAGTGGCAGACAGAGCTTCCCCACTATGCAATGACAGTTTGTAACAGGAGAAAGCAGAGAGTATATTCTCTCCTTTCAGCCTAAAAAACAAGGTGGGTGACAGCACCAGGTTTCCCTGAAAATAGACTTTTCCCCTCTCCTCTGCAGCACTAAGACCTAAGGACAGAGCACCTGAAAGCAGGTGATAAAACACTTTCAGTCAAAGGGGTTCAGTGGCTTCTGCAGTGAGAAGGGTTGAACAGAGCCCTTGAAATTAGAGAGGTGAACAGCAAGGAAGCTCTGTCACCTGTAGTGTCAACCTTGGCAGAGCACACGGAGGGCTCCCCAGGCGGGAAGACTAGCTGAGGGACTTACCACCTCTGGACCTGGGCTCCCTCTGGTCCTCATAGCATGATTCTAGTACTCTAGGCCGCATTGCTGAACCAAAATCAATGTGATTGCATGCTGAAATAAAGGAACAATGATTTAATTAACCCTGTTTCAGAACTGAAACACACGGTGCCATACCATTGCAATGCTTTGTGATATTTATCCTAATGCTACCCCTGGGGACTGAATTCCCCCATCTGCCTCCCTGTCATCTTTAATAAACACTGACCATACGTTAACAACAAGATGATGTTGTAATTCAGAATAAGACAGGCTTTGTGCCTATGTCTTTTTGTTTGTTTCTGCTGCAGTCCATTTGATTTGATTGGATGTTGCTTTTAAAACAGCATGAGTCAACTGAATCTATTTTTAAGGAAGTCTGCCTGAAAAAAAAATTAAATATTAATAATATCTGAATTTGAATATGTTACTCAGCAGAAAAATCTTTACCATACTTTATTCTGCAAGTGACTTCACTAGTTATTTTTTTAAAAGCCTAGAGTTTTCTATAAATCTTTCATTCTAACAGATGAAACAAACAAAATGTAAAACTCATCTCCATAAAGCACAACAAAATAATAATTTCCAGATGCGCTTTCTGTTGGAAGATGAAAGTCTCCATCTCAGACTTGGGAAATTTCCTTTCCATGCTGATATCAGTTTTATCTGAATGCAGTTCATCCAACATCTGCTTTTTTCAAAAAGGCAATTAGCTAGATGAAGCTGCAGGAGAATGCTCTTAGAGTTGAAGAAAATAGAAAAGATTTTACTAAAAGTAGTAAAAAAATTTCTGGATAGGTAAAGGGGAGGGAATCTTTCTCACTCTGATTTACACAAAAGTTAGACCTTTTCTATATACTGAAAGATGCCATTTTCATGTGCAAAGATGAAATGAGCAGAAAAGAGTTGTTTCTACATTGGTGCAACTGGTTTGGACAAACTGCCGTGCATCTCTTATTTCAAATGTCAACCAAACTAGTCATGTGTCTAGAAAATAATAGGTTAGTGCTTTTCTGTAAATGTTTTATGCATTTGTGCATCAGGGCAATGGGCAATCCAGCACTTTCGAGCTGGAACTTAAAAAGTTTCTTTCAAATATGAGAAAAAACTTTGTTATGGCAAGGGTGACAGAGCCCTGGAACAGGCTGCCCAGGGGGGTTGTGGAGTTCCCTTCTCTGGATATTTTCCAGACCCACCTGGATGTAGTCCTGAGTGCTGTGCTCTGGGCAGTCCTTCTTCAGCAGGGGAGTTGGACTAGAGGATCTCTAGAGGTCCCTTCCAACTCTCATGATTCCGTGATTTTGAGATTTGGCTTCCAAGAAGCAGCAGTTTCTACAGAAAGCCTGTACTCGCAGGGTGTCTGCATTTTCAGCTCAGCAGTGCCATGGAGTTTCTGTGGGGCTTCCTGCTTCTGAGTTTCAACCACTGCTAGTAGATGTACCCATCACTATGAACTGTAATGAATTGTGAACTCTGAAATGCACACACGTTTTCATCTTGTTTTTCTCCCTCTTCTTACACGCTTGCATAGAAACCCTCACAGTTCAGTATTTTTGTTTCCTGGGTGGCATGCAAGACATACCTTTTTGGCTAAAAGGACTGCAAACACACAGCCTAAAATACTAATGCATCTCAGCAATGAATAGTCTTTCACCTTGGAAAGCTTAATCTGCTTTTCCCTGACCGCTTTTCCCTGCCCACAGTCAATGTGAAATATGAAAAAGCTTCAGAAGAAAAACTCAACCCATCAAAACCCACAGATGCACAAATAATATTTTAGAAAGCAATTCATCTGAAGGTCTCTTGACAAAGAGGATTATGGAACTGAAATGTAATTATCTTGGCATTTAAGTTCCTTTTTCCACCATGTGGTTTAGTTCATGTATTTGATTGCAAAGTTTTATCATTCAAAACAGCCTATAGGTCTCTTTCTCATTGCAGACACAAGGCAAGTGCAGCCGTCTCCACCGTGGTCCTACGACCAATCCTACCAGTACCTGGGCTCCATTGCCACCCCCTCCGTGCACCCCGCCACGCCGATATCACCCGGCAGGGCAAGCGGCATGACATCCCTCACCGCAGAGCTTTCAAGCCGGCTGTCAAGTAAGTACCTAAAAGTGAGTGAATCCCCTCACACTGGGCTTCACCAAAGCCTCGAGGCTGACTTCAGTGCAAACTGGCTACCATCTCCTAGGCTGCTACCACAGCTCTTCCCCTGTTGCAGAGAAACCTATTGCAGGGCCTCTGCAGCCAGCCTACTCCAAGGCTTTGCTGGGATTTGTGCAAAGAGTAGAGAAATTAGGGTTTGGGGCCCAACATACCAATGTCAAAAAAGAAAGGGANTTACGTTCTATAAATGATTGTATCTTCACTGTGGCACTTAAAAAATACAAAGACAAAAAAAAAAAGAAAAAAAAAAAAAAAAAAAAAGAAAAGGAGAAAGCAGCACTTTGAAGATGTATGGAACTATAAAAATAGTTTGGAGTGCTATCATATCTGCCAAGAAATGAATGCCACGGATATTTCAGTTCTGTTTCCTTCCCTCTCTCTAAATTCAGACCAGAGCACAGCAGGTTATGAGTGGACACACTGGCTGCAGGATGGTGGGGTTTGACATTTTTAAGTGTTGCACTGAGTTGTCTTGTTACATCTTCATCAAATTGTATTGCAGAGCTTTACAAGCCAACATAAAAATATAGCGTGGAAGTGAAAGCTACCCCCTGGTTTCCACCATACTCAACTGACCATCTGCTGTCTCTAACACACACATATTGAACCAATATGGGTGTGTTCAATAGCAGGAATTTTCCTTAAATGAATGAGAGCCATGTAATTCAAATTTGCACACAGCTTTTTCAAAAATATCTTCTTTGGCCGCACATATTGCTCTCATTTGAATACTCAGGGTTTCTTCTAAGATCAGAGAGAATCACTTGAACGTGCTCCAGCCTGTCCTATTGTTGTCATATAGACACTGCTTTGAAAGAGTCATGGGGACAATGCATACCAAAACTTAATTATTTGTTTGGTGTGGGTGCTAATTATATCTTAGAGATAGCTGAAAATACCCAAAACCTTCCAGAAGAAAAAAAAAAAAAAAAAGAAAAAAGGAAATCTCTTGTTTTTTAAAAAAATATATAAAAATTCTCATTCTTCATCAACACACTCTTCTTTTAAAATGAAGAGACTCTTTTTTGCTTTCTCCCCTGTGTTTCCTTCCCTTTGCACTCCTTTCCACTGGCAAAATGCAGAAACAGCCAAAATGGAGAAGGATGAAAAAAGATCTTCATAGCAACCAGAAAATTTCAAGTAAAACAAATTATTTCATCAAGTTTTTTAGTCAGAAAAGTAATTTTTCTTGACAGAAATATTTGAAATCAGTATTTACCGGCTATTTTGATTTTCAAACACTATACAGGGGTGACTGAGGCAAGGTGTACTTGTAGGTGTGGATAAGTGAATCAGAATGAATGCAGTTGTTAATCACATTTTACCTTTACCAGTGTGACAACTGAGGTTGCACTCAAATGAGTGAATGCCCTCAGTATTAAAATGTGGTATTTTTGCATTTTTGTAGTGCCCAAATGTCATCATCATGTACCATGGCCCTTATTGTGCTGTGCATGGTATGATCACCAAGGGCTTTCAATGGTGACTGCCCCTGGAGTGCACAGTTTAAGAGAAGATAGCCATGTACACATGTAGTAACTGCACAATAGTGTTTCTTTTGTGGTACACGGTGAGCTCGGAGATAGAGCACCAGTGCTAGAGCTTGTTGGTACCTTTTGTGCCCGTGGTCAATGGGATTTACCTTGGGGAAGGCATAGTTTCCCCATGACTTGTGAAGGAACCTAGAAGAGCTTCATTCACACGTCTGCATTCTTTCTTTCCTGTCTTTAGTTCTTGTACCTGTGGGCTCATCTCTCCACATCATAAGTGGTTTTTATAATGCTTCCAAAATGTTACTTCTATATTAAATGCATTCCCAGAAAAATCCCAGTATTCACAATATTTTCTCCCCGGTCCCATTACTATCACACAGACTTACTATCTAAGAAATTTCTCCTTGTCAGAACAAAGAGCAAAATTGAGGGGGTTTTAGGCTTTAACATCTAAAGACAGTGCCTCAAAGGAAAAAGCAAAGACACGGGACTTATTTGAAACACCTTGACACTAAGTTTCATTATTCTGCTTTTTGCCAAACTGGACGAGAGAAACCCTCATTTGATAAGTGATGTGTCCAGGCAGTTTCAAGAAGTTTGATTTTCTTCTCAGGAATGAGGTGTGGAAGTTCCATGTCAGATGCCACCTTCAGCCTTAGCTACTCTGAAGCTCCTGCCATTCCATACCGTAATGTATCTTGCAATGTTAAATCTAGAAGTTTAAGGAAAGGAAACGTGGCCAGGGGTCCCATTAATCTTCCAGAAAAAAATGGAAGGGAAACTCTAAAGGGAAACATACAACGTGCGTCAGAGCTTTTCTAAGAAATTTACAGAAATTCATCAAAGTGTGCTGGCTGTGTCATTGACGAGCTTTCAGAACTTGGCGCTGAAGTGTGTCTGTTCTAGCTTTAAATCCTGCCAGAGCCAAGAGCTTTGTTTTCTCTCTACTTCTTCTCATGAGTATTTCCTTCAGCGCATGGCTCCTCTTCTGCAGACTCCACGCCTTGTCTGACAGAAGAAGTTGTCTTCTGGAAAGATTTTTTCTTAATTATTATTGTTGTTATTTTAATCACGCATAGCTGCCAACTCTAGGGACTGACACCTTCCATTAATCTGAGTCATGATGAAGATCCTTCCTAAAGAGGCCATAATCTGCTCCGCTTGTTTAATCCTTGCACACCAGGGAAGGAGACGATGGGATCGGGCATACTTCCACGGATGTCAGACAAAGCAGAGCAGGATTTGACTGTCCTATAAAATATTTCACTTAGCAGGATGTGAAAGACTTCAAGCACACATGAAAGGAAGAAAAAAGGCCAACTCCCAAATATATCGTTCTGCTTTAAAAAGGCAGTACTATTGTTGTCCTATTTTACACTCTCATTAGAGCCAAGATTTTCATATACAAAGATCTGAAGTGAATCTGATTTATCTTAACTCTGAGAGTAAGTGGAGAACTGTGCTCCTAAGTGGTAACGACTGGGCTGAGCCTGTGTGTGTAAATCCTGCCTGTGCAGGTTTGTCCACTTGAAGGACAATCTCTGCACCATGGAGCTTCTCATTTGGGTCAGCAGATAAAACCGGGTGCAAGAAGAGACCATGCAGAAGCTGGTCAATTTATATTTAGGCCCCATCAGTGTCCCTGTTGAGTCAAGTGATGCTGGACAAGCAGCTTGAGATCTGTCTCCCTGTTCCCCACCCTCTGAGGACAAGGGCACTCTGGAAGCATAAATAATTGCATGTGCTGTAAGGTCCCTAAGAGCAGACACATAAAAAACAGGGTGAGAGCTTGGCACTCCTTTTTGCTTGCCACTTTACTGAAATGGATCCAAAATATCCAGATCCATTTAGCTCTACAATCATAGAATCATAGAATGGTTAGAGTTGGAAGGGACCTTAAAGATCATCGAGTTCCAACCCCCCTGCCATGGGCAGGGACAGCTCTCACCAGAGCAGGTTGCTCAAAACCCCATCCAGCCTGGCCTTGAACACTTCCAGGGATGGGGCATCCACAGCTTCTCTGGGCAACCTGTTCCAGTGCCTCACACCACCCTCACAGGAAAGAATTTCTTCCTAATATCTAATCTAAATCTCCCCTCTTCCAATTACTCCATACAGAGCAGGTGAGGGATAGCTCTGTTCTAGCAGTATCGGCTGCACTTCGGTTAACCGTAGACCAGAGTGTGGGTGTTGGTTATCGCCTTGAATGGGTGAATCTCCACTCTGCCAGTTCAACAATTCTCTGTTTTTCTTCCCCACCACCCAGGTGCTTCTGACCTCACTGCCTTCAGTGACCCTCGGGTGGGAATCGACCGCTCCTTCTCGGCGCTCCCCTCCATCTCCGACCCTCGGATGCACTACCCGGGAGCGTTCACCTACACACCAACACCCGTCAGTTCAGGGATAGGAATCGGTATGTCTGCCATGTCCACGGCCACGAGATACCACACTTACCTCCCGCCTCCCTACCCCGGCTCATCGCAGGCCCAAGGCAGCCCATTCCAGACCAGCTCACCCTCCTACCACCTCTACTATGGAACCTCCGCCGGCTCCTATCAGTTTTCCATGATCTCGGGGGGAGACCGGTCCCCGCCACGCATCCACCCTCCCTGCACCAATGCCTCCACGGGATCGACGCTCCTCAATCCCAACCTCCCCAACCAAAGCGATGTGGTTGAGGCAGAAGGGAGCCACAGCAACTCCCCCACCAACATGGCCACCACAGCGAGGCTAGAGGAAGCGGTGTGGCGACCATACTGAATGAATTTTAAGTAGTTATGGGCCAGGACTAACGTGCTTTCCATTTCCCAGTGCCCATAGGTACCCCATAAACACCCATCTTGCTTATGGGCCCTGCCATCTTCATACATCACTTTGAGAAGGAAACCCTCCAAAAGCCAGCGCTCCCAGGAGCAGCGGCCTGTATTAGCCAGCCCCTGGCGAAGCGACATTGCTCCAGCAAAGCATCCCTTGGCGGGGGATGAGCTTCTGGAAAGGAGGACGCCTGAGTTGGTGGTCCAGAGGTAGTGAGGGTGGGTAGAAAAGTATCAAGTCTGTTTCCAGGCCAGTGGCGTTCTAACCTGCCTGGGCTTGAAGGTCTCCACAGCCCTAAAGAGAGTTTCGGTTCACTTCTATTTTTAAGACTTAATACCCTAAAAAAAAAATCTTAGTGAGTTTACTGCATTTTATGGACATATTAACTGTAAGGAGGTATAGGAAGATTCCCAGAGGGAAACTGTGAACGCTTCTGTTTTAGCAATGCTGTGAATGAGAGGTTTTATATGTTGAACTTCATTCTTTCTTTTCTTCTTTTTTAAAAACCAAGTTGTATATTCCAAAGAATATGGATTTTTTTTATTGCTGGGGTTTTTTTTTTCTTTTGTTTTGGGTTTGTTGTTTTGGGGTTTGTTTTTATTTTTAGGATGCAGCTCATCCTACTTTGCATCTAATTTGTTTTATTTCTCTTGGCACCTTATAAATTGCAAGAAAAAAGATTTTACTCTTTTTTTTGTTGTAATCATGCTTGCTTCTTTCTTGCTTTGTCAAATGAAAGAATCAGCCCCTTTTTCAATGAGTTAATTTAACTTTTTTCTCTTGGACTTTTTTTTTTTTAAATACAACGGCTACAGCCTTGGGTCATTTTCAACTACTGTACTAGTTTGATGAGTTCATTGATATTTATGCTTGATATTTAGACTTTTCTTATTTGTTGATACTATTATTATTTAAATATGCCTATATTAAAAAAGATCAGCAATTGCCTTTTTTGGTAGCAGCCAAAGTCAAATTTATCACATTGAAAAAGGCTGGAATAACGATGGGTAAAGTGACCTCCTAATTACCTAGAAATATTGTTTACAATTATTTCACTCTCATTTTACTCCGCTAACTGGGCTCAGTTCCTCAAAGGCATTTAGGTGCCTGGCTCCCAGTGAAATGATTTAGGCACCAAAATCCCTGTGAATTTCTGAGCCTTCCTACCCGGTGGAGTCATCTCTCCCTGCTCCTTCCGTGCTTTTCCCTCATCACCAGTTGTGGTGACCCTCAGGATCAGTAATCAGGATGCGCACATTTCCTAAGGCAGACTCAGTGTTCCCTAACTAAATACAGCCCCATATGGCCCCCTTCTGCTCCTGAGCTTGCCTGGGCTTCCCCAGAGCATGAGTGGAGGTCTCCAAGACCTTCAAAAGTGAGAGCCAACAGACAGTCATCATGGCAAGGGGGCAGTCCCAGCTATGGTGGAATTGGTGTGAGATGTGCTCCTGGCTCAGCAGAGCCAAGATCTCTGCGCAGTCCAAAAGCCGCATTCCAGGGCACTGGAAAATAGATCAGTCTGTGCATCACAAAATGACTCTGACTGAAGAGGGTTGTCTAGCTCATCTGGAAAGCAGGGTAGCAAAGAAGGGGCTTTAATGGTTTCCCCGCCACCATCTTCTGAGGGAAGAGGAAGGGTATTTCAAACTGGTGCACACCATTTTCTGTCCTGTAGCAAATACGTGAGGCTTCTACTAACAGCACGTTGAGACAGTCGTCATCGTTGCCCATCGTTACAGCACAAACATATCAGATGTCACTGTAAAGTTTATGGCACTATTTTATTTGAGGGTTTGGTCTGAATGCAGTTGTTGTACTACTCATTAATTACAAACTGCTGATGTTGACATGTGTACGCTCCAAATTAGCTGATTATTATTTAATGTACCTCTTAAATGAGTGAAATAATTGCAGGTCAACTCAGAGAGTATTTGAAAGCAGGACTTCAGATCAGTGTTTGATGTTTAAAAAAAAAAAAAAATTAAAAGGATTCAAATTAAAAAGATCCTTGGCTGCAGGCAGCAAAACAGCTGGACTTATTTAAAACCATTTGTTTTTCAAGTTTTCGCTTTTTTTATATGATTTTGCTTCTTTGTTTAAGTCAGATGCAGTAGCACTTTGGTATTGAAAAGTTACAAATTGAAGAATTACATTGTCAATAAGGTCATTTTTGTTCAGAAAATAGGGAGTGTTTCAAGAGATCTCAGCAAAAGTTCAAAGTGGTTCTGTTAAAATACGTGCATGGCCTTGTGCTTTTCATTTAGCATAACATCCTTTATCCTTTTTCAGAGTTTTCTCTCAACAAAAAAGGCAGAAAACATCAAAATTACATCAGAACAGTTAAAAAATGTATTTTGGAAGTACGGAGACCTTGCTGAATACAGAAATATAGAGAGCCACTGTTGTGGCATTCACCTAGTTGGAATCTCACCTCTTCAGTAGCCCAAAGAAAAAGTCCTTCATCACCAAACAGTAGCTCTGTTGCAAAATCCATCTTGCACATTCTCACATCTGCCTTGTGACTGGACCACCCAAGTGCGTAGTACTGTTAGCGTGAACCCAGAAGTGAGGGAGAGGAGAGGACCTCGGAGGAGCCAGATGCCACCACAGATGGCAGGGCTGCCATGGCCAGGTGACCTCAGCCCAGTGGCACAAGTGAGGTTGATGTGGCTAGCACGGTCCCTGGCCTGTTTGTCACCACAGACTGCTTTCTGCCTAAGCCCTTTGCCCCTTGTAGCCCATAGTATTCTACTACTTACTTTTAAAACTAAAAGATCAGGGATTCACAAGAATGGGGAGTTGGCATCTCCTTGCTTTGGAAATTAGCGCTAACGTGGACCATTTCTTACGTCTACACACCTGCTCTCTTTACGCTTGTCCTAAAGGTGAAGGTTAATTTTACTCTCCTTGGTGTGAACAGGATGAGGAACCGCAGAACCAGTCACCACACTTACCCCATGTTTTTACTGACACGTAACAAAACCCTGGGATCTCCCAGTGTCTCACTTGTGACAGTGGCCAGCAGCTAAACTTTCTGAGTCTGCCCTCTCTGTGTATGCCAAGCACAGCACACAGCAGCATTATCCTTTGCAATTAGTTTGTTTAATCACTGCGGGTTTTGGTGTATTCCCACAAGTGCTGATGAGAAACCACAGTTCACTCAAATCTATATTTTTGTAGCCGTCCCCTGCCCCACTAAGGACAGCAAAGACCTTCAAGGCTGCAAAAATGCTCTCGTGTCATATCGTAAGAGTACTTAGCAGGCAGAAAGAGGACATTTGGATAAAACATTTCCCGCTTTCACACGTCTCCAAATTATAGTATATAAGTATATATTTTTATATATATGTGTATATATAATATATATATATTTATATAGTTTTATCATATCAGTAGCTGAACGGAGTCAAAAAAGAACCGTTGTGCTTCTGTTCACAAGCCGTGGGCAGCGGAGTGCCTTAGATACCTTCCTCTATCCAAACTGTCAGTGGCAGTCCTTACTATCAGCTTGTGTGTTCCTTTCACAAGACACAACTCCTTGTCCAGACGCAGCTCTACCAAACAATTTCCAAGTAAATACAGGGCCTGGCTCTCATTTGCTCTCAAACAACATTTAGGCTCACTTCAAGAGTTCCTGCTACACTTCCAGGGCGATGTTCAGGAGTTTTAGTGCAAGGGGGAGACGGATGCAGACTGCATCCCTGCTACGAAGGATTTGATTTGTAGAATGAAGCCAAATTAGCTGCTGGAAAGGAACAAGAACCCTTTCCTCCAGATGGCCCACAGCCTTTGTCAGAGTGTTCCAAATTGCCTGCGCTCTTGAAACATTCATTACTGCTTTCTGGGTGACCTTTTCCATTGGTGTATTTGAAGATTCAGGAGAAGTGGATCATTTTTCTGTTTGAGCAAAACACTTGCTTGTTTTCCTGCATCGTAACCTTTTCCTATTTTATTTTTTTAATTAACCTTGCTTGGTCAGTACCGATCACTTGGCATTTTTCTCCTTGTCCTAAAAGGGTTGCATCAACAGAGTTACTTGTATTTATGTATGTAAATAGATTTCAAAAGCTTCATAGCAAAAATATTTAGTGCTTGTAATTACTCTGCATATTTTTTTTTTTCATTTTTCTGTGTTTTTAATGAACTTACCTTTGTGTTTGCTGAAATACTGTAGTGAGACTTACTTCTTTCCGAATTAGTTATTTTAGGCTTCAAGATTAACTACATTTTATTCACTTTTGTAAACAGTTATAGCATGGTCTCTATTCAACACTCTTCACTTTTTTGTGGTAGGGGAGAAATGAATGTGCAAAAAATCTGTGGGTTATTTGTGGTATTCTGGGTTTGACAGTTAACATCGTTCTTTCTTTAAAACAAAAACTAAACTTTCAGTCTGATCTGGCTGGGTGGTTAAGTCTGACGGGAGGAGACGGCGGGAGACGCGCTCCTATCGGAAGGGCATCAGAGTGTGTTGGTTCAGCATTTACTGGCCATGTTTACAAAACAGATGCTGCAGCATCCCGGAACGGTCACATTTTCCCTTGACGCTGTCATGCTGAACTTTTCCAGAAGGGGAAACTACCAGGTTCTGGAAGTTTGCTTTTTTGTTTTTGATCGCAGGGGATTTTTATTTTTGGGGGGGGGGGTGGGGCAGAGGGAAGGGAGGAGAAGGGAGGGGGGGCCGCTGTTTTTTTGGAACCAGATAGGAAAAGAAAATAGAGTAGATTTTTCCCCCACTACAGGAAGCCTCTAGATACCACGTCAGAGTAGCCTCTTGCTGTACATAGGGATGGCTGTGTCCAGCGCCACGGGAGAATTCATTACAACTAGCACGCAGAGCAGCTGGACTGCAGCGTTAGTTCTAATGAAGACTTTCTTTCTTTCATTCTTTCTTTCTTTCTTTGTACCACAGTTTCCTCTGTAAATTCAGTATCATAATTAGTGTGAATGACAAATAAAATGTTTGACAAGTATGCACACTGGCCTGGTGCGTTCTTTCATCAGGGAGAAAGTAACTCTCTCCGAGAAAAAGCAACCATCAGAAAAGGAATATTGACCATGTAAAATCCACAATATCAAAAAATATGTTTCCAAACTTTTTTTTTTTACTGATTTCTTTCTTTTTTAACATAAAATGGCATATTCCTAGCATGGAGTGACCTGGCAGAAAGCCCGCTATCCAATAAGACTATCAAAACAGGACTGAAAGAAGACTTTGCAAGTACAGAAGCCCAGTAATCGCATTATATCTCTGGCTTCTTGATTAAATTTCAATATTTTAAGGTCATCTACAACTCTTATTTTTCTCTCTTAATCTTTTGCCTCTTAGTTGGATCCTTCTTGGTATTGATGAGTTGAGCCTTACTTCAGGAGCACCAAAACAGTTAGTTTCAGATCGTATTACTTATGAGGTACATTGGTTGTTTTTCTCTTTAAATAAATAATGAAACAGTACTGTTAATGAAACATTAATATGGGGGAACCAAGCTTTCAAAATGAGGGGAAAAAATCAGAGTCGATATTGAAAGTTCAATCTGAAAGCCTCTGTATCTAGGCATATTTATACAAAATCTTCTAATATTGACTCTACACAATAAATTGTGTTAAAGAAGCTTTCAGTAGTATCCTTCTACATAATAATGTATATATACAAAAGATGAATGTCCGTCTGCTACTCTCAGTGAAGTGAAACACAAGCTACAAAGCAAACTATTAAAGGTGTGTTTTTTCTGACAACTTGTCAGG
This sequence comes from Thinocorus orbignyianus, assembly GCA_013400375.1. Lineage (NCBI taxonomy): Eukaryota > Metazoa > Chordata > Aves > Ciconiiformes > Thinocoridae > Thinocorus > Thinocorus orbignyianus. The sequence continues at coordinate 117,194 of VXBW01001977.1, read as the reverse complement.
TAGCACTCAGTTTTTCAAATGATAATTCATATTATGTTTTTTGAATTGGAGCCAAGACACTAAGACAAAACAGTTACTGAATTGCAGGTACTTGAATTCCTAATCTCTTCAGAGGCTAGAAATGCTAACAACACACCTCTGACATGGTTACTGGTTACCCTGCTCAGTATGATTACATTACATTTCTTTCTGGCAAAATCCTGTGTTATCTCAACAGTACTGCATTTATAGTTCTGCAAGGGTCTACCCTACCGATTCTTCTCCTTACCCTATGAAACCCAAGAGCACCTCTTTAGAGGAGGATGATGAAGTGGAGCACATATTTATTTTGTTTCTTACTTTAACACAACAGGAAAAGAAGCTACAAATAGCGACAGTCAAAACAAAAACAAAAATATTACACCCAAGGGCATCTCAGCAGAAATATTTGTAGCTAGACTTTGAGGACTATGTAGAGGATATGCCAGCAGAGCTCTCATTTTTTATAGAAGGGTAAGGCATCAGACTTAGGGCCATTTTAACCAGATGCACATATACCACTGACACTGGGCTGCCCATCCTGGTGAGAAAGGCCACATCCTTCTCACTCGACAGCAGCAGCTCAAGCATTTGTGCAGGTCAGCTGGACTGAGCCGAGTCCCTCCCAGCTCCAAGCCCACCAGTTTTCACAGTGGTTGGGCCATTCCGGATCAGTGACACCTGCTCTCTGGAAGGTGATGGGAAGAAGCATGGGCAGTTTGCTTCTCCTGCACCTCTGCCTTCCTCCCTGCTGGAGCTGGCAAAGAGGGAAGCTGAGAGCTCACAAGCCAGCAGTGTGCTGTCAGGGCAGCCCCCTGTGTGCCCTGGGCACTTGAGGTAGCCCTGCCATGCCGCTTTTGGCAGCTGAGGAAAGCCAGCTCAATCCTCCGCCCCTGGCTGCCAGAGGGGGAGGAAGAAGAGAGGGCAAAGAAGGTGATGAAGACTAAAGCTGGAGGCTGCTGTTAGTGAGAAGAGGGGCTGGCAAGGGTTAGCGCAGAAGGTTGTTGATTTCTTGTGGCACCTCACACCCTGACTGACAGCTTTTAATGACCTTTAATTATAAAGGCCATTGTCATGTGTGTTCTCCCACACTGCGTTGTTTGACTTGCGCAACGAGGAAACAGCCGCGAGCCAGGCTCCAGAGCAAAAGCAGCTTATTAAATACTATCCACCTGCAAGGCACCGTACAACTCAACACAGATGTCCTGGAAAGACAACACAGGTGTGTTACCTTCAGTGTACAGGGCATTCTCCCTCCTTTCAGTGGCTTGTCTCACGAGACAACAGGCTTGGATTAGTGGTGCAGTTTACCGTGCCCAGTAGTGATAACCCTTCTTCTGAGTGGGCATGGAGATTCTGGTTACTGGCCCAGCATGTGGTCACAGAAGGGACAGTAAGCTCCATTATCTGCTCTGAGACAGACCTTGTTCACAGCACTCACAGCTCAGAAGCCTATCAGCACTGCAACTGCTACGATACTGGAAGACCTTGTTATGGCACTGTGGTTTCCAGACATGACTAAAATATGACTCAGTCCAGCGCAGCAAATGAGCCAAAAACACAATTTATCCATGGCCCCATGTCTTTTTACAACCTTGGGCTTTTTACATTTTGATGATTATTTGGGATCATATCTTGAATATGACTTTAGGCACCCCCATCTTCTCACTGGAAGACAGCACCTTTTTAACTGTTGAACTGTGTTGAGGGTTTACATTAACTTTGCCACTGTGATACCCCATGGAGCAGAACTTCTAACGCAGGCAGGATCTCGGGGAAGGAATGTCCGAATTACAGCTCATCTCAACTCTTGCCTGCTGGGGGAGGGAGGCACAGTGTAGATAAAAGCATGTTTAACCCTGAGGAGAAGGAAAATAAAAGTTCAGAACCTACAGGTCTTCATTGGAATGTCTAGCTACTGAATTAGGAAGCTTGTTTTCTGGTTTTAAGTTACAGGGACACCTAGAAGTCTCCCAGACTGGATTAGTCAGCACGAGTCACTGTCTGGGAATTGTTTGGGTTTGTGAGAGGAGGATAAAACAATTTAGAAAGAAAATCTAATACACAGATTTAAAACATAGCCTGCTTTCAGAGCAGGGAGGGGGTAAGGTCTGATTTGTGGGCTTTATAAAACGCTGGTTCCTGAGGGTAAGAAGGCTGTCAGAAGAGAGAGAACCTGTTCCCTGCTGATGCAGAATTGTTTCCTGTAGCATGCAAAAACTGCCTCTGGCTGTTTTACTTTCAAATGCTCCAAACACAGGAACATCTGTAGTTTTTTCTGGGGAAGCTTAGACGGCGGTCTTACTACTTTCTGCTGCTGCACTTGACACATCCTGTAAGCAGAGAAGAGACGCTGTATTCAGGGCAGCCTGCAGTTACAGTTCCTCAGGAGGTCTCTGACATCTGGGTGTGCTTCAAGTGACCCCCAGGTTTATGCCTGCTGGCTGCTTAGTCCCATTTCCCCTGTTTTCTCACACCAGAATCCCTCAGGACCAAGACCTCCCAGTTTAGAAGGCAGCTCCTGTTGCCATCTGCAGGAACACCACAGGTACAAGGGTGCAGGCCTCCTAACCCTAGGAGCTCAGCAGGTACATGCCCAAGGGGCACTGAGCCCCATGCCAGAGAGCCTAGCCCAGGTATTCCAGTGTCCTCTAATACCAACAACTGCTCAACTTTTTCACATGACCTTCTCCAAATGAGCCCAGTGGTCAAACTGCGCTATGTCTTTACATCAGATGATCATCACAGGCACGGAAATACTTTGAAATTGTCTGAAAATCAGCTGATTTTCACTAAGATAGCAAAATCCTTGCTTGAAGCCCCTGTGGCAAACTTCACCCTTCCTCTCTGAAATGTCTATGCTAAAGAGCTGCTCTGAAACAAGGCAATACGGGTTATTTCACATGCGGAAGGCTTCCTGTTTCAGTTCTGCTGGGTAAAACAGTAGCTAAATTTGCAGAGGGGAAAAGTAGCTGTCCTACTCCCTTTCTTTTTCTATTCTGCTCCTTCCTCAAACACACATCTCTCTGATATTTCTCCAGCTTCCTGCGGAACGGGGAGCCTGGTGATGTCAGTCCAAAGCATGTAACTTTGGGCAATGTGTGACCACAGCCGGTCAGATGCCAGCATGACCATCCCACGGGCATTATGATTCTGGGGCTGGATGAGAGGAAGAACAGTTACTCTATTTTGGAACAGAAACTCACATTTCCAAAACTTTCTGTGCACAGCAAACATCAGTCCATGTGGTCCTGAGATAATGTTCAGTAGTATCCTTTCGAAAATGCTGAAACCAAAATGATCTTGGTTGCCAAAGGTTGGAGCCTGCCAGCTTAGCTGGGAATCCTGGACCTTCCAGGCTCCTCACTGTGGGAAGCAGGCAACGCTGCTGATCAGCAGCGGTGACACGGTTGGGGTGAGTCAGCATTCTTGCACCACAGTTTTATCAGAAATATTTCCGACCAGCCTTAGCTATGAGTGGCCAAAAGCAAGTTCTTTCTACACAGGCATTTTGGCTACTTTTCTCTGCTGTCAGGACTGTGGCTGTGATCCCATGGGCTCACTAGGGTGACCTTGCAGACCTAAGGTATTAAAGGAGCAGACATTTTGCCTTTCCAAATGTGATCCCTTTAGTTTGACTTGATTAGTAATATCACTTTGTAATGTGCATACTTCCTAATCACCCTGGGTCTTTAAGCATATCACCTGCTGGAAAATAATTGTATCCTTTCTCAGTGTCCTGTAAGCCAAGCTTGGTGCTTTCTGCTTCCTAAAGTCTTACCTTATGACACAAAATTTTGGGGTTACACTTTTCTTAGTTCTCCTGAGGGTAAAGTTAATAAATGAGATGTGAATCCAGCAAAGCAGAACTGCCTTTTACCCACAAACAGAACATAGGAGACTTTAAAGGCTGGCAGGCTACTCTGTTTTAATGAGTAGCCTATAGCTGAAGTGGTATTAGGCTTCTGCCACTGTCTCCACAACAAATAGCTGCCAGTGTTTTTCCTCACCTTACATTTGCCTGCACTCCTTCCTCAGATAAGGCTATGTCAGTCCATAGCTGGCAAACAGAGAGGACAGGAGATGGAGAAGGAATGAGAGGAAGAAAAATTATTAAAATTATGAAGCGTGATTTGGAAGATAAAACTACGAGTATGGAATCACTTTGCAAAGCATGTTTGTTCTCCATATATGCCTTGAGAAATGGTCTTTGGGGCAATATTTGTTGCCATGTCTCCACTGCTGCCTGTCTCACAGGAGGTGACTGTTCTTTGATGCTTCAATGCCTGCTTATCATATTCAAAGCCTTAAGATGCATCATTCATCCACACCTTGCCACAGCATATATACAATTACATGGCACGGTCAAGAATTTTCCAAGTGTCCATTCAGCCAGTGTGGTTCCACTAAAGATGAAAAAGCAGTCAGTCATTGCTGGGTCCTCTCCTTGAGGGTGGTGAATTTTGCTGCTTCTCAAAGTTTTCGATACTGCAGTCTCCTGAGACAAGAGTGAGTGGAAGAGACAGAGCCCTTCAGTCACTTCTGTGAGGGATATCTTTGTGCCCTTTTCACAACAATATCTACAAACACATTGAGGTTTGAGTCCCACAAGAAGCTGTGTGGTTTCAGTAACAGAGTTACATACGAGGGACAAGTCTGTTGTGTTTGGTTGTCTTGCAAGAGGGGAGAGAGGCAAGTGGAAGATCAAACTTATTCCAAATCTTTAAATAAGCAAAATTATGTTTTCTGTCTGTTATCACTCCCACTGGGATTTTGTAACTAGGAAAGAGAAAGAAGTTCTAGCAGAAAAAACAAGTTCTGTTGAAGAGAATGAGGTTTTCTATTGTCTGTTGAAGTCCCCAAAGAGTGGTTTCTCATTCCAGTGCAGGGAGCTGTAAATCATTGAAAAACTGGAAAACTTCAGAAGGTCTTTTTTCTGTCCTTGATAAAACATATGCTAAAGCTGAACCATCCTAGGAACTGGGTTCTCTGGTCTGCCAATGGCAGTGGATGCTGCAAGGAGGAGAAAGATCTCACCTTCTCACAGTAATTGTTCAGCATCTCAGAACTAAATTCCTCAAGTGTCTCTTTTCTCGTTTACACCACCACTCACATACACTGGAGTTTTATGATCCAGAGCTCTCAGCTGCTGGTAATAACACACTATTAGAAACTGATACAGCTCCCACAAGTTGCTTATCTGCTTGCCAGTTGTTATGATGTTATACTAAATAAAGCTATTCCTGTCCTTTTCCCCCTTTCTTGTCCCTCAGAATGGCTCTCTTTCCATTTGTCCAGCTCAGCTGTCCTCTGGCTCACGTATACCTCTGTGTGGTCTCATCAGACGTGTCTCTCTTTCAGATGAGTCCATGGGCCATACAGACACTTGAGAGAATGATGAAGGGTTAAGCCCCTGCTTAAGATGTTCCCCATCTTGGGTGCCATTTGTAAATTTAGACTTATGTTTGCTAAGCACAGAATGTACTTGACTAAGGATCTGTCCCTGGCTTTTTCACTTGCTTGATGGCTGTAGCAAAATCCCTTTCTTCCTATGCCTCATTTTCCTCATCTGCAAAGGCGTAGTGACACTGACCTTCTTTGAGAAGCACTTTGAGTTCTACTGATGAAAAGGTTCATGGAGAGGAGGTTGTTGTTATTGTTGTCTGCAGTTTAAAAACATGCTCATAAATCATCTTTCAGGGATCATGAAGCAGGTTTCATTGGCTCTGGAGCTGGGTGACTGAACAGAGAAGAATTTCCTTCTTTGGCATTTTCCCCTAGTTTTAATAACTTTGAACTCTTGCTTTAGATCTTGTTTACATTAGGCTGGTTTAGTAACTGTGTGTCTCCCTCCAGCAATTGTCTCCTTCTTCCCCACCTTCCTCAGGTATTTGGTTTAGGTACCAAACATCTGACTCAGGTCTTCCTGGAGAATGGCTAAGCCAGGGTGGATGGAAGAAGGAATTAATTTTTCCCTGTTGGTGAGTAGAGCGACTTAACCAGGGAAGGAGGCGGAGGCCATGACTGTCATGGACATGGGCCCTGAGAACATAAAAATCTAGGCTGCTACCACACCCATCTGGCCTCTTGATGAAATGTTAAACACAAACTGTACGGATGGCCTGTGCTAAAAATGTTCAGAGAATTGTGGTGGGTGCTTCTGAGCTTTACAAGCTACGGCGCTGCGATGTCTGCCTTTCAGGACAGGGAAGCTTCTCTGAAAGGGGCATATCCCTTACAGCCAGGGGTACCTCTGCCTTGTTATGGACACGGTTTTATCACACCGTGGCCCCCAGAACTTGATCCCCACTGGGCTCAGCTTGGTTTTGAAGGGCTTAGCCAAGCAAAATGGTGCATCAGCTCCCGGCCCCAGCTGCCCTGCCAAAGCAAGGCCCCAGTTCCTGAAAGGCCCATCGAGGACACAGGCCTGAGCTGCCACCCTGGGAATTTCGAAGTGCCCACGGCCCTCGCTGTGAACGGAAGGGACCTTCCCCCGACCTCAGGCCGTCACGGCTCCCAACGGCCCGGCAGCCCGGCGCCCTCCCCTCCGGGCCGCGGCGCAGGCCGCTAGAGGGCCACCGCCGATAACCGCCGGGGCCGAGCTTGGCGCCGCCGGAGCTTCTGGCGACGGGACGCCCCGGGGCGCTGCGGGAGGGTCCCCATGGCGCTGTTGAGAGGCCGGGGAGGGTCCCCATGCCGCTGCGGAGGGGCCGGGGAAGCTCCGGGGCAGGCCCGGGAGGCAGCGAAGGAGGCCGCCTGTAGTGCCGCCCGGCCTGGCAGGGAGAAGGAAGCGTTGCGGGGCCCTGAGCTGTCGGGGCAGCCGAGATAAGGATATAAGGCGGTAGATAAGGACGGTCCTGCGGGGCACAGCGTCTGCTGTGGCCGGGTAAGGTGCCCAGCAGACAGGACTGGGCTCCGGGAGCCGCAGCCTCTGCCCTTCCTGGCTGAACCTGGCCTTGTGTGTTCACAGCGAGGCGCTGCGTGAGGAGACAGAGATGTATAAAACCAGGGTCTTGTCTAGCCTGGGTGTTAGCAGAGCCCTGCCACCCATGGGTGAGGATTTCCCCCAAACCCAGTAGCTGCCCACCTCCCCAACATTCTGCTCCGGGAAGTGCTTCATGATCTGTGGGGACAGATGGGGTGGGGTGGGGGGGCTGGGATCTGCCATTTATCCTTAGGCTCCTCAGAGCAACAATAAACCAGAATTAGACAAGAGAGGTGTCCCTGCCCATGGCAGGGGAGTTGGAACTTGATGGTCTTTAAGGTCCCTTCCAACTCTAATGATTCTATGATTCTATGAATTGTTAAAGCTAGCAGTACCTGAAGGCTGAGCCCTCCACAGCAGGGCTCTTCTGCTTATTTGCTGGGAATTTGAAAGCTGTTTGAAACACAGTTAAGTCAATAAAGGGAGAGGGGAGTGGTGGCAAAATTTGTTTGACGACTATGAGCTTAGGAGATGGTTTCCTGGTTTGCTCAGTGCTGGGCTTAAATTGGAAAGGTGATTATATGGAGTAGTAACTAGGTGCTGGGCTTGAGGGGATCACCCGTAGGCAGGAAGGAGACCAGCCTCCACCATTCACTGGGTCTGGCTTGAAGGCCTGGATGCACACCTTGCAGCCTAGTGGAACTGCAGCCAGGCACTGCCAGGAGGAACAGCTATAGATTACTGGTAGCTGCAGGAATCACAGAATCATAGAATGGTCAGAGTTGGAAAGGAACTTAAAGATCATCGAGTTCTAACCCCCCTGCCATGGGTAGGGACACCTCCCACTAGACGACGTTGCTCAAAGCCCCATCCAGCCTGGCCTTGAACACCACCAGGAAGGATAGCAACATGCTTTTCCTCCTGACAGAAGGAAAATTTGAAAAAGCCATTGACCTTGTCTGCAAGACATTTTTGCCTACTGCATTCATTGCTGCTGGATGAAGACTTTCAAAGCCATGCCAAGGGTGTATGTAGCTATTTATCTTCTGTGAAAATGAATGGAATGCATCCATCTGGCATTTCTTTTCAAGTTTCTGCCAAGGAGCCTTTCCTCACTTCATCATCAGGGAAAAAGTCTGTTGTCCACTTTGCCACTGTGTAGGGTATTTGAGCAGCTCGACTCAAGAGAAGGATGGCCTGCAGCAGCACAAAACACTGCATTACAAGGAGTAGGGGAAATGAAATCCAAGGAAGAAAAGGCTTAGACATGTAGCTGAGATGAGATGGATTATTTTACAGTTCCTGACAACTGCGCATTTCTAGATCTGAAGACAAAACCAGTTTATTTATCTTTCCTGTGAGAGGCATGTCTAATTAACTGAATACAAATCTGTCTGGAAGGTAAACCTTGTATCTTTGGGCTTAGGCCTTGTAATGATGGCCCATTCAGAGATAAATCCAGACTTTTTCAGACAGATGGACTAGCTACGAATGCACCAGTGAGACTAGTGGGACAACCAGCAGCAGACGGATCCATAAATGCTTATGGGGAATAAATTTTTAAAAGTCTTGATCAAATCTGTCAGGAGCTGTAAATGCATCCAGATGGGAAATAGCTCAGAAGAACTTCCCATTGCCACATCAGAGACCTGGAAGCTTGGAAAATGTTGAAAGTTGACTGTAATATGAGGTTCAAAGCTAATAGGCTGGATTGTCTGCAGTATTGTGTTGTGGCTCTAATCTCAGCAATGCATCAGGCGCCCTGGCTGGCTGATAGGAAGACTTCAACTCCTGAGGCCGGCTGATTCCTACTGCTTCAACAATATGCAGAATATTAGTACTCATTGCTTGCTTTCTGTTCTTTCACATCCAAACTTTTGGAATGCCAAAGACTGTCATTCTGGATCTGTGAGATTGCTTGAGCCTTGTGACAGCATGTTTCCAGTTCACATCTGATGAGCTGTCATTGAGATTTATGGGTGTTTTCCAGTAGAATCCAAACAGATCCAAAAATCATAAGTAGGTACCAGATAACAAACCAGATTGTTCAGATGTGTTTCTCTGATTTATTGATATTGTATCATCTACATGTTTAGTTTCATTTCAAGAGTATATGAGTTCCATGTCACTGTGACTATAGCAGGTATCCAAGAGGTTCACTGGAGTATTCCTCTTGGCAATCCAGGACTTGTAAATGTCAGGTGGTTTTTACAAACAATTCGGCAAGCTTTTTGATAAAACTTTGACCTAGATCTGAACATGTCCCATATGCCATTCTACAAGTTCAAACACAGAGGCTGGGTTGTATCTCTAAGAAAGAAGCTGAGCAAAGAGGAAAACTCAGTGACAATATTTATTTCTGATGAGCATTCCCTAAAGAAGAACAGATTATTTTGCTGATCAAAATCAGAAATTCTGATTTTCATACTGTCAGCCACTGACAGGCTTGAGTGTCCCTCCCCAGCCTCTCCTGGGCCTTGGCCATGGGCCAGGAGCATCATTTCATTATTGGCCTGGGCTCCCAGTCCTGCCCGAGCTGTGCTCGTCTCTAGCCCCACTGCTTGCCCTTCATCCATCCTGGCCATGGCTTACTCTCTTGTGTCAGGAGCTATCGATGGACTGTGCTACCAGCCCCTGGCTCTGCCCACTGCCTTCAGACACTGCAGGATGGTGTGTGTCTGTGAAGGCACTGCCTGCTCTCATTCACCCTTTTCTTCTGGCTCCCTGTTCCTGAGTCTTGCTGCTACCTGAAAGGTACCCTCAATAATAGAAATCACAACTAGTAATTTAAAAAGTCCAGCAAAAAACATCATTACATCATCAAGAGGGATCAACAACAGACATTTGTGTCCAAGACCAGTTATCTTTCCTCACAGGGACATGTGTGTTTTCATTGAAAATGCACCACAATTTGCATTAATGCTGTTGATAGCTTCTGCAGAGAGGCCAAGGCTCACCAGATGTGGAAGTTGAACTGTTCATAACTTGGGCCAGCCCATCTGAGACAGAGCAACAGCACTTAGTGAGGGAAGCTGCTACTGCTGTTGACCAGGTTTTTCTTGGGAAGCTTGCTTCTCTTGGGAGTCATCAAGTATTTCCTCTCCCAAGGGTTAAAATTCATTTTAAAGGAATATTTATGAAATACTGAATAATAGAGCTACATGACAAGAATCATAACATTTAAAAAAAAAAGAAAGTTGTGATCTTAATACAACATTATTTTGGCAGGTTATAGTAGGAAATGTGGGTATACTCAAGTATTCCAAATTACGTTTTAATATTTACATATCACAGTGGAAAGACATATGAGCATAGCCTGAAGTACGCAGAGGAACCTAAGTAAAACAAGCCCTCTGAGACCTTCCCACCCAGTTTCCTAAAATCCTTTCCTTTGCCTTTTGGTGTGAAGGTGTATGCCCAGGGCTAGGCATCAGTGTTTTTTCTGCTAAACGTTGTGCTAGGCAGGACCTATTTCTGTTCCTGGGTGACCTGGCAGGGTGTCTCCTGAAGAAATTTTAAAAACCCATGGGGTTTCTTACTAAACCTCTTATGTTCCTCATCTGAAGCTCTGGTATAGACCTAATCCTCCAAAGCAGTGTGCCAGTACCCTGCCAGCCAGATCCATAATGCAGACTGCATTTCTTTTGGTAGCATGTAAGCGGGGATGCTGTGTTTCGTTGCCATGCCCAGCTTTTAACACTAACCAGTTCCAAACGTGGATGTAGTCTGACTAATTGTGGGTGCATGAACGTAGGTGTGTGTTGTTTGACTCCGTCCAGGCCTTGAAAAAGCAGCTGTACATTAAAGTATAAAAGTTGGTGGTGGTGGTGGTGTTTTTTCTCAGCTGCACAGGAGAAAAAGGTTAATTTTCTCTGTTCCACATGTTTTCACAGGACAATGTATTTCTTTATGGTAGGAAAAAAAAGAAACCTAACAGGCAAAGATTTACATACATACTGCATACTGAAATTCCTTCTCTCTTTCACTTAGAGATGTCTGTCTTCAACATGTAGTAAACTCAGTTTCTCAGAATCATTAATGTGTTTATTTTGATTGCTGTCCTGGGAGTAAGATGCACATGAACCATCGTTTCAAGCGGTGGGAGTTCAGACAGCTGCATAACAACTGGGAGCAATTCTTACTACTGGCCAGAGCCTTGCAAGATGCAGCCTGGGCAGCTTCTTTGGGCAGTTCCAGAAGTGCTGAGGTTTCTACACAGAAATGCTGCTGACCTGAGCTATCCACCCAGAGGTGAAAATGGCCCCTGACTGTGCAGTCCTGTTGGCAAATGCATTGTCAGGAGATTATTTTTCTTTAATTTTTACAATTGTCAGCCTTGCTTTAACAACCGGCCTGAAAGAGAGAGATGTGGTCTCACCACCCGAAGGAAATGCAAAAAAAATAGTGAGGTCCATTGACTTCTAGAAGAGAAGAAGGGAGGTAAATAAAAAGCCTGAGACATGTTTACTTTGCATATATTACTTTATTATGTTTGGGGGGCATTTCTGGTAAAAAGAGAAGCATAATAAAGCAGAAGAATGTTTGTAATTGTAACCAGGGGTAGAAGTCTAGGCCAGGGAGCTACACTTCGATGTCCTTGGGGTGAGTTGGTCACCCTCACCAGGGCAACAGAATCCAGAACTGGAATGCAAAAGTTTTAGCCTCAAAAAAAAACCAACAAAACCCCACCAAATAAAAAAACCCAACCAAACAAAAAAACCCCAAACAAACCAAAATGGCAGCGAGGCAAAAGCAAAAGGTTTTGATTAAAAATTTTCTCTAAAGCATAGAATGGGGCAGAATCTGTTTAGAAGTCTCCTCCAAAGGGAGAGAGAAGAATGGGGTGAAGGGTTTCCTAGATGCACAGAAGATGGGGGTAATCTGAGGTGTTGCACTCAGTCTTCCTGAAGAGCTGGAAAACCAGAAATCACTTCTAACACTAGTTTGGAGAGTGAGGACTGGAGAGAGGGAATGGTAAGGGAACCCACAGCCAGAATCAGACTTTGCTGCTCAGCAAGATTTGGCCAACCCAAGCTGGAAGTGGGATGTTGCTGCAGAAAGTAAGGAAGCAACTGAGAGCTTAATCAACCGGCTTCTCCAAAACAGACTGTCAAATAGTAACATACTAAGAGCTGAATATTGTCTGCTACGATGTTTATCTACCTTTCTTTTCCTATATTAATAAAATGTTGTTTTATTAAGTCAACTGAGTCATGTTTGCAAAGGAAGAAAATTAGCTTGCTGAGCACCAGAAAGTTCAGTTTTAATTTTCTCAAGCTTCTGGATGGGCATCTGGGTTTAGAAGTGACCCCTGGGATTTGAACTCAGCCCTTGTTGCCAGTCAAGTTCCAAAAAAAAAGGGATATGCAGGTAAATGAAGTTTATCCAGCCCTTCCCTGCCTCAAAGAGCCGCTTCAGCTTCCCTTTTACATCCAGGCTATGTGGGATACTGTCAAAACGATACACTAGTCTTTTTCTTGTGGTTTCCTTAGCCAAAAGCACAGCAAAAATCTCTCCGTACTCAGCTCTGACCACTTGCTCAAGCTTTGGTTTCGAGAAACTGCCAACAAACAGGAGGCAGTGTCATGCTGAAATGTCAGCTCACCTGTGAGCAGGGGAACCATTTGGAGAAACACAGGGCCAGATGGGGTACTCAATATAACTCAGTATGAATGAATCTGGGGGGAGGAGGTGTTGGGCTGGGTGAATTCTCCAGAATGAAGTTACCAGGTGACCTCCTCAGGGTGCATTAAATCAAGCGCATCCTTTCAGGGTGGCTTAGTATTTTCTCCTTCAGTAAAAAGACCAGTTCTCTCTTACAACACATTTTATGCACGCTGGAAAAAAAATCCCATCGATTTTGTGGGGAAGGTATGGGAGAAGAGAGCTGCTCTTTGTTCCCAGCACTCCTCTCAGCCCTCTTGCTGTGCTTTGAGGAACCCCACTTGGATTACAGGCTTCTTTCCCTGAACCTCAGCAACACTTTCCCTGTGGGAAGGCTGTGGTTTGCGAAGCACAGAGGCCCCATTAGTCAGTGGGGGAACCCCACAAATGTGGATGTGGAGTCGGCTGTATACTGCATTGTGGTGGGATGTGCAGCCTTGTGCTAGGACCGAAAGGCAGCCTTTTGCTCAGTCAAACAGCAGTGCTCACTCCAAGCTGCTTCTCTCTCCCCAGTGTGGTTGTGGGACTCCCTTCCCCCACGTTACACTGCCTGGATGCCAGGGAAGTACAGCCCGGAGTGTACTGTAAAGTTCAGCTACCGTTCTGCTCCTGAAAAAGTCTCCTTGTAGCCTTTCCTCTTATGCCAAATGCCTCTGACACACAGGAGGAAAGCTCTTGGCTATCACTCCCTGCATGCTGAGGCAGGCTCTCGAACCAGTGGTATATCACTCCCACTCCACCTTTGGCTGCCAGCAGTCGAGTGATTTAGCCCTGCATCTGACAGACTCATCCAGGCTGGTTGCATCCCTATCTCACAGTTTTATTCAGTCCCCAGGAGCACATGACGGAGTTTGGAGGCTTTGCTATTTATTCAGTTCCTCACTGTTTGCCGTGCTGACAGCCGGCGTCACTGCCGTCTTTGAAATCTTGGCTCCTGAAAGTCGTAGCCCCGTTTCTTCTCTGCACCTTGACGATGTGAATCCAGGAGATGGCCTCTGTGCTGCTGTTAGCAGCGACTGTGCTCAGTCCCGAAGTTTGCATACACATTTGAGATTCTCCTGTCCAAGCAGTGATAGCACTCGGTTAATGTGTTTGCTCGGGCAGAAAATAGGGCTTCTGACGTTGGTGACTTTATTATTAGAGTTGCACGAAGCAAACCCAAGAAAACAGAAAAAGATACGTCACCAAATGTCAAAATGCAGATCACTAAAGTCAAATTGCACGTGGAATTTGTAATCTGGGTAATGAAGGCAGGCCAAGGATTTATAAAGGAGGAGGTGGGACAGTGTGCTGAACCAGAGAGAGATTGCACGTGAAGGAGTTTTGACAAGCTTTGTAGATAGAGACTTCTGCACCCAGAATATCCTGTTTGACCACAATGGCAACCAACATGTTGGCTAGTATTCTTATCACTGTGGTTATTTCAAATGGGTTTTTAGCAACTGCTTCTCCAGTCGTGCCTGCAAAACCACAGCATCCAACAGGTAAGGTGTGCTTCAATGCAAGATCCCAGTGCTGTCGCGTGGAATGTCTCAGTAGGATACCAGTCTCCTATCGTGGGTGTAATTGTTAAGTGAGCTGGTTGGAACATGAGTTGGCAGATGAAAGTAAAAAGAATGAAGAGAATATTTTTGTATTATGATAGGGATTACTAAGATACAAAACACAATATTCTCAAGTGGAGTAACTCTCAGAGCCCCACTGAAGAAACTGGCTTGCTGAAGATGTTGTATTCCTTTTAATAGATCACTCCTATTATTTAATTATTTTTTAAAATTAAATATTGTAGTTATTTATTATACTTGAATACAATTATGTACTTATATAATCCATTATTATATTGTGTATTAAAACTGTGTACTTCCCAGCAAACTGTCATTGAGATGGACTGTACTAGAGATCTGCATTTTCAGTAAATGCAAGGCTACGTTTTTGAGGTAAAGATATCTAAGAAGAAAAATAAGGTGTGAATCCAGCCAAACTGTAGATACAGTTTTACATGTGATATTGAAGAAGATCGTAACACTTCTTTCTTTTTCTACCTCAACTAAGCTCACAGGCAGATGTCATTGGAGATTCCTGTAGCAGATCAAGTGGAAAGGATCCTGAAATTTTTGTCATTGTTTGATGAAGCACAAAAAAGTGCCGTTCCCACAGCAGACCCTGAAATCAGTGGAATCAAAGGTAACTGCCAAAAAGTATCTGGTCTGGAAATTTGCAGATCCGCTACTTGTTTTGTAGAGCCAAAGTATTAGATATAGCTGATTTCATGTATGCCTTTTTCTATGAAGTATGTTAGGGTTGACTAACAAAGTGCCAGGTACCTCAGAGTGTTGGAGATAGTTCTCTACAACAAAGTCCAAAGATAGGGAGGAGAGCAAGCTGTGAAAAACCTTACTGCAAGCAGTATGTCATTGCAGGTGTTTTTTCAGGCTTTTAAGGGCACCTCATTCATTAATGTTGGTTCTGTATGTTTTACTTGTAGTACAACTTGCCATGTCATTCAGCACTAGTAATACAGCATGAGTCAAATGCTGAAGAGATAATGATCATATCTGCAGGGCAGAGGTCATGTTTCAGTGTAACTGGAAGCAGAAGCACGCTCAGGGAGGTAGAGAGGTTTAAACAAGAAACAAACCCACAAGCCATAGAATTTCCATTGGCTTCTGTTTAGACCAGTCGTCTTTTGCTTTTAAGTCTGAGAAGAGGCCAAAAACTGTCTTTTACTGACACTTGCAGGTCACGATCCAGCTTCAAGTAGTGAATGCTATATAACCCAATTCACGTACACCATAGTATCATGCTATAAACAAAAGTTTCCTCCCTGTATTCTAGTATATGAGATACACCATCTGCCTGGTTAAACAAGGATTTCCTTTCAGTTATACCCTTAGTGTAGGTTCAATATTTGTCCATAGACCTCTCGTAAAATGTTTCCACAAAGTGACAGGGAACCCATTTTAACTTAATGAGACCTGAAAGTGTGCAAATGGAAACAAAGAACAGGATTTATGTTAAACTTTTTATTAACTGGACATGCTTCAATAAAGTATGTAGGTCTGTGAGCACTAAGTGCTGCTCCACGTCATGGCATGAACATCCTGCTATGGGAACCAGCATTAAATTTTAGTAGTCCGTAAACAGTGCACATTCTGCACAACAAAACCACCCAGCTAAATCCAAACCAAAAAGAGAGAGATTTACAGCTTCCTCAGGTCAAATTTGGTAGATGTCTCAGCACAAGAGAGTTTTGTCTGAATTTTGTACCTTGTCTGTAGGCATCTAAAAAGCTCAGCAGTCAGCGCAATTAGACTTTGGTGATCCTTGTCACTGTTGGAGCTGCCACTGTGCCCAGCAGGGTTTTCAAACAGAGGTATTTATCATGAGTGGGAATCTCTGTCTGAATTGATCTATCTGGGTTTATGTGTGTGTAACCCAGGTTGTCCAACCTAGGTATTTCTGTACCAGAACAATTTCAGAGATCCCATCAGAGCACAGAACTGCTTACCTGGAGACCCAAAACCACCATGTGTATCTTGAAAGGCAACTTGTATATAAGTTAAAAAAAAATAATGGATGAGGTCTTACAGTAGCAAAGTAACTGATGCAGCATAGAAGAGCAGTTACCCACCCTCTACTCCCTACCCCAACTCTACTTCCAGTTAATTGTCCTCTGATTTAATATTTGCTTTGGAGTATTCTGCGAGGCAGTTTTCTGACAGGTTCATCTACATTGTTTCAAAAGCTGTATTTTGAGCAGTGTTTTTTGTGGAATTGGTCCGTCCTGCACTCACTGTGCAGACTGTTTACACCTACGTGATGTACTGGTAAGTAAATAGTAAGTAGAATCCACTGTCTGGTGAATTCGAAAAGCTAGTTATATACTAATATATTATTTGCTTCCTCATTCCAGCTTTTTTCCCCCCTTTGATTTATCCTCAGAGAAGTTATAATCATTTTCTAAACTCGAATTTTCATCACCTCAAGGATTCCTTAAGGAATTTTGCCTAAAATGTTCTCATCAAGCTAATGTTTTCTGAAATTGTACAGTTCCTGTAAAGCCTGGAGCATGCCAAAACAGGGAGCGCCCCCTGAAACTGTTGTCTCAAAGTAACTCAGCAGGTGCTGCGTGACACTGAGGCTGAATATTCGTCTCTCTCAGTGACTGTGGAATTTGAAATCTCAAATATATCAAGCATGTGTTGGATCTGGAAATCCTCTTGTTACTCTTCTAGGCACATATGTGGACCATTGAGGTTTCCAAGTCCGAGCTCTCTCCACCCAGCCAGCAGCAAGTGATAAGTTCTGGGACTGCTTACAGTGGCTTTGCTAGACATTTATTCTGGCAGACATTATTTTTACCCTTCATCTGTCATTTGAAGGCATTGTCTTTTGTGCCTTTGTGCGTAACATTGTGTCTAGATGATTGTGACATCTCTTAAGAAGGAGCTTAAGGCTCTAAACATAAATTTTTTCTCTGTATGCCTGATTTGGTTTTCTTCATTCTTTTGTGGTCTGCTGTTTCTGGCAGAAAGTGGTAAGGCAGTGTTCATCTGCTAACCCAAACTCAGGTGGCCTTGCTTCTCTGTGTGGAGCAGGATCCACCCAGCGCACATCTGATACTGCTCTTCTAAGGTCCACAAGCAGAGGCGTTCACTGAGAGCATCAAATATATGTATGCACTTTGGTGCCATTCTCCTGGCTACCCTGCTCCCTGCTGCTCCTGAGTTAGGGCTCAGACTTTTCATAGTGCCTGCAAGAAGTTACATGCTTGGAAACTTTGCTAAGCAGGGAGCTACCTAAATAAACGGTAGATGAAATAGAGAGCAAGTGCCTCAGACTGAAAATAAGCCTTCTCTGCTGGTGTCTCGGGTCAGTGAGAGCTGCAGAATCAAGCTGCAGCACCTTACCTGTAGTTAGGCACTTACAGACCCGGTGTTCCTGTTGCTTCAAAAACTTGGGGACTTTTACTGCCTGTGTGTAGCAGTAGATAGTGGTTTGAGCACTTGTTCAAGAGAGTTTTCAGATTCAAGTCTGTCTCCTATTTGAGCCACAGTGGTGTTATGAATCTCCAAAAAACATCCAGTTACCAGGATCTCCGTCAGTCTGAACCATCATACAAGTAGTAAAATGTTAATTTTACTGTCAAGAAGTCAAAGCAGTCTCCTACCCTTTAGAAAGTCTCAACAACTCAGTTGTTTGTTATACCCTAATTGGGGATAGAAGGGATGCTGGAGGTGAAGCTGACATTTGAGGGTCACATGGTAATGCTACATTTACAGAAAGCCAAGCTGTGGGAAGAGCCAGCTCTACTAATTTTCCTCATGGATGCTTGTTAAATGATGAATCATGCTGAAGTGTGCGGGAAGTAGAATCATCATCTTTCAGAACAGCTTCTAACTGTGTTCTCCTTTTGTATTTCAGCTTACACCAAGACAGAGGGAAAAGAAGTTGAAACGGTGAGAAAAAGCAGCTCTGTGTCTTCTCTTATTTGTTACTCTAGTTGTTCTCCGATACCCATATAGCTCTCATCATTGTTTAGTAAAGTAAGCAATGCCATGCTTCATGTCTCCTGGATTGCTGGTGTTCTCAGTTTATGGAGACTGACATCAGGATCACTGACATTGCCCTACATTTGTACTGTTTTGGACAGGAAGGTGTAAATGAAGGTCCATCTGTTACTCCATCTGAACTGAGCAAGGACCTCCCGGAAATAAGTCCTTTAAATGGGAAGAACTTCTGGAAGCCTTCACTGCCAGCCTCCTGGAAAATTAAGAGAGGTGAGACTTGAAGAGTAATGTTGTACCTTGTCTAGCTAGTTACTGGGTCCCTTTGGTACAATGGCTAGTGTTGTAGAAGGTGCTAGAACTGACTAAAAAAATGTCTAGTGTAAACCATAGGTTTCTCGCTGACACACTTTCCTCTGACATATATCCACAGACATCAGTTAAGTCTCCAGGGTCTTCCAAACTCTGGATTCATGCTAGTCATGCCAAGTGCTGATGAGGCCCACAACAAAGAGAGATTTGTCTGAGCCATGAAAACCTTTGAACAGTAACCAGAGCATAGACACCTTAGCCATTGTCAAGTTGTATCAGATCTGACCTTGTATTGCCAGAGAGAAGAAATGCACAGCTCCCCATGTACTTACAACAAAGTCTCTCTCAGGAAAGCTTTCAGGTGGTTGGAGTTGGCATGTGAGAGACCTTGCTTCACCACAGTTTGCCTCATGTCTCTGGACAAGAAACATTTTCTTTGTACCTCCTTCAGTCCTGTGGGTATGAAATGAGAATAACAACTTACCTTTTGTGACAAAGGTGTTGTGGGTGTGAGTACACTTCTGGGGGATTCAAATGCTACAGCAATAAGGGTGAGAGAGAAAGCTGGCTAGAAAATATTTCAACTTTTTTTGGCATGAAATCTTTTGGGATTATTTTTTAAAAGACATCTCATTTTTAACTGACATTCAAACCTTTTAAAATGTCAATTTTACAAATGAGATGTTGTTTTTAATACAGATGAATGATTTTGACTGATCCCGCATTAGATTTCATAATATAATTTAATGGCAGGTTCTTTAATCAGGGGAGAAGAAGGGTGTTCCATTTACAACTTCTCCCACTCCTATTTTGATCATGTAATTTCTCACAAAGTAAAGTATTGTTCCTGAACACTTATAGACATATTCCTCAGAGAGACATATGGATAGATGGAGTTTGCAAAGGAGCACAAAACCTTAAAGGCACCCTGTGTGTATATAAAACGTTGTTTATACCAGGTACATGCAGTACAAACACTGCTTATTACTCAGAAAGAACATCGCCTTTCCCTTGTCTCAGTTTCCCTTTTTTTCCTTTTTTTTGTTGTTTTTTTTTTTTTTTGTTTTGTTTTGTTTTTCATCTTCTCCTTTTCTACTTTTCTATTTTATTCTTGTCCCTTCTAATTCCTGTGCTTTGGATTTATATTCCTGGTAGATGTATAAATCGGTAATTTAGTACCTAACTAGCAGTTCGTAACCCTTACTGGCAGTGAGAATCCCAAGTCACATTTTTTTTTTTTTATGATTTGCAATTAATTATTAGCCTTCTACTAGTACAGAAAAGCAGGCAAAACAGAAGAGGGAACACTTGCCTCTTCAGTCTGTCACACTTTTTAAGTCAGTTCATGCTTCCAAAGGTCTAATTCATGATTTTTACATCTGAGAAGATTGGTAGCGGTAGGTGCAGTTTGCTTCAACAACACTTCAACGTTGTATAACACCCGTTTGATGTACTCAAAGATTTAAAAAGCCAAGCAGCAAGCAAAAAACCCCCCAACTGTATAAATTAAAGCAGGCAAAGAAATGTTTTGGAGCTTGTTACGTTCTGGTGCCTGTTTCTGCACACTTAGTACCCCTCAGTCCTGCCCAAAGCTGCCCTTGGGCAAGATCTCCTGATTCTTGCCCCTCTTACAGTGAGGTTTAAGCACAATGTGAGCCATGCAGCTCACTTGCTTATCACACTGTAGGACAAACTGAATTCACATCCCCTCTGGTCTGTGTCTCTGTGGGCCCTGGGAGAGCTTCTAGCTCAAAGTGTGCACTCAGCCCCAGCTGGCATGAGAGCTGAGAGAGCAGCTTCTCTGCATGCCCTAGGTAGAAACTCTACACTGCTTATGCCAGGGGCAAGAAACCCACCCTTTGAATAAGGAAGAGGAGGATGGAGACTAAAGCATTCCAGTGCCTTCCCACATTTATCTAGATACAACTCAGGGAGAACCACCTTGCTGTGGTATTAGGGGTGTGTCTACATGGTACAAGTAGGTTATTGCCCCCACTCCACTGTGAAGCAGCGTGCTCTAACCTGGACAGAGCATCAGCATGGTGAAATAAAACAGGGTAACATGCCCTTTGGACAGCTGAACCAGGTTAGAGTGCTATCACACAAATTTGCAGAGCCAAGAGGATTGTCTTCATGAGGATGCAGGAACATGGTTGGCTGCTGCAGCTGCTCTCGCTTCTGCAGCAGCTGTGGTTCAGCAGGATGCCAGTTTTATCAGCTCATTGATGCGGTTATCTGGGTGTGCCTTTGCTACCACATGTCCCAAGGCACAAGCTTTATCTAGAATGAGATGGGAGAGGGAGGGAGGAAGGGAGGAGGTGGGGAGAGGCCTTCAGTTTAGCTCAAGTTGCATCCTCAGTGATGTGAGCTCTATCAGAGGAGGGTTTGCTGATAACCAGCAGAGGAGCAACCTTCAGGCAGACTTATACTGATGCAGTAGTAGGATTTTCTATCGATACCACAAGGTATTATAATGAAGTTTCTTATTGTATAGACACATCCTTATCACCTTGCAGCCTGTTAGCTCAGGCACTGTTAGGCACAGAGGTGCTTGTAACACTATCCGCGGTATAGTTAAGTGTGAGGCACTCAGAGCCTGTACATTGTACCAGGGGGATCTGACATGCAACATCCTCCTTGCAACCCATGTAAGGTCCAGTTCCTTGTAGCCTCTTATGTGACTAAGGCTTCATTACCTGAAGAAATTTTAGTGTCTGGCAGTGGAGTGAGCTGGAAGATCTGTTCTGTGATTATTCCTATAGGCAAAGGAGCAGCAGAGCTTTCCTCTCCAGAAACTCCTTGCCTTCACTGCAGATCACACAAGGAGTGAAACTTTTAGTAGCTTGGCACTGATCCTGATGTTTTCAAAATGAGTGACAAGAAGCTGAATAAAAGCAGCTTTTCAAACATTTTCCATCTAAAGAAGTTACAGATTTAGTTTAGGTCTTGTTTTACTTCTTATCCTTGAGTTGAGAACCAAGGTTTGGTATTCTGTGGCCTTTTTTCATTTCTTCTCCAGCACTTGTACGTCTCATTTTTCCCCTTTCATCACTGAAAAAAATAAAATGAAAGGGAATGGAATGATAGAGGAAGAAACCCAAGAGAAACAAATGCCCTCAGTTTTTGAGAAGGAACATTTATTTTTATTTTGGTTCACTGGTTTGATTTAGTCAAGAAGTTGAACAATTTTCAAATGTCCAAATAAGACTCTTGTTTCCCTTAGTTCATTTCCAGAATAAATTTTTCTATTTGCCTTCTGCTCATCAGTAAAAACATCTTAATCAGCATGACCCCAGTTTAGGCCAGGGCCTGGAAAATCCTTTCTCCTTGCCTTCTTTGCAGATTGCTAGTGCAGGAAAACTGAATGCTGGTTTGAGATATATGTTAGGAAATCCTCTGGGTTGATTTATCCCGTAGCTCATGAGCAGGGCTCACATTTGGGTCTTTGTCACACGATACAGCTACGAATAGTTCAGGAATACAGTGCCAGTTAAGGCTGCTGACTGGAGAGCGTAGCAGTGAGCCATGGGGCAAACCTCTGCCCTCCCAGCCCTCCCAGGTATTCAGGATCTCTCACCAGGAACCTCAGTTTGTAGGGCAGCAGCTCCCATGCAAGGTCAGTATAGTCACGGTGAGTGTCCACAGAACTACTCTGAGCCTTTGGGTAGCTTTCAAGGGCCTATAGGTGGCATCTGGGTGGCTGGCAGCGTTTGGGTGATATCAGCACTTGGGGTGGCTGGTTGAGCGGGATGTTTGCTAACCTCGTCAAGGCTCTACTGTGCTGTGGATGGTTTCTGTTGACTTGAACTTTCTATGTCATGCCTCACCTTAGCACTTCACTACTGGTTCTCTTCAGCTTGGAAATAACCTAGGGAAAAGAAAAAAAAACAAACCACAACATATTGGCTTTTAAACTAACTTTCAACCAGTTGTAAAGAGCTTGTGAAATTCAGATATTTGGTTCTAGTAAAAAAAAATATCACGTTGATACGCATGAGGGATAGTAACTTGCTTTCATGAGGTTTATTTTTAAACTATTAAAAAAAAAAAAAAGAATGCATGGGGGGAAATATCTAACTGTTAGTTACCCTGCACTTGTTTTTATTTCAGCTTGCTTTTGGAAATACTGCATTGAGCGCAAGTAGTGTTTAACCTTCGAGTTGGTGGGTCATGCTGAAGACTAGGATACTGATAATGAGAAAGAAACCTTCAAACCTTGAAGAGTTTTCTACACAAGTGGTTGAAGAGCAATTAATGAAGCAACTGAATGACCGTATTTGCCTTGCGTATAATAGGTGTTTATAAGGGAAATGTAAAAAATTGTATTTAAAATAGTAATATAATAAAAACTTCTTTTTGTACAAGCAATACCACGTAGAAGACCGTTTGTGCTAATAAGCATTTAGAAATCAGTAGCTCAGACTCCACAAACATGCCTTTAAGTAACAGGACAGAATCTCCACCCTAGCATGGGATCAAGTGCTATGAATCTCTGTATATGTATTACATCATATTGTGTGTCAAGGCCACTGTGACAACTGGTGATACCTTTAACAGCACAACTTGCTTTCTCTCTCCCTTTATCTCATCTAATTTGTTCAGTAGTAAATTGTTTAAAAAAATTCTTTTGATAGTCTTTTAAAAATAGAGTAAATCAAATATGGACATAGGTATTTTCTTAAAATAATTGTGTTTTAAGAAGGTTTAGACAAAGTGTGTATAAGACAGATTCATTTAGTGTACACTCAAAGTATGTAGAAGATAAATGGGATCGTGCAGACACTTTAGCTGACACGACTCCAGGACAAATGAAGTGACTGCAGTTTTCTGATATTCTGGGTCATTTCTGTGACTTTTCTGCCCGCATCCTCCTGTGTTGCCAGAAGTACGCAAACACCAATC
The DNA here is from genome assembly GCA_013400375.1 of Thinocorus orbignyianus. Classification (NCBI taxonomy): domain Eukaryota; kingdom Metazoa; phylum Chordata; class Aves; order Ciconiiformes; family Thinocoridae; genus Thinocorus; species Thinocorus orbignyianus. Next base: position 93,866 of record VXBW01001977.1, on the reverse strand, counting down.
GTAATGTGCTGGTTTAGGTAGCATCACGTGTGCCCAACAATCGATCGTGGAGAGCTGGAGCCATGAACATCTTTTTCATGAGTAAAAGGAGTAAGGAAACCACAAAACATTAGGTTTCAAAGCTATCAGTGACCACAAGCATTTAGTCAAATATCCTTCCAAGCAATAATTTTAAGGAAGAAAAAACTACCTCTGTTCAGTGTCTGAGGCTTTTTTTTTCCCTTTACCTGACACTACTGAAAGTGCAGGCATGTGATTCTGATGAAGTCTTGGAAAAAGAGGACAGGGCAAGGGAGGTTAAATGAATGATCTGGTGGGAAAGAGAAAAGTTTCATTGGTATCTATTAACCACAAACACGGGCATAACACAAAGCAGCGTGGTGTTTCAGGCAGGTATCTCTCTTGCCATTTTCACTCTCACACCAGCTCCTGAGCTACAGCCATCTCAGGGCACCAGCACAGGTTAAACTATTAATTGGGAAAGCAGGCAAGGGCACACCATGGGGCAGCTGTTACTATGGATCCAGGAGAAGGAAGCCAGTGTGGGAGCTGTCGTGGTTTGGGCCAAACCGGCCTAAACCAGAATGTCAGATGGCCCTTCCCCCCAAAAAAAGAGAGGAAAGAAAGAGATAAGGGAACTTGTAAGTTTAGAATGAACTAAACTACTTTAATGAAGTATTAATATTAAAATCAAAAGGGAAATAATGAAATAGATACAATATAGGCAAAACCATATCAAGCACCCAGGATGATGTTACCAGCAGGCACTGGGGAAGTCCCAGACTGAACTCAGTGATGGATGGGAACTGGGTTCCAGCTCTGGAGTCTGGAACACATGGATTTGGATCAAAGGCAGATAAACAAAGTCCTCTTCGGATGTCGGCCATTGAAGGAAGAAATTTGACCCTTTTATACTGAGCATGATGCAAATGGGATGGAATACCCCAGTTGTTCAGTTTTGGGTCACCTGTCTTGTCCGCTCCTCCCCATAGGTGTGACCCCTCTATGTTTTTTCTGTTTCCAACCCTCCAATAGGGCAAATAATGAAATTGTCTGACCTTGGCTGTTATAGCAGTAAGTATAAGCAAGAGCCTCTGCATACTGTTCCTCGGCTTGAAGTACAAGTCCTTCTCCTGCTCTCCAGCCATTCTCTGCCCAACCTGTATTTGTGCCTGGGGTTGCCACGTCCCAGGTGTAGGACCCTGCACTTGCCTGGGTTGAACTTCATGCCATTTGCATTAGCCCACCTCTCAAAATATGGTGAGAAGTAGACTAGATGATCTCAAAGGTCCCTTCCAAGCTAGACAATTCTATGATTCTAAGAGAGAAGGCTCATGCATTTGGATTCCTCCAAGAGCTGCCAAGCAGTGTGGGCAGTCCCTGGGTGTTTCAGATCATCCCAAACGCATCTCCCCAAGACCAAACAGTTAAAAATCTGGCCAGCCCCAAACCTGCATGGATGGGGGACAGTTTGTGTGAGGCGGTCAAGGATTATACCCTGGCCTTTTGGGTTTTCATCCAGCAGTAATGGTCCACGACATACATGATTCCTCCAAAATAAAAGCTGTGTTAAATTTGGTCTCATTTCTTAAAACCCAGGGCACTGTTGCAATGCATCTCACCAGGAAATTACTAAGGAAATAAAGACAGACCGCTGTTCAAATTACTTATGAATTTGTATATTTTCTATTTAAATTTGTAAGGCATATGAAAAGAGCATACAGATTTCNTGTATGAATTTGAAAATACAAAGTAACAGTTAGTAATAGGTGATGAGTCACTGCTCAGCTATCAACCCCAAATATGAGAATTCACAACTGAGGGTGGGAGGGGAAAGGTATTGTGTCCGTTTTCTCTAAAGGCAAATTAAAACTGCATATTGAGCAATGCTTACAAACAATTGTGATGATAATACGTTGCGTCAGAACTGTGTAGTTTGTAAGGTGAAGACATCGGAGCCACAATATATCTGACACCAACTATTGCCTTTAAGCAATGCTTTGTTAGAAAGCAAGCGCATGTTTGACATGGACGAGGATGAATGACTAGTCTATAACAGTCTTCTTGTGGACATAGGTGCTACAAAGGCTGTTTTTAGCCATTTTCATGTCTATTTTGTACATACAGGCAAAATCCATCAGAAGGAAACTTTCAGGTGACCCTACGACTAAAGCATTGCACCCTCTACTCCTATGTGCTTGCTGAGAGCCTGCTCAGCAGACAGCAGCTGTGGACACCACTTTTTGTAGTCCATACACCTCTAACAGTGCGCGCCCCGACGCCAGGCTACAGGGTACTTCTCATCTCTATCGGCTGCCTTGAACATGGACTCATGCAAGGCTGGAGGGGTTCATCTAATCCATCCCGTGCCTAAAGCAGGGGGTAGGTCTACCTTGTTTCTGACAGATAAATATTCCGATAGGTATCTGATAGATACCAGGTATCTATCAGCTGTAAAGCTCTCAGCAACCAAGTCCTAACAGCTGCTCTGGGACAGCCAATATGCTGGAGCTTAACCAGGAAAAGTATAGGAAGACTGTTTCTTTCTTAGACCTTCTCCTCTTTGTTTTCCAAATGAGAGTCATGGAAGGATGACCAAGAAAGATCCTACGTTGGAAGCTAGGGACAAATGTTCATCTATTTCATCTGCCTACAGTGACCAAGTCTCTCCCTCCTCCCTTGTCAAATATCTACTATCAGATAGCCCAGAGGCCAATGGCAATCTGTGTTTCTCTCTTTGGGAACACCAGGAAGGAAGTTTGATGGGTTATGCAGCCCTGAGAGAGAAGGCAGGACTTTTTATTTATTTATTTGTGTGAATTCCAAAGAAGACTCACACAAAGTGAAAATGAGGTGTTCTTTGTTGACCTGCCCTGCAGGTCTTAAGCACAGAGGAGAGCTCTCCTGGGACATCAGGTGTGGTCCCACCTACATGCTGGCCTCTCTCCTGCATTAACCACGGTGCTGCACGGGCACCAGCTGCTGGTTCATGGCCCTCTGAGGCTTGCAAGAGAAGCAAACCAAATCCCTCCTGGTAATTGTGAAGTTTGGCAACAACTGTCAAACAGAGATCAGAGGCAGCAATAATGACAGGTTAAATGTGTGTTAGAAACAGGGCTATCTCTTCTCAAACTTCAGCAATTTAGCACAAGTCACTAGTCTGTAGTATTGCTATAATTGTGTGACCTACACTGTTTCCCTAACTTCAGCAAAATGCTTTAATATTGACTGATGCCTTTAACTTGCAATGCACAACAGACATTCATATGTCTGTGTGTCTGCACATACCTGTACAGACACATAAACGTATACGTATATAATTTAGAAACAAGCAAGTAATTCTATACAATCATTGTAAAAGAAGGATTGGCCAATAATAGAACTTAAAATTACACTGCAGAATGTATGCTGGCTTTTGTTTTTTCTGCCTTGGCTGGTATCCATCTAAATCTCAGAAGTTATAAAGAACAGAGGTATCTTCTGTTTACTTCATTCTCTTTGCAACATCCAAATATGCGTATTCGATTTCTTGATCAGCAGGACAAGTGTTTGTAAATTCATCTCTTGCATATGCATTGTTCAAGTATCTTGAAATCCCCGTCATTTCAGGTGGAAAATCAAAATTTCTGTATTTCTTTGCAACAACCTTTTATTAAAAGAAGAAAGAAAAATATCATTACACACATATCTGAAAAAAAAAACCAAACAAACAAAACCAAAACAAACAACCCCAAATATATTCCTTGTGCATATTTTTTATTTCTAATGTGCAATTCTGTTGTTATATGCAACAGAGGGAGAAAAGAAAAGGCAAATAAACACCCCAGAAAACACAAGATGAAGAAAACTAGGTAGCAAGCTACCTTGCTTAAAGATTTATGTGGTATATCCTGCCAGAGCTATGCAGAGCTATGTGAACTGGTAGACCACACCTGGAAGAGACGCAGCTTACAACAGCAAAGGAGCTAGCACAAATCAGAATTAACAGACTAATCTTACAGTAATAAACTGGCCCACACTTGGATACCTTTACTGAAACAGACAGGGAAAACTCAAATTAAAATACTACATTTCAAATGGCTAAGGAAGACGTCTGTTGGCCCATACCTAATCCCTCCCTGTTGGCCAGCAAACATGGTGTGACGATCATTCGTCATCATCCTCCAGACATTCACCTGACACAAGGTGATTCTCCCTGTATTGGCTCTGCTGACCCAGCTGCCTCTCACGCTTTGCTGTGCCTGAGCTTTGCGTGGGTGTGGGAAAGGGCTCATTCCCTTGCTGCTCTTTATGGGATAGGTTCAACCANAAAAAAAAAAAAATCAATCTGCTCTCCCTCTGACAAAATTGTCATATCGGAAACTTTCTGAAGTGACCTTGTTTATTTGAAAACTAACGAATTTCCAGTGTGGCCATTTGTCTTCCAGAGCCTGGCTGGCTCCAGAGCAGACCAGGCACAGGTTGTAACAACATCCAGACATCTTGATCACCAGGACTGTTAGGTGTATGTCCGTGGTCTGTAAGAAGAGGCTGAGAGCCTTGGCTGAAAGGCAGTGGTTGGTGGCTACCCTGCCGGAATTATTGGTACAAGTAGTGGTATTTAACAAAGCAAGAGTTTTGGATTAAATGTGGGAGAAACAGCTTTGAATTTCAGCTTTTTCTGGCTTCATGAATTGGCATGGACAAAATAATTTAACCTTACTCATCCACAGCACTTGGCATATGAAATGCAAATGAAAATACTTCTCTGTAGCACTGAATATAGCACTCACCTCATACTTGTGAGAGTCTTAGCGAGTGCAGTCACAACCCAGATATGAAACCAGATTTCTAGTTCGAGAGTCCTCAATTTGAGGATCTGCCTAGCTGTGTTATAATGAAGTGTCCTTGTGCATTAGCATCTGGTGTCCCTACAGAGCTACTGTGCGGCCTCAGAATAGATGAAGGATTCCTCTGCCTTTTAGAAAAGGATCTGAGCTTCTGTGTCACCCTTCTCTACAGTAAGCTAAAAAGCAAATCCAAACCTTGATTATGTGGAGCTTTGGTAGGAGGTTGCAATCCGCTAAGGTGAGCTCATCTCCATCCAGGAATTTCCGGCTGGAAACAGTGATCTCCTCAGTGCTGTAAGCATCAATTTCATCAGGCAAGGGGCTATTTAAATAGTTGTCCAGCTTCCTCAGGGCTTTAAGCAAAGATTTTTCCAAATCTAGGTTAAGACAATAAAAAGGTCATTCGGGCCTGTACCAAGGTCTCTCTGACAACGAAGCAGAGAGGCGACTCCTGCATCCTGTCTTCTGGCACCCACCCAGACTGCAGACACCCGGCCATGCCAACTCCTGCAATTCCTTTATCCAAAGCTTAAAACTTAATGCTGGGATAAGAGCTCTAAGTAGCTAAAGGGGGTTCTGAGAAAAAACAGACTGGGACTGTGTTACCAAAAATGGCTCCGAGACATCTCTGCAGGGTGTGCTTTTGCAGAGTGGCCTGGCAGAGTGGCTCTGCCTTCACACTGACTCTCACCTTAGGAGAGACTGCAGGTGATGATGGCAAACCACTAGGATACCACTTTGGGGTGTATGGGAAACTGGTCCACGAGTCCTGAGCTTTTGTCTGAGTGCACAGGAGTGGGGTCAGGGCAGCAGGGGCTGTCAAGGGTTGGCTGGGGGTTTCATAGCCTGGTGGTGCCTGAGTGCCACTGGAGAGAGGGGAGAAGAGAAACAGGGCTGAGACCTGAAGGAAAGAGGAGTTAATGCATAGTAGTAACAAGAGTCCTGCTCCAGAGAGATGTGCCACGGGGCCAGAGTCCTCCTTATTTACACAAATGGAATAGTAAGGTAAGGTCTCAGTTCAAGCAGGCTGTGTTTTCAGCAGAGCTGTTGGAAAGGTGCAGTGTTATGGGCCTGAGAGATGAAGAAACAAGGAGGAGCTGGAGTTGGTGCTCCAATACCGACACTGACATCTGCTTAAACTAATTTTGGGAATCCCCAGATAAGAGAGTGAATAGGCACGGATTTCCACAGACTTTACGCTCTGGAAAACAGCTGATTAACCTGAGCTGTAAGTGGGACATCTCATCTCCAGCACAAAATGCTAGAAATTGTACAGCTTCAATTTCTTCCAGCAACTACCACGTCTGACTGTAGCACATACTTTCATTAGCATCTTTTCTTGGGTTCTTTATGAATGCAGAGAATTTTGCAAACACGTCATTTCCTGCAGAGTTAGACTCAGGGTGGTTCGGGGCAAGTTTGGGATACCTGAGGAGTTAAGAGAAACAAAAAGAAGTTATATACACAATATACACAATATTCACAATATACAGGCCCACAGGACTCTTAAAGGGAACCATCCTGAACTAAAAATCACTTAGCCCAAACAAACATAAACCATGTGGTTAAACCATGTGGATGACCTCCTTCTCCTGAGGAGGATGGGAGTCGGCTGCAAACATTGCCCGGACAGCCCAGTGTCTCCAAGGGCCTCCACTGGAGGTGAGGCTGTGTGGAGCGTGGCTCCTACCAAAAAGAGGAGAGGAGGGAAAGTCCATACTCACACCAGCTGCTGCTCCTCCCTGGCCATCAGCAAGCTCAGAGTGGCCAGTCCAGCAGATGTTTGTTGTTGCTGGGGGCAGAGAGGATGGGAAAACTGGAGGGGAGCAGCTGCCTGCCCGGTTTAAGTCAGGCTTGACAGCTTGAGGAACCAGCACCATTGAGCGGATTGCTGTCCCAGGGAAGAGATGGTGGGTAGGTGGTGGACACAATGGTGCTGATGGGTAGGTGGTGGACACAATGGTGCTGATGGGTGGGACAGTTTGGGGAGAGGTGGGAAGAGCTGCTGGGGTCAGGAAGGATAACCTTCAACCTGGTCTAGTGAGAGGGTGTCCCTGCCCATGGCAGGGGGGTTAGAACTTGATGATCTTTAAGGTCCCTTCCAACTCTAACCGTTCTATGATTCTACGGTAAGTCTGAAACCCAGACCCCACTGTGTGATAGGATGGGCCCACCCGGCCACTCAAAATGAGCCCTTAGCACATCTACTGTGTGGAAGGCTTCCACTGCCCTTGTCTTCCAACTACCTGCTCCCAGTAAGTGGAATTATTTGTCTAGTGAGAAGGGGGAAACCTCAAACAAACACAAGTGGAGGAAAAGAGGTCAGGTTCCTGCAGTGGCCCACAGGTTTCTGCATGTGCTTGCCCCCACGGGGTGGATTTCATGCCTTGACTTTCCCACCTTGTAGACTTGGGGCAGAGGTGAGGGCAGCATGAAAAGCACACTCGGCATCTTGGGGACACCCCTGGGACATTCCCAGGTAGGCTTCAGCTGTTTCACTCCAAAGTTACCCCTCCCAGAAAGCTCCACCACAGTGGGCGGACCAACCCTCCCTCAGCCTTGCAATTATAACCCATGCAGCTCATCAAGAGCCTGACTTGCTGAAATAGAGGGCGTTTGGCCACTCACTGACCACCCTCGAGGGCTGTGGGGGGCCAGGAGTGGCCAGGAATACAGTACCGGGGCGGTGCTAGCTTTTCTTCCAAGAACTCCTCGATCTTATTGACATCGGTTTTCACTTCGCCGTCAAATGTCATGAAGGGGGGGTTTGTTCCCGGGGCAAGGTTCTGCAGGTCAGCAGGCTTTCTGAAGGGAAGGAAGAGATGGGGTTAATTGCAACAAGAAGCAATTTTGTGATTTCTATAGTTAATTGTAACAAACTGATTCACCTTTAAAATGGCCGGTTACTCTATGTCTTTCTTACTAAATAAATCTCAGCCAGCTACTTCACACTAGTGGTGGGAGAATTCGCTAGCCTGTATCTGAATGTGCTCTGAAATGCTTAAAAAAACCCCAAAATCTTCTGTCTTGTTACAGAGACCTACTTCAAAACAGATTAAAATGTCAACTGCTTCAAAGGAGTTACTCCACTTTATATTAGTGAGCCCTAAAGAGGAATCAGGCATCCAGACTTAACGTAATGCCAAGCCAAGGTGCGCATTTTAAATCTATCAGAAGACAGTCACCCTTTTTTGAAAAAGTTATTCTGAAATTCCCCATTTTGGAAACGTTAGTCTGAAAATGACAGCCCCGGTTATAATCTCACCTTTTCAAATCCACAGTTGTGACATTAAATATGACACCTTTTAGCCACAGAATCATAAAGAGACGCTGAGAGAAGGGGCAATTTCCAATACTTTCTCCATCACTGCCAGCCTACAATCAAAGAAAAAAACACAAACCAAACATACTTCTGTGATGACAGCAAATTTTGATAGCACAAGCAGTAGGAAAGCAGTAACCCCAGATCTGCTGTGAGAACATATAGCATGTTACTTATCTCTACTAACATACATTTTCATGCAAAGGTTCTTTACATCCTTCTTCAAACATGCACATAGATATGATGAAGAATCCTGTCATCTTGGAGATGTAGTTTTTCATTAAAATACATAATGAATATTGCCATCAGTTAGAAAACAAAATTGAAATCGCAGCAATCCTTCCACAGGAAATAGTCTCCACTTCATTTGTCTACGTGAACATAAATCTACCTAAGTCACTGCAAGATTAAAACAATTTAAATCAGTTTATGATCACAGGAAATAAATAGAGAAAGATTTACCAGCATAAATCGAGACATAATGCCTAAAGCACTTAAGGGAATAAACATAATGAATCAAATGATCAAGAATTTCAAACTGAACAGCCGTGGGGACCCCAGAGAAGGAGGGAAGTTCAGCATTAGCCTTGCTCCAGCTGAATCCACCCATCTCTGCACTTTGCTGAACTTAGGCCTAATGAAGAACAGGTGCTGTGTCCCCCTGACTAATTCCTCCTCCTTATAGACTCAAGGCTCCTACTTTTAAGACTGAAGTGTGGCCATATCCTCTCTTTCCATGTGCCCTTGTAATGATGGTCTTTCCTTTTTTGATAAAGGAATCATCAGGTATCGATATAAAGCAGGAGTGGTGCAAATCACTGTACCTGCCACCACATAAGCATTGCTCTTATGTCCTTTGCATGGCATTTTGTTGAGAGGCTTTGTTAAAATGAGGCAAAGTCTTGTGTAGTTCCTATAGGTTAAATTAGGCTTCCTGCAACATAGCTGGGAGAGTGTAGAGGTCTAATTTTTAAGCCCTTGATAAGATTCTCCTAAAGCACAGTTTCAAAACTGAAGAATAAATGTAAAGGCACAGAAGTAAAAAAAACAAGTGTATCATTTACTTAGTTCATAGGTTAGTTCATTAAGGTTTGCAGATCTTATAACCAAACAACACACATTAATGAAACCAGTTCTACTTGCTCTTTCACCTTCCTCAATGCTATCAAATGAATCTCAAATATAGTAAAAAAGTTCTCCATAAACAAACATTGCTGTTGCACAGCTTTACAGTGCTCACCTTCACAAAGAGCTCTATGTCTGGAAACAAGCACCTGGTCTGGAGCAGGCACGTTCCTGCCATGGAGCTCGAAGGACGTAGGAGGAGAGACACTCCTGTGGCTCGACAAACCGTCTTATTCTCCCTATCGACCCGAAGGATTCTCCCCTGCTGCTTTATGCCTCTGGTACTGCAACAACCACTGGCTTTCTGGGCAATGAAAACCAGAATAGCTTATTGCCCTAAACACTGCCAGCATATGAAAACTTTTAGAAATTCTAGAACAGCTGGATGGCTGTGTTAGAAAAGTCTTGCTTCGTAGGTGGCAAAAATGAAAGCTGGTCAAAAGCTACTATTGTATTTTTCCTCCTACTCAGAGCACTGCTTTCCAGCGCCGTACAGTTTACAGCAACAGGAAGATAGAACACTACTGTGTATTTCATAAGAACAAGATTACAAATGCTGATAGCATGTGCTTAAAATGGAGCTAAATACATGACACTACCATTTTGCTTCATCCTGCCTCCTATTTCAGGTTTTGCCAACCCTGCAAAGGAAAAAAGGAATGAAGGGTGATACTGTCACCCCTTGGTGCTAGCAAGGGGGGCTCCAGACCCACCGAGGGGAGAAGCAGCAGTCAGGGGATGTCATTTTGGGGATGCTGTGTCTGGGGGAGGCAGGCAGATAAGTCTGGTGATGGGGCTGGCTCCCACCATCTCCTTTCCACCTGCCCCCCACTCTCTGCCACAACCATGTCCAGCCCCTTGCCCTCACATAAGCTGTGGTGCCAACAGCCAGCTATTCACCCGCCATGGGTTCTCAGGGAAACACCTCAAGCAGAATCACAGAATCGTCATGGTCAGAAAGAACCTCTGAGACCAGCGAGTCCAACCTCAGAAGACTGAGGGGGCAGCAGCCCAACCTGGTACCAACCTGTGCTTTGGTATCTTAAGGAGTTTATTACACAGGAATTTAAACCATCAACATAAGTCAGTCAAGAAATAATCTTACAGTAATGGATTGCTCTGGTCTGGGGAAAGAAAGAACAAGTGTCCAAAAAAAAACCATTTCCCACAACTGATTTGATATTTTCATTCAGTCTTTGATAGGAAAAATTAAATTATCTCAGCAGGGTTTATGTACCATTCAGAGAACTTTGCAGATAGCCCTGTGCTCAAGAACAGCTACGTGATCAAGAGCGACAGAAGGGTGAGCTTTTCCTGATCAATTACTATCTTCTGATGGCCATTAACTACTAACATTTTGGCTGCCTCTAACTTTTACTGCTAGAGCTAAGTTGTTGCTTTGTTTTGCCCCACATCACCTTGGTGACAGTAAATTTCAGGGAGCCAGATGCAGCTTTTCTGGGGAAATGTCCGTAGGTAGAGTCAGAGACCCAGGTCAGGAGAGATGTGTTACCATGACAAACACAGGCATGAAGCAGGCACTGGGCCCCAGTTTGTCCTTAACTGGAAGGACAAACAGGCAGCCAGGAAGGTGAGGGATTGGTAGCCTTGGAGATGTTACAGAAGTAACCTTCTCTCTTGTTTCTAAGTGCAAACTCTTTAATGTCCATACCTACTTGGGACGAAAATTTACTACAACACTAATTGTTTTCCATTTTGCAATGCATAAAATAGCAAACAGCCAACTTCTCAGCCCTTTTACCTTAATGTCTCTTAGCCTGCAACCTTTCACAAAAATAAAAAAAATTAAAAAAATAGTTGGGACAACAAGGAATTTAAGAAAACAGGGAATTAAGCATTGTTGATTACAGCAATGCTCTGCCAACTATAAGGACTGAGATGGCTGATTGTTTATTCAACACTTTTTGACTGCTTCTATGGACTAGTTCTGATGGTATTTAACATGCCGATGAAGTTCAAAAGGCATCTGACCTTCTCATACAGTGCTGTGTGCCCTCCCATGCTGCTCACAGGGACATTAATAGTGTGCTTCTGGCTTTGCTGTGTTCTGTGCAATGCAGGAACCATGCTTTTTAGTGAAGTGCTCTGGTGTTTGACCAGCTTTGCTGTCTCTAGTGGTTATGGAAAGCACTTGGCTTTTACAGCAGAAAATTCACAGAGACTAGGATGTTTCCCCATTTCTGATGTGGCCATGATTCTTCTCACAGCCTAAGGAGCAAATCTTCTGAGTAGCTTCCTTATGAAATCATTGATGCACTTTATTAATATAAATCTATTCTAAAAGCCCATGCTACCCAGGCTGTGTAGTACACCCTGACACCTAAGACGGGGCCATAACCTCCAGGGTTGCTGTGCCTGGACTGAGAACAACTGCAGATCTTTGGGAGTTGCTCAATCAAAAGCCTTGGCTACTGAGGTCCTACAGTAAAGGAGCAGGGTAGGGACACCTGGGAAGCTGAAAGCCATTTAGTCCCAAGGGGCTTAAGCTCTGGGTGAAAGGAAAAGAGAGGACAAATCTCTATGCTACTGCACCAGGGCCAGTGTGCTTAACTCCAGGTTTCCTCCAGATCTCTAGAGCTAGGGGCAAATTACAGTAACCCACACAATAGCACAAGCAGTGATTAACAGTGACCAGCAGTCTGAAGTGACTGCAAGACCTTAAACACCAAATCTAATTCAGAACTTGACATGCTTTGACCTGGCAGCTCAAAGATGCCAGTTTCCTGTAACCTTCCTTGAAAGCCCAGAACGTGGATATCACAGTATCACAGAATTGTCAGAGATGGAAGGGACCTCTAGAGATCCTCTAGTCTAACTCCCCTGCTAAAGCAGGACTGCCTAGAGCACATTTCTCAGGATGGCATCCAATCAGGTCTTGAAGGTCTCCAGAGAAGGGGACTCCACAACCTCGCTGGGCAGCCTGTTCCAAGGCTCTGACACCCTCACTGCAGCTTTTCCTCATATTCAAATAAAACTTCCTATGTATCAGCGTGTGCCCATTGCCCCTTGTCCTGTCAATGGGAACCACTGAAAAGAGTCCAGCTCCATCCTTCTTCAGCCCACCCTTTAGATATTTGTAAGGATTAATAAGGTCTCCCCTCAGCCTTCTCTTCTCCAGGCTAAATTGAATTTTTCTCCGTAGCAGTGCCCAGGGATACGTAACTTTGAGCTGTGCTTGGTAGATGCACAAAATTTAATTACACTTCCTCACTGTTGGGCTCAGTGATGATACAGGGTGAAATTTGAACTCCAGTGAAGTCAGCAGGAGCCTCTTGCTGTTGATTCAAAGAACGACTGTGTTTCCAGACTGGTTATAATCTTAATAACCAGGCAAATGCTGCTGTAATTGTAGGTAATGCTCCAAGTTGGCCTCCACCTGCAGTTGTTGCCACATTCTCCTAACATCCAGTTCTTGTGGGTAAAGTGGGCCAAATCCCCAAAACACAGAGCTGGGTTTTACGCTCTTCTGCTGCTTAAATAGATGGCTAACCACTGTCTTGAATAAGTGGCATTTATATTTTAATTGTGATCGGTCAGGAGGTCAATATGCTTTTCCTAGTAATACTGGGATTTAATGAGTTCATTAATCAAACAATTAAGAGAGCCGATGCTGCAGAGGATAAAAATGTCAGGCTGTGCACAGAAGCTCTCTTTCAGAGCCTTCAGGCAGCGATTGTATATTGTGGCAGTATCAACTTATGACAGCTCTCCATAATCATGTGCCATTGCTTAATGGGATTATTAGCCTACACTCCTTGTTCTCATTTGTCACCGCTCCACACTCTCTTCGATCTTTTCATTGCTGTTGTTCTGGACCTTACTCAAAGATGCTGGGAAAGGGAAAAGCTCTCTACACCCTTCTTTCCCCTAGTACTAGAGCTCACAGGTAGGAGCATCTTCATGCCCTAGGCTAATTTCACTAGGCAGCAAGACTTTATGCAGGAGATATTAAAGAGAGTCCCAAAAAAACCTATATTCAGTTTCTGGAGCTGCTGCTGCTACCTTGATTCAACAGCTCTGCTTTTCTGAATCGCCTTGAAGAGGTCACTAGTCTCCATATCCTCATCCATAGCAAGAGGATAATTATAGTGACTTTACCCAGGAGTCATAAGCTGGATGTCATTCTTAAACCAGTAGTTTAGGCCCTCCCTGAGCTGGAGATGCTCTCACCCTGGAGCTGTTGTAAGAAATTGTTTTGTAACCATTTCTGTCCAAACATCTTAGGAACCAGGTTTTTGGAGGTTCTTCTACTGACCTCAAATGTTCTGTGCCTTCAAAATTGTGACAAGTAGAATTTGTTTTTCCTGGACTTTCTGTTTCCTGTTGAAGGTTAAGCACAGAAGAAACAGTTCAGAAGAAGCAGAGAAGACTCTTTTATTTGTTTTCATATAATTATATAATCCCTTTGAAGCTACAATAAAAAGGAGAACAAGGAGCACAACTTTATTTTTTTTCATTCCCAAAAGCTGAACTCCAATTCCATTTTCTTTCTTTGACAAGAGAGAGCTAAGTTACCTCCCTTCCCATATTTGTGCTGGCTAAGAGGTAGGTTTATCCAGCAAGTGGAGCAGAACTGCTGCCTACTGGGAAACAAGGAACAACCATCCAGCTGGGACCAGCATAGCCGGACCAGCATCGTGGATCGGCTCCTGCCTGTTCTGCTGAGCTAGCTCAGTCTCAGGCTGAACTGGGACTTTCCTCCAAGTTTCCTTATTCAATCCTCAGCTATCAGGCAGTTTTTGTGTGCTCTTCCTTCTCATACCACACCAACAACTCCCCTCTCCTTTCTCAGAATGTATTTGATCTCCTGTCAAAGAACAGGAGCCACAGCAGCCAGCTCAAAACTACCACCCGAAAAACTACAAGGAGTTCACAAGCTTGGGCCGCCTGTGGGAAAGAACTTTAAGGCTGGGCACAACCTTCAAGACCAACAGCTATTTTGTTTTAGTTCTTTCTAGAGGCTCATTTGATCTGCACTGGCACGGATTAACTGAGCCCACTGCATTCCTTGCACTGACTCTTGCCCTGAACAAAGCCCTGCAATGCCAGCCTGATGGCAGTAGCTGCTATGAGCAGTTGCCACCAGCTCTGTACATGTAGGGGCAATGCAAGCAAGGTCTCTGTAGTGGACAACTCTGCTTCCTGCCCTATAGAACCAGCCATTGAACTTGGCTGCATGATGGCCAAGAAGATAGGACAAGGGGTAACGGTTTAAAATTGGAAGAGGGGAGATTTAGATTGGATATCAGGAAGAAATTCTTCCCTGTGAGGGTGGTGAGGCACTGGAACAGGTTGCCCAGAGAAGTTGTGGATGCCCCATCCCTGAAAGTGTTCAAGGCCAGGCTGGATGGGGCTTTGAGCAACCTGCTCTAGGGAGAGGTGTCCCTGCCCATGGCAGGGGTGTTGGAACTCCATGATCTTTAAGGTCCCTTCCAACTCTGACCATTCTGTGATTCTATATTTCTATAAGAAAGGGGAGGGGAGCTCCCAGTGCCTTGCCACTCCTCCTCCTCACCCCTGAAAGGAAATCCCACTGCCCTCTGGCTTACCATGAAATGCCCAAGCCCCCTTTTTTTCCCCTGAAGAGCATTTTTATAAAATCACAGGCAGAACAACAGAGGGAAGCAGTATGACTGCATTCCCATACTCCCACTGGCACAAAGACCTCCTTCAGCCTTGGAAATAGGTTTTGAGAAGCACATGGGCTTAACTGCAGAAAACATAACCATGTTCTGTTAGTGTGCCATGACAGACACATTGGTTTATATTTTTTTTCTTTTAAAAGCACTTTTTCCTTGAGGATACAAAGCGAATTTCACAGTCTTGATGCCTGCTACAGTATTTATGCAGATTGCTATAGCATCGCAACACTGAAAAAAGCCCCCAAATTGGCAACAATACTTCTGTTATGAATGCAATAAAAATATAATTGTAAGAAATTTTGGTTCACTAAAGGCAGCTGTAATCCACTTAATAACATATGACATTCTGTGCTAGGCACAGAAGCACCACAGGCATGTCATTTGGGTCAGATCACGTCTAAACCAAAGCTCTTCGTGACAAAGAGCCAGATTACCTGGAATTTTCTCCACCTTAGCACTGTGTTCATTTTGTGGCCTGAGGCTAGGGCAGGAACACTCAACCGACGAATTTTAGAGAACTCTTTTGGTGCCACCTACTGGGTTGGAAATGGAATTCCTGACTTCTGCTCTTGGAGGGATGAGCAGTGCCAGCCTCAGATGTTAGCGCTTCTCAGGAGAGGTTCTCCCCTGGAGCCACCTCTACAGCAAGATGCCTCGCCTTTTGCTAATGACACTCTTGAGAGTACTTGGGATGCTGAAATTATACTTCCAGGCTAAGTGTTAAGAAAAAGCATCTGTAATTTAAAATATATTTTAATGGACAAAGTAAAAATTTTGCCGCTTATTATTCCAGTACTTTTAAACAGTCACATAGCTCTGCCTATCCGCTAATACTCAACACTTAAAACAGATGTTTCCAGCTGCTGTTTAATTTCTCAGCCAAATAGCAGAAATATTCATATTTAAAATGTGGTTAGTAGTTGAGATTCTGGCACACAAATCTTATTTTTTGTACTTGCCAGCGAAGACTCTTGCTGTGTATGTCATCCACAATAGTGAAGTTCAAGGAGAAACCTGTGTTAAACAGCAATTGGACATTCCTTCAGGTAAAAAAATTAATTTCCTTTTCTCTCTTTTTTAAGAGCAAAATAAGCACCTTGATATTGAAGTGTGCCATAAAGAGTTCAGTTTTAAAAAGTAATGCACCTTATTTTATATTTAGAAATATTAATAACATCCACCTTTTATCTTGAACAGTGTTACAGGGTTCAGAGAACACTAAACATACTTAAAGGATTACAACTTTGAACACGCAAGATCAATAGCACACTTTTTGTCCTAAGCCCTAATTAAGCTTTCAGGTTAAGGAGGCAACAGTAAACATAACCACAAGCGTTTTGCTAAAAATAGCTTCTCTCTCTTTTGACGGTGCTAAGACAAAAAAAGCATGCAGCGGAAGGAGAGAGCAAGTATACTAAAAAGTTTTCTCTAATGGATGAAGGGGTAGTTTGACTTTCACCATTCTCTCCTACGATGTCACTTGCAAGGCCCCTTTTTTTCCTGCTGAAGGTGTAAGTCTGCTCCTGTTGACTCTGTTGTCCCCTGCTGGGGTGAAAGTTGAGCGCTTTCCTTCCAGTGCAAACAGCTTCTTGTAGTTGAATAGCTGAATATTCAATCAGAAGAGCAGTCATGTTAAACTCCAGCCCTGCAAGAAGCATCACCCTTTTCCACCTCAGCAGAAATGATGCCCTTTTCTAACCCACCACCCTCTACATAAGAAAGACCAAGTTAGGATTGCAAAAACCATCACAGCTGGAGCCTTCGGCTACATTGTAAACAAGTTTTCACTCTATACACCCTCCCTCAAGCATGTGGACAATAATAATAATAATGTGGTGGTTCAAGATAGGGTCTCAGTAGAGAGATCATGGAGTACAAGACTGAAAGGATCTCCATCCCAACTATCCCAACTAAACCACACCAACATGTTGCAACAGATCTTACAGGGCACGCAAATTTAGTAATCTGGACAGTCAGCTGAAAAATGGACCCCAGGGCCTCTGGAGGTCTTTCTCTCTCCCCTTTCTCCTACCTCTCTTTCAAGTCACAATCAGTAAATGCATTTAAGAATGCCTGTAACTTTTAAACAAGCAAGTTGGCTCACCAACTCCAAATAGAAGGATGGGTCCTTTAAGTTTTTTAGTTGCTAAACAGCCTCTTGAATGGCAACCTGAAATGCTGAAAGTAAATCAAGGGGAATTTTGCTGTCAGAATAAAGAAGACTTTCACTATAATCCTGTGCACCCAGTAGGGGAGGAGAAATGACAAAACAAAACATCAACTGACTTTACACCTCAGTGATCCAGCCTGCAAACTGAGGCATTTTGGGAAGAGGACATGTTAAAAAATGTATGTGCCCAGATCAGCAAGCTGCACAAAACCTGAAGACAGGTGCAGGCAGAACTACAGGAAGGAAATCTTGAGGAGGAAGCAACAACTTAATTTCTGTGTACACTTGGCCTGACTGTGACCTGCTCCTACCCTGGAGGGAAAAGCCTGTGTTTGCTACAGACCCACGGAGTCCTCTCCATCCAAGTCAGTGGATGCCAAGTGCCATAGGGAGAGGCAGCAGTGCACAGAGTCCCACTGCACAGAACTGAATGCAATTAACCAAAAAAAGCATGTGTCTTCTAGGGCACTTGGGCAGCTGGAAATGCTCCAAATCACTGGGCATGATGGCTTTCCTGTTCTCTTCCTCCCCTCACAAAAACGGAAGCACATGCTGGTCCAAGAGAGAGCCTTGGAGGTCCTGTCTGGCATTTCAGCAAAACATGAGGGCCAGTTTCAATCAAAGCGAAGCTGGAGAAATATCTAATTACAAAAACCAGACCTGCAGATGGAGCCTGCAACCCAGGAAGCAAGAACAGCAGCAGCACCACCAGCGCTTTTTGGAATGGAATGAATACCCCACAAACTGATAACCCTAAGTGCTGGGATAATGAAAAAAACAGTAAGATGAGTACAAACTGTTATGTTATATACTGAAGCTGGAAGCCACCTCACATAGGGTCAGCCAGAAAAAACAGGTCTCTGGTTACCAGAGACAGAGAGATGCTCCATAAGGATTCACCATCTTGCCTGTCTCACCCACCCACTTAGGATGACATGCCCTCTCGTAGTGCTGCTTCCTCCAAGTACAACATGAAATAGCCCTAGAGAGTTTAGGCATCTAATTTAACTCAAGCGAGCTGAGTCCCACCCTTGGAGACAACTTATCAACTAGAGTTTACTGCTGAAAAAGACCAGAGTGTGTTATTCCCAGTATGTCCGACCCAACTCCCCAGTGGAGCTGTAGGGAAAAGGCAATGTTGCCTTAGGTTACATCAAAGCTGGGACTTCCATGGAGGCAGGGCAGCATTCAAACCACAGCACAACACACTGTACGTGGTCCTGAAGATACCTCAGCAAAAATCCGGTCCTCCACCTTCATGGAAGATTAAAACAAACTTACTCAAGCGCTACTAAGATGACAATGAAAGTGAGGAACCTATTATACCAACAGAGGACAGGAAAATCTGTTCTTGTTTAGACTTGCAAAACAAAGACGGAGGGTAGATACGATTACTCAGTACAATTTTCTCCCTGATAGTTGGGGATGATGCTGAAACAGAAACAAATGAGTACAAACTGGCCATGAATGTTTCTATCTAACAATTAGAATGGCTCCTAACCACACCAACAACAAGGTTTTGAACCAGGTTTCCAGTAGGATTGGCAAGTATCAATACGTATGCGCGTATGTGATAGCACAAGAGGAAAAAACCCAACATTTTGTCTCGAGATTTGATCCCTTTCAGCAGAGACTTGAACCTATTCTCTGCTGGCAGGTCCCTTGCTGCCCATTGTTTCGTTGCCAACAGCATGGACATCACTCCAAGGACAAGATGATGGCAAGTGCCATGCTTTTGTATTCCATGCCACTGAATGTGTCCAAGGGAAAACAATGCGTGTAGCATGGTGGGCAAAGGTGGAGGGGAAACGCTCATTAAACAGCAGCAACCATCTCAAACAGAGTTTACATTCTAAAATAATGGAATGATTCCTTGGAAAAGGAAATAAATTATGGGCACGGTATCTCTGACAGCAAGCTCCAGCCAGACACCAGACAGGGTAGATGCTGTTGGCAATAAAGAGAGTTCATGTGTTAGAACAAGCCAGACAGAAGAAAAAAAACAAAAACGTAAATGATGCCAGAGGTTATCCTCTTCTGAGAAAGGAGAGCAGTGAGCACAAAATTACATTTTATTTGAAGTGGCTTGAGCAAATCACTGCAAATCTAACTGTCTGATGCTGCATGTCTGATGCATGCTTACAACCAGGGATGGACACATGCTAGTATGGGCTAGCATGGCCACTGGCCAGGTACAGCTGCCCAACTTACAGAATACAGGGAGCAATGCAAGGATCCCAGGGACGACAACTGAAAAAAACTCTCCTCAGCCCAGTAGTCTCACACAGCAATGGCAAAAGGCAACAGTCTCAGCTGCAATGGGACACAAGGCTTTAGGCAGAAACAGGAACCCAAACGCAACCCAGGATGTCTGCAGCAGCAGCATCCTCTCAGACAGCAAGGACATCCAAGCAGCTCAGGCCTAAGGGAGTACAGGAGGGCTCAAGGAGGTTTCTCATCCACCAGCTGGCCTGATTGTGGATAATGATCAAAAGAAAGTATAGGCATATATGGTACCAGAAAGCCGTATAGCAGAACAGCAGCAGCAATGAATAGGGAGAAAATCTGCCTGTAAAAAACAATACGATGTAAAGGTGGGATGTCAATTCAAAGATGAGCATATGTGGAAGATTGTGAGCAACCAAAAGGTTAGTGATAAGGAACGGTAACTTCCAGACAGCTGTAAGCCACTGAGTGCCTGGACCAGACATCAGGAGGTTGTTCTGGGCACTTGGGCCTGGCTACTGCCGGGGAACAGCATGCAGGTAGCCAATCCTCCTGACAAAGAGCCAGATCAATTGCTGAAACCCATCAGCAGTTGTTTGTACCCATCAATTATTAATGCTCCTCCACAAAACAGACTACAAAGATGATTTCTTAGGAGTCCTGCCTTAAAGTGCTGTCAGGATGTGGAGCTGCAGGGCACAGAGAAGCTGCCAAACTGATGCAAATGCAGACCTACGGAAAAAGTGTAACTGGGATTCTCGGGCAGGAGGATTTCTTAGCCCAGCTTTCCTTTTTTTCCTCATGAAGATAGGAAAATGTAGGCCTTTACAGTAGCATCTAGGTCCTGTAATATTAAGTACTGTACAAATACAGAACAGAAAGACTGCTCTTAACTTAAAAAATAAACAGAAAACTTATATGTAGAAAATTAGTGGAGATGTGGGAATGCCAAAGCATTTTTGGAAGTCTTTGTATAAAATGTTGTATAGATTAAGCCTTTAAGCCAAAGCTAGGGCAAATAAGAAATGCCAAGGGAAAGAGAATGAAAGGAAACAAGTATAGGCGCAAGGCAGCAAAAGGAATTAGCTCTTCACCTGCACAGCTTCAACTGACCACAGAACACCATTTTGTGTGACCACGGATTATAAGTAGTAGACTAAAGGTTGAGTCTACCTACAAACAGGACAACAACTTAAATATACCCAGCTACTGTGCTTTTAATGATGCAACTGTACACGAGTGGTCATCTTATTATTAGTTATCTAGCTATTGTTATTGATAATAAAAGATGGCCTCTGTCCTAGAGCGGGGTTCTTCTGGCACTGAATGTGACTTCAGGCTGAGCTTCCACCTGCAGAGATAATGAAAACCTTGCTACCTCACATTTTAACACCTGAAGCTTGGGCAAGATTTATGTCTCCCGGGCTGGCCACCTATTAGCATCTTCTAAGAATGGGTGGTGAGGCACTGGAACAGGCTGCCCAGAGAAGCTGTGGATGCCTCATCCCTGGAAGTGTTCAAGGCCAGGCTGGATGGGGCTTTGAGCAACCTGCTCTAGGGAGAGGTGTCCCTGCCAATGGCAGGGACATGGAACTCTATGATCTTTAAGGTCCCTTCCAACTCTAACCATTCTAAGTTCATTATTAAGGCTTTTCTCATTCTGTTAGGTTTCTAAAATTATGCTAGACTTTCTCTCATGCAGCATTTGCATTAATTTACTACGATTAGTTTTATTATATTTCATAACTCGTATATTCAGTACGGCTCTTTGCTAGAAATGGTTCTTTGAATGCTCTTGGTCCTCAGTTTGTGTTGAGGAATTAACATGAACTCCATACATGTGTTGGAGTTTCTTCATGAGGTACTTCCCTCAACCCTGTTTTTAAGTATTGAGCAGTGGTCACAGCTTAGAGGGGTTATAAACATCTGGAAATTCTAACTCTTTCTAGATGACAGAAAAAGAAAAGAAGTCTGAAGCCGTAGTTTCCTCTGGTTTCTGCTTGCTCTCTCCCCTACACGCCAGTAGCCATTTCAGAGCACAGAAAGCTTCCTTTATTCTAACTTTCACTGCATTATTTACTTACTCACGGTCTGTTGGGTAAGTAATTATTGCTGACATTAACTTAATTACTTAGTTAGTAATTAAATGCTTTTGATGCATAGGAAGAAATTTTCCTTCATTAAGAAGTAACTTTGTGGCAATAAACTTTTTACCTTTGTCCAGTTACTTTATAAATAATGACAAACAAATGGCTCAAACTCACTTCTGCTACTTAGATGAAATATCCATTTACTTTTGATTTCGATATCACAATCTGCCTGGTACTTCCACTAAGCAGTGGGTCTGCCTGCACCCTGCCCTTCCAGCTCTGAGAAAGATTATAAACAAATGAACCATTAAATGATATTTCTGTAAAAGCAAACAAAACACCGGAGAGCGCAGGTGAAAATGAAAATGTGCAATGTCTGGTAATACATTTATAGAGGCTGTGGTTTTACTAATATTCACTCTTACTTACATTAAAGAGATTAAAAATTAAACTTATGTGGGTATGCACTCTTGCAAAAGAGAAGAGCAAACCAATACTCCAATTTTACACACTGCTCTTGCTAGCCCTCAGCCAGGCCCTTCACACCGACACAGGTATTGAAATTATAAAGGAAAAACACAAACTACAGGTTTATTTTCTTAGCTGTCTTACAGCAACCTAAAGCAGGTCTGCAAATAGAGCCACCCTGGTAGTTACAGTATTCAGCATAACCTGGGACAGTGCTGAGCCTGGTTCCAGAGCAAAACCATTGGCGTCTCTCATGATGGGAAGGTAATTAATTAAACACAGAGGACGCTTGCTCCTAGCTACCTTCTGTCCACAGCACAATAACTATGTGGTGATAATGCAAAAGTAATCAGCAACCAGGAATCCACTGCTTTGCAAGCTCAACACCAATTTCCTTAGATAATTAACAAATTGTTTGAGTAATAAGGCCTGGTCATCCCAAGCAGAGTTGTCTGAAGGAGGCTCCTTGCCTGAGCAGATCCTCTCAGGCTGCACTGCGGGAGGGGGAAAGGGAAATTAGATGCTCCTGTGGCAACACCAGCATTTGGAGGGGGTGGGGGGTGGACAGCAGAAATATATTTCCCTGGGGCTGCTTCGGTTTTGAGGGGAGATCTTTGCCTTATACTCCCACCACTCAGGGATGCCCACCCGGGAATCACCCCACGGTGCTTCCCATGATGCATATCCTGCAGCTGGACACCCAGGGAGGGGGCCCAGCAAGCCCTGGCAGAGAACTGGGCAATATTCAGCATTTTCCCAGATTTCCCTCTCCAGGTTGAAGTGCAGTAATCACACACAGACTCTTCTTGGCCAGATACTTTAAGGCAAACATCCTTTCTACTGGTTTTCAGGTGCCTAGCCCCCAGCAACAATATATGAATACAGTAACCCTTTGTGACAGTTCACTTTTTTCCTAAAACCACTTGGAAAGTTATTTTAACAAATAGTACTTTACCCCATCATAATTTTCTATGCATTATTACTTATTTACCTCTTATTTTACAAGGCTTACTTAGATGATGGTGACAAGCAAGCTTCCAGGAACTCTACACAGCAAGGAGAAAGAGAAGCAAGGCAAGGAAAATGAAATGTAAAAAACAATAGGAAAATTAACCTGTGGCTAGCAAAGACTGAAAAAAGTTCAGCTACAATTTAGTAAGTTTAAAAATGATCTTGCTCCATTCAGGAATCTCATTCTCCTAATACAAGTAATTGCCATATAGCATGAATTATATTTGTTTTACATCTCACACAAAATGACGTTACTTTTGGTCATTGCTATTTGTTTACTTTTTTAATACATGATGATAACAAATTATATGTGTCACATGCAGTGACCAAGACTTTTCAAGACAATGTAAGCAATCATTGCCTCTCCTCCAAAATGGAAGTAATTTTATTTTAATGAGAGATATGACAAAATCTCCACTGCTTGTAAAAATTAAATAAATAAATAAAATCAAGTGGTTTATTCAGAAGAGAAGATTTTAAGCAGAGGGGAAGGGCAATGGTTGCAGAGGTGGCCCCTACCCCTCCCCCTGAAGTGAGGAGAGGGAATGCCATTGTCCACTTTAACCACAACAGAAATATGCCAACTAATTAATAAAAATACACAGCTCTCAAAAAGATCACTCCCCCTAATCCTTATCCATTCTTTAATTTTAAGATTCAAGATTATTTTCAAAAACCTACCAGTGGTTTAAGGAAACCCGGAGCCTTTTAACTGAACAGAGGTGAAAATCGGAGCTGGGAAATGCTGCCCAGTTACAGATCACTGGCTTTAATCTTATACCAACCAGTTCAAAACCTGAATTTCCTTCTGCTATAAACTCTGCCTACAGAGTTCGTGCCGTCTGTGTTTGTGTTAATGGGAACATTACCAGGTCACAAGCGCACAAGCAGCGAACCAAATGCTATTAGCTATTTATCCTGTTACAAGAATTATGTTTAAATACCTCAGTGCTATTTCTAATCCGTATTTAATAACATGGCAGGATGCCAGCTGAACATTCTCCATGGAGACAAAAAATCTTATATCCTTTTTAAATTCTTAGAGGGAATTACTTCAACAAAAGAGCATTATATTCTCAAACACATTATAGGTCTGGGAAAAACAGATTAACTGGTATTTCAATGACACATCCTGTTTTACACTTCACCATATGATACTTAACCTGCGACACACAGCCATGCTGTTTCAATCTAAATGCAAAACCTATATGCGCATATAAAATATCTGTGAATCATGGTGTAAACAAATAAGTAAACAAATAAAAAAATACCTAAATATACAGGCTATTTTATGCAGCTTCAGGGAGTGAGTCACTGAATGCTTGGGAAAATAAAGTGTCCATGGTATTCCTAACTCTGATGTCTTAATCAAGATCTGAAAATGAAAGATGACAAGCGTGCGGGTTCTTTACCGTCCAACAGTATATGATATTTTCTGTCCACACAGAAAATAATTCAAATGACTGGATAAAATACTACATTAAAAAATCTGTCAGTTCCAGTGGGAACTAGCAAAGGTATGTCCTCAAAGAGTAGTTAAGATCTGGCCACAAGTGCCAACAAATACACATTAGCTTTTCAGAGACGGGGGCTGAACTCTATTCCTTCCCTTCCTGGTGTAAATTCAAATTCTAGGCTATTCTTCTTCCTGCTCTGTCCAGCACCTCACTTCCATTCATAGGCTTTGGGAAACTATGAGAAACACAGCATTGATAATTAAAATACAGGGTTTTTTTTTTTAATAAAGAAATACTGCTCAATCAGCTACAACAATGATAATCCTCAAAACGAGGACTGTCTCGGTGGTCCCAGCCCCTGGGGAGCTCTGGGTCCCTGCGGTGCTCCTGGCAAAAAGGAGTGGGATGATTTTGCTGAGGGGTGGGTAGCATGTTCATTTCTGCACACAGCACAGTCCCCAGGATGCTAAGTCTTCAGAGTGTATTTGGATCCTGTTTTGAGTTTCATCTGCCACCATTATGGAAAGAAACGTGACTTTTTACAAAATGCACAGGTTAAGCAACAGCTTTTAAAAATAATTTCAGAAATGACTACGGGGTAAAAGTCAATGATTCTCCAAGACGCAAATGAGAATTTTTCTAAAATCTGAGTAAATGTTTAACTTCTTCATAACTACCCCATGGGAAGGAATAACTTGGAAAAGGACGTGCATTTGTGACTCCAGTCCTGTTGTAGTTTACTTTGTCATGTAACAATTATTTTCCAGTCTATTTTGAATATTCATGTATAGGGGCCTTCAGAGGTCATCTAGTCCAACCCCCCTGCCAAAGCAGGTTCACACAGAGCAGGTTGGGCAGGAACACGTCCAGGTGGGTTTTGAATATCTTCAGAGAAGGAGACTCCATCACTTCTCTGAGCAGCCTGTTCCAGTGCTCTTGGCACCCTTAAAGCAAAGAAGTTTTTCCTCACATTGAGATGGAGTATACCAGCTTGTGGCCATTGCCCCTTGTCCTGTCACAGGATACCACTGAAGAGCCTGGTCCCGCCCAAATTCCACCTCCACCTGTTGTGAGGCACCACAACAACCATCTCCCTGCAGATGGCACATGACACAGCTGGCTGATGTGCCAGCCCTGGGCTCCTGGCAGGGAAGGGGCGGCAACAGGCGCCTTCCTCCCCTGGGAAAGTCTCTGACAGCTGTGTCAGTGGCAGGCTGTACAAGTTACCCCTGTTTGCTTTGAGAAGCTGAATATTTTAGAAAGGAATGAAAAGCCTTTTCCTTTAGTCCTGACAAGGGGGGTGCCGCTGAAAGTAACTGGAACTGAGTCATTTGACTTGTTCAGGATTTTATCAGTAAATAATCAGGCATTGCAAATGGAAATGCATACAAGTCCTTATCACAGCATGACGTTTTATTATCTGAGCAAGAAAATATTCATGTAACCTTCATATGGCATTTACTTATGCTCTTTGGGCAGAGTCAGAGGAACGTGGGATTTCTTACTTTTTAAAAGAAGCAGTAGGACCTCTTTAGGGGAGACACAGAGAATACAGTCAGCAATGGCACAAGACTAAGTCTCCATGCTTCACTTCCCCTTCTATAAAATATGTATAATATTTCCTTTCATTACCTTACTCCCTTTACAATCTCTGGAGAGGCCTGTTTCTTGCCAAGAAGCATACAACCACCAATTCAAAGCAACTTCACCCAAGATAAGCATCCTAAAAAAGGGCAGTCATATTAATAATTTCCATTATAGCTTCTGCTCTGCAATATTTAAACTGACTTCTAAAAAAGGGGTCATGAATATAATTTTTCATGGATCCATATGAGACTGTAAGAAAGGCTGGAACACTGAGTCCATGTGATGGTTAACCCTGGCTGGTACCTGTCAAGGTGAAGTGCCCAAAAAAGGCAGAATTGTTTGTGGAAGCAGGGAGATCACAAGGCTGCCTAATCCTCTTCCTGTGAACAGGGCAGCAAAGTGCTGGAGAGAACTGATTTCAGATAGAAAAAGACAGGGAAAAAAAGGTTGGGTTTGTATTAAAGATATCTAATAAATAGAATTAGACCTTGTTTAAGGTTTGTTTTTACTGTTAGGGATGCTAATAAAACCAAAATCCAGATTTGCAAGTGGACTGAACATGATTTGTTATACCTGTGCTGGGAAGGGGTTATGATATTTTTTCATGGTTTTAATGTCTACCACATTCTGGTTTCTCAAAAGCACATGTGTAACACATCTCTTATTCCACAGGCAACCCCAAAATTCAAGAAAACCAGGGGTTACTGAATACCATTTAAAAGCTACATATTGCTGTGATAGGAAATACCAGCAAATAAACCATAACCATAAAGGTGCTAGATATGCTTGGCTTCTTGCATTTCATCTTTCTGATGCTGTCTTGCTTTGCAAGTAATTATTATGTGTTGATGGTGTCAAAGAGAGAGTGGGAATAGCTCTGTGCCCATGGCACTGGCTTTGGAGATGAATGCACACTAATTTCCCACTTACACTGCAGGCAAGATCACATACTCAGTCATCTGCATCCCACATCAGTGTCCCATGTTCAGGGCTAATGAGGCAGTTACTGCTGACTCCTTCAGTTTGGCAGCTGTGCTTAAACCCCCTTTGAATGAATCACCTAACACTGGCAGGTAATATTTCCTTTAAAAAAAAGCTCTTAATTTTTATTTATTGAAAAGCATTTGCAAAATTTCACCTGAATTTACTACTAATTTAATTTTAGTACAGTTATATTTTTCAACTACTTGGCCAAATCCCTTTCTTCCCCTCACCCAGAAAATCAGTCACCACACTCTTAATGTTTTATATTTGTGAACACCAGAGTGCTGTAGACTGGGTTGGTTTTCATCTATACACAAACATGAATCAAGCCTCAAATTAGGCAGTCAGCCAGCACGAAAATTCCCAGGCAAAGCTGCATGGCAATCACCTCTTGCAGCAGTCACCAACATTTCTGAAGAAGGCTGCAGCTCTCCCACCAGGACTGACTAAAAGAAGGTTCACTTCAGACAACCAGTGACGGAAGGCAGACAAGGAAAGCTTCCATCCTTGCCCCTGGTCTGTGATGGTCACAGGTAAGATCAGACTTTTAATAAAACGGAACTCAAGGAGCAAAGGCAGCGGGGTTGAATTTTGGGCAGCAGGTTGATACCATCAAAAGTTTCTGCTGGTTTCAGCCAGCAATAAATACAGGCTGTGCCCTAGGACTGAATCAGGAAGGTGTTCCCTGTTTAGCCAAGGGCTTAAATAGCATGTGACTTTAAGCTCATGCTTAAAGTGAAACACATGGTGAGGTGCTTTACTGAAGCAGTGTGCTCAGTGTAAATAAAAAGGGCGAGGAATGTAGCTTTGAAGACATTCACTTCATTTCAAAACTGTTTTTTGCCTAAAACATACTCGCGAAAAGCAGAAATCTGCAGTCACACCGAGAAGAAATAGATGATTACAGCTTGTATGATACTATGTGTACATGCAGTTTTGGGACTTCCAAATCATGGACAAAAATGTGACTCCAGAAGGTATGACTAGATGATTAGAAAAACAAAACAAAACAAAACAAAACAAAACAAAAAAATTTAGATGCAACTTTATATTTCTGATCACTTCGGTCTATCTGTTTGTTTGTGTCTTTCTGGCACAGGACTCACCCTCTAACCCATCAGAAGTGACACCAGCTCAAACAAACAGCAACAGACTGCTCCGTTAAGCGTGCCTCTGGGAGTAAAGCAGGAAACCCAATTTTGGTGTAGCTTTCAAAGCTATTCTTTAGGCAGTGGCTCCAAGAAGCCTTTGAGTTTTTTAGCAGTTTAAGCTCCAAAAAGCTGATAGCCTGAACAGGCAGAAAAGACAGCACAAGAAATAAAAATGAAAGAGGAGGGGAGGGGAAATGAGAGGAGGGGAGAAGAGTTGAGTTTGGTGTCATTGCCTTTCAAACCAAAGTCTCCTAAGCTCAGTTTTATTGAAGACTGCTGGAAGAGTTCTTAGCCTCCAGGAAAACTGCTTCAGGTGCAACCTGAAGAGTTATGAAAGGAATTTATAATGCCGGTTCCTTCCTCTTAAGCTGCTTTAGGGAACCCAAAACTGCCATATACCAGCTGAAAAGGAAAAGAAAAGAAGGGAAAAAAAGGGAGCTGGGAAGCTGAGAAAGGGCAAATGGCCCATGGGAAGCGAGCCAGCTTCCTGCTTTGTATGACAGTCTCGGGAACAGAACCACTAAATGTCTTTGAACAAACACACCTCTGCTGATTTGGTACTTTTTGTACAGCTGTATGCAGTCAAAGAATCCAAATCACCATACAAACAGCTAATTAACCAGCAGCCAGGAAAGCAGGGCTATGCTGGGTTTGCTGGGCAGCCCCACAAGGCTCAATCCCGGTTTGATTCTGGTTTCAGCAGATGGAGCCCAATGTGGTGCTCGTGCTTCGCTACAGGGAAGTGGCTTTCTCCTGAACGATTTTTCCCTTGTTCTGCGGTAACTTTCCTAACTACTCAAGTATAAAAGCAGAAAGGTCTCATAGCCAAATGTAAAACAGGATATCTGAAAGAACGGTGGAGGGAAACAATGTAAAAATACCCAAAAAGGTCAGGATTTTAGGATTTGAGAAAAGGTCCTGCTTTCTGAAGGAAGTACACAAAATGAAGCTCAAGAAGGATAAAAACAGAGTGAGAAGAGAGGAGCAAACGTATTCCTTGGGGAAAATACATCATGGTTTTGACAGTGAAACTGAGCAGTGCTGGTTGGGATGAAGGGAAAAAGCAGCCATCTTTTTTCTACCATTGCCCTCCCCTGTTTGTTTCATGGCAATGTGTCCTTCTGAAGCATCACACAAATCCAATGCACTCACCTTTGGCAAGGTCTGGGTACTTCCCTCTGTTTGGGTAAATATCCAGCAACTAAACTTCCCCCCAAACTTCTTTTAATCCATAAATAGGAAGCTAGTGTAGCTCCACGCTGACAAATCTTTACTTTCACCCTCCTGAGGTCTTCTAAATACTGGGTTCCTACAGTGAATCTACACTAAAAAAAAGGACAGTAAAGACCTGCTTACTTTCTTTTTGAAACTGTAAAATGTTTCTTATGTCAGTTATTCAAATGTTAGTTACTGTTATAACTGCCAGTTATTCTTATAAACCATGTGAGTTATTCTTATAAACTATACTCACCTAACTTATTTACAGACTAATTTCACTGATGAGAAAAAAAAGCAAGATCTTAAGTGTAAATACCCACACAGTGATTATATTGTAAATGCCTACATCGAGCTCTGGGTGCAGCACAGAGCCCACTGAATGGGCACATAAGCTTGGAGGTTTCTACAGGGATATGAGTTCCTGATCTCCATGGACTTTTTACCTACAGCAGTCAAAGCCCAGAAGTTAATGTAAATGTAAGTTATCTATAAACCGCAGATCCATCATACCACAGAAAAGGAGATTCTTTTCTGTGCTTTACTATGAAGTACCTATTACCATTTACGTTGCATACACCAACCACAGTGTTTGGAGGCACAGAAGCAAACACCTGTTATTTGCATGTCTCTACGCAAGGCAAGGTTTTTACTTTCTTGTTTATCAGCACTTTTGGTAATTCATCACAGCTCTAAGTACGTCGAGTCAGTCAAGCACATCTCAGGAGGGGTGCAAGGAAATTCCGTATCAGTAAAGTTAACCTTGGTTCCATGGAGAAGTGACATAACTCCCTGAATGAAAATAAATTACTTTGATTTAGAGACCAAGAATGTCACAGAACTTAATAAAGCCTATTACTTTTCACTGGATAAAAGTTATTATCTTAGGCTCATGGTCAGTTTTTACTATATACCATTTAACCCAGAAGTTAAGCAAGAACTGTTTTGAAAGATGACCAATCTCAGAAAAGGCCTTGTGCTCCAGCAGGGTTGTTTGGCCAACTGTTTGTGTTCAGCACTTAGAGATAAAACACTATCCCTAGAAATCTTTGGAGTGATGAAATCCGCAGTTGTGATTCTGGTGTTTAAGTTTTCTATCTGTAAGGTAGATTGGTAGGTAAACTTAGAGGGATTTTTTTTTTTTTATTTAGAAATAAACGTCTAAGTCCTACATAAATGTTTAATTGCTGAAAATTAACTGAATAATTTTGGTGAGAGTTCTGCTACATTCAAAGAGTAAGATAAATTTGTCGTTTACAGACATCTGACAAATAAAGGGCTTTTGCCACAAAAAAAAAAAACACCAAAACAAAAACAAAAAACCACACATACAAGAAAAAAAAACCAACAAAGCATGCATTTACCATTGACCTTAGAAGACCAGCTAGCAAGCTTCAACATCCACAAGGTGTCCTACCCAAGGTGCTAGATATGCTTAGCTGAATTAGCAAGGACTGATCAGAAAGCATATCTGGATGACCTTTGCAAACATTTGACTTGGAAACACCAGAAACATCGAATACTACTATCTAAAGGAAACATACAGTACGTGTTGTTTCATGGGAAAATGGAAATCAAATAGGCACTGAGTGACACCCCCAAAGCAATTTTGATATGGTCTTGCTCCTGTAGCCAAGGAGTCTTACATAGCTCAGCTTCACTAAGGACATAGTCCAATTGCCCAAACACAGATGTCTGCTGTCTTTGGAGATGCTTCACTGCATCCTGTAGAGCATTGAGTTGCTGGTTCAGTCCATCTCCCGTAGATGCTGCTAAGTGATAGAGTATCTCAAATAGCCTGAGTTCTCAATGTTGAACCTTGGGTGTCAGAGTTCAAACTAAACAGCACTGCATAGCAACACAATCAGCTTAAAAGCACAATTGCTGTTGCTCATGCTTTTGGAGCTAGCAGGAATTTTGCCACCCACCTCACCATGGGAGGCGTGACGTGATGCGATATTCACAACATTCAAATACATGTATGCAAAAGTAAATGAACCGATGCAAAGCAGCAGGAAGCAGGAGAGGAAAAAAACCAAACAAACCACAACAACAAACCCTCTAAAAAGAACAAACTTTAACAACAACAGTAAAAACAACAAATGCTGTTCATCATACAGTTATATCTGAAAAGTTTCTTTCTGTTGGTGATGCTTCTGTTTGGTTTTCTCAAAACTCTATTACTGAAAGACTACCAGGTACTTTAATGTCTGCCAAGCCGAGTGTGATGCTCCCTAGCAGAGAAACTGTGAGGATCATTCAATCTCTACTACTGCATTATCTTCTTGTGAGTTTTCTGCAATTATGGGATTTACTTTGAACATTTCTCTGTATTTGTATAGTGCTATCAAATCATGGCACAAATCTCCTCTTTCTCACACTGTGCATGCAGGCACAGATAACAAGCAGACAGTTCCCACCTTGACCATGTACAAGTAAGCCAAAAATTAACGGGCAGGTGAAACAAAAAGAAATAGGAATGGCAAAGAAATTAGAGTCATACTGAACAGGACGGACAATGATGTCAGTATTTTAATCAGCCTAATCACTGCTCAGTTTCCAGTGGCATTACAGAAGGGTAGAATTTTAAACTGAGTTTTGAAGAAGTTCAGGGATCTGATGAACAATGTATTTACAAGGAAGCCCTCATTTTCCGTGAGAAATGAGAAAACAGACAAGGTACTTGCTGAGAAACAGCAGAAGGGGGAAAGGCCAGCAGCACTTGCAAAGTTAAGGTGGGTGTCAACATCTTAAAAGCACAGAAGAGCTAATAAGCAGGCACAGAATAGGGATATAGTAAAGCATACGAGAGATGATCACATGCATTAGAAACATGCATATGAAGGGAAGTGTTTCAGGCTGGAAATAAATACGTTTAGTTTGGATCTCACTTCCTTAACCCTTGGTCTTTAGCACTTGCTCAGGAAAGAGCAACATGTCTGTGGATCACGTGCTGTGGTCAGACATAGACACTCAGTAATCCCCAAACACCAGAGTTCACACTTCCCATGTTGGAATGAGCTCTCTCCCTTTTCCCATCAAAACACATCAGCACTTATTTAAGTGCAGCATTGTGTATGTGCTCTTAAAAATTACTTTAAGCCACCACAAAGAACTTCCAGTCTCCTCTTTTTTGTATATCCTTCCGCGCTGCCAAGAGAAGGGTAGAAAGACAGCAAGTCTGTCTCCAGACAGCACCAGCTGGTGACAGCACCAGCAGCATGAACACCAACTCTCCCAACAGCAGCAAAATGAAGTGCTTCTCATTTCCTAGTGCTGTAGCCCCAGCACATTTTGGTGAGCGGGGAGATGCTGAGATCTCCAGCAGACATTTTTCACTTGCATTGAACTGGAGGATCTCAAACTACAAAAAAAAAAAAAAAAAGAAAAAGCGAGCTCCAGGTGAGCTAAAATATTCAAGCTTTGCAGTATTCCTCCACTGAAATCATTAGAAGAGCAGCTGCTGTATTTTTAAGACGTTCTTAAGTTACTAATGCTAAGTCTATCATGAAAATGTTCCTTCTGTCTGTATTAATTCTTAAATATTTTCAAAAACCATAATCCTAATATTTGGGGTCTATAGAGTCAAACAGATGCTCTTACTATAGTCTGCTCTCTAATTTTGGCAACGTTGTTCTTCCCTAAAGCATGCACCAGGTGCAATAATGCACATGTAGCCTTTATGGTTTGAGCCCTCTACCACTCTCCGGCAGTCCCTGCTGGAAATAAGAGCATAAAATGATAATAAATAAGTTACAAAAGTGTCCCTGCAAAGAAGCCTGTTGATCCACAAACCAGAAAGTCCATAAATCATCTCTGCCTGGCTCAACAGCAACAGCAGCTGCTGTTTGACACAAAATCACAGATTTTGGCTCCAGCATTACCATATAGCTATGGTACACCTGCCTGTTGTGCAGAGCTGCCTTTATAAAGACGACAGAATCCATCCCAGCTTATGCACTAAGGAATTGCTTAAACTGTGGACTGGCTAGGGAGCATTTGCTGACGTCAGCCATTATTATTATTATTATTGATCTTTCCAGTATCACATTATCCAGCACATCAAACACTTCTATGTGTAAGCCTCAGAGTATTCCTCAGCCTTTTTCATGTATCAATGCTTCAAAGGTGGCTCAGCCTTGAAAAAAAAAGGAGTGTGCACTGAGGTGGGATATATCAAAGGCATAAACATTGCTTCAGCCATAACCTCCATCACTCAGAAGAAGGCTAGCAATGAGTTTTTCTTTAACGGTTAATTTTGGCTGCTCTAGAAGCACTCTCAGCCAACTCAGGAGGTACAGTATTGGCATTGGAGATATGGCTTGTAGTGGAGGTGGTCCCAAATGCCTTCTGCTTCCCTAGTTTTAATTCCTTAGTTTTAGGTCTACTCTGAGAAAAATATCCCATCCTGCTCCACACTTGTTTAGTCCAGAGAGGTCAGAGAAGAGGGAAGAAAACATCTTAGGATGATTTTTACACACAGAAATTTCACATTTGATATTTCATCTCTGCGGAAGGGTGCTGTTCCCACACTAGGTCCCACTGATTTTTATGAGATTCCAGGCACAGGCTAGAAAGAAGCTCTAAAACTCTATACTATAAAATACCAGAAATTAGCTTTAATACCACTACCATTTTTCCTCTTTCTTGTCCATTTCCCTCTGACCTAAATCTCCCCTGACCAAACATACACAAACTGGACAATTACGAGGCATGCTGCACTGCTGGGTAGTTTACTGACTCTCTGAATCCAGCCCTGCCAAGCTTTGGGACAATTATTTAAATGTGGGTCGTAGTTCATGTTGGAAAACCCCAGCATCACATTTCGAATTATGTTTTCCAGTTTCTTCTACCTCAGCCCCCATGATGTGATATGTACCCTTCTTACTGCATTCTGAAGATCTTAATATCCCTTCAGAACTCCTTATGTCATAAGCTGCTGCTGGTGATTCCAAACAGATGCTGCTGGGTACATTCCCACTCCTGCCCTGGGTCACGGTCCCACAGTGAGGAGGGCAGAAGCAGAACCCCTGAGCCCACAGCCCTCTATACCCTTTCCATTTAATCTTAGAGAAACCTCAAGCAACCCAGCCCAGGGCCCCTCAGGTGAAACTATGGGGGAGACCTCCTTGCAGGTCAGGTCCATGCTTCTCCGGGTTGAGCAGTATCACCCCTATCCCATCCCACCTGCTATCAGCTGAAGGCGTGAGGAGCCAGAGGCACGTTTATTTTGGGCATTAATAACCAAATCACCTTAGCCAGGCTGGACTTTTACCTGCCAGATTTAAACGCAGAAACTGCCCGGGAGCTCGTGGAGGAGGGGAGGGTCGTGAACCCCGGTTTCCCCAGCAGCCCCTCACCCCCTACCTTAACGAAGAGGGAGATGTCGTGTTCCTGCTTCTCCTCATCCTCTTCTTCCTCCTCCAGGGCGGCCGGCGAGCCCGACTCGTCCTCCCCGTCCTCTGCCCGGTCCCGCACACCGTTCAGGCTCCGACCCGCTGCGTCCCACTCGCCCCCCTCGGGGCCTGAGGACCCACCGTGCTGCCCCGGGGCCGCCGCGACCTCTGTTTCTGCCACCGCCGGTGCAGGGGCTCCCTGCTCCGCCCCTGCACTCTTCGGTCCGTCCTCGCCATCGGGGCCGACCGGCGACCGGCGTCCACCGTCGGCCTCCCCGCCGCCCGGCATCGCCGCCTCCGCTTCCCCGTGGTTCTCGGGAGCCACTTCGCTCCCCACAGGGGCTACCACCTCCTCGGGGACTGTCGCCTCTTCGGAGACTGTCCCCGCCGGAGCTGACTCCCGCACCGCATCCTCGGTGTCTGGACCCTCTGGGCCTGTCGCCGCAGCCTCCTCGGGAGCTGTCCCCTCTGGGATTGCCTGCCTTAGCGCCTCTTCGGGGGCTGGCCCCGACGGGACCGTCGCCTCCGCCTCTTCGGGTTCTGGCCCCGATGGGGTTTCCTCCCTCACCGCCTCTTCGGGGTCTGGCCCCGTCGGGGCTGTCGCTGCAGCTTCCTCGGAGCCTGGCCCCGCTGCTTCTTCGAGTTCTGTCCCCGTCGGGGCTGTCCCCGCAGCTTCCTCGGAGCCTGGCCCCGTCGGGGCTGTCGCTACAGCTTCCTCAGAGTCTGGCACCGCTGCCTCTTCGGGTTCTGTCCCCGTCGGGGCTGTCGCCGCTGCTTCCTCGGGGTCTAGCCCCGACGGGGCCGCCTCCCTCACTGCCTCCTCGGGGTCTGTCTCCGCCGGAGCCACCTCCCTCACTCTTTCCTCGGGGTCTAACCCCGCCGGGGTCGCCTCCGCCTCCTGGGGCTCCGTCCCCGCCGGGGCAACTGCCGCACGCTGGAGGTCTGCGCTGGCCGGCGCGGAGCCCGCCGGAGGGTCTACCTCAGCGGCCGCCGCCGGCGGTTCCCCTCCTGGCAGATCCTCAGTCTCCGGGCCGCCCCCGTCGGGGTCTTGCTGCTCGGTCCCCTCCGGAGCCCGCTCCTCCGCGCCCGACCCCCCCGAGGTTTCCACCGTCCCCTCGGGGGAGCCGTTCCCTGTCCCGCCGCTGCTCTCGGTGGGTACGGTCGCCGCGGCCGCCTCCTCGCTCTGCCGCGGCGCTTCACCGGCGGGGGACCCGTCCGGGGGCTCCGCAGCACCCTCGGGGGACACCTCAGGCTGCAGTCCCCCCGCCGCCGCCTCCTCCTCATCGCCTCCTTCCCGCGGGATGTCGCTCCCCTCCGGTGGCGGCGGGGCACCGAGCCCTCCGGGGCTCTCCGCCATGCCGGCCTCTCCCGGGGCCACCGCACTAAAGCGTACAGCCGCCGGGACGAGCGGGGACGAGCGGGAACCAGCCGGGGAGCCGCCGCGGCCGCGGATGAGCACCGGGCACCGACGGGGGGGACGGCGGCGCCTGTGCACGGCCGCCCCCGGGGTCGTCTGTGTGTGTGATTATGCGTGGGGGCGGCAGCCACGGGTGCCCACGCTCCTCCTCCCGCGCCTCCCCCGCACAGGGCACGGCCAGCAGGTACCGTCCACGGAGTCTGGCTGCTGCTGGCACGGGAGGAGGTGGCGAAAGAGTGGACCGTGGAGGCCCCTCGAACCCCATTTCTGCCCTTTTCCCCGCTCAGCCTTGTCCCAGCCTCAGGCACAGCATCATTCAGTCTCTCAGACTCCCACTGCTCTCCCTGGCCACCAGTTTGGCATCCACAAGCCCAGGGCCCGCTGGCAGGTGGGGCTGGCGACCAGAACAAGGAGAGGGATGCCAATTCCCAAACCCAAGTTTATGAAGGGACCCACTAAATCCCCTACTGCTGGCACACTAAAACGGGCAGAGCCACTACTTCCACATTTTCTTAAAATACATATGAGACAATACCTCTTCCCAGCAGCTACCTAGTATTTGAAATGTATTCCCAAGCCATCTTTGGGATACACCAAATGTTAAGAAGGAAAATTTATCCTTATCAACTTGAAAAGGTTGGAAGAGGGAACCCTGAAACTCCGTGTAAAATAAAATAAAAGATTTGCACACTTTTAAGTAGCTTTCTTTCATATGTGCCCACACTGTTAGAGTTTGCATTTAAATGTGATGAGAAATACCATGTTGTGGTAGTGAAAGCTGGTGTGAAAGAAGTGATAACTTTTAGTTTGGGTAAGGCAGCTGCAGATTCATCCAGCAGGCTTTCTTCCATTCCAGATAAAAGATATCTTTCACATTTTTTGGTAATTTCTCTTGGCTTATGGAGGCACTTTACACAAACACACAGACATTTTAAAAAGGCAGTCAGCAGGTTCTGGTGTGAGTATAAGCTTCAGTGGTTTTGCTTGTAGGCAAGAAGGCATTTTCTAGGAGATGCAGCCTATGCTAGTACCACTCTTCTCAAAAGTAAAGTATGTGAAAGCATTGCCTATTCTATTAGAATGGCAAGTGGTCCTAGTTTTCTAGGTTCAGAGAGAAGAGCGGATGGAAAAGTTAGCTGACAGGAGTGAAGTATCACATTTAAAAACCATGCAGTTAAACTGTTTTATGTATGTGTATATAGAAGCACTTTTTTGTATCTAAGAGTGGAAAGAGCTGTGACAGACAGAACACAGGGTTTTGGAATGGGTGCGAAGGAAATGAACTGCCAACAGGAGATGGGAAATACTACAGAGTAAATCATTCTGTCGGGTCAAACACCTGCTCTGATAAACATAAACAAACAGACAAAAGATAAACAATCCTGCGGGTATGTTTCATAGAATTTATGTTGCCCAGATGTGCGTTGCCAGTGAGGCTAAAGAACAGGGGCAGTCACGGCCAGAAGGGACGGTTCTTGAAGATTTAGGAATGGAGGCTCAGCATCTGGCAATGGAGGTCTTGCAGCTGGACCCACAGTAAAGCAAGTATTTCACTTCTCTATTATGGGTTTTGCTATCAATAGAATGACACATCTCAGTCATCTCTACTTATACATGGATGCCCCATCCCTGGAAGTGTTCAAGGCCAGGCTGGATGGAGCTTTGAGCAACCTGCTCTAGTGGGAGGTGTCCCTGCCCATGGCAGGGGGGTTGGAACTCCATGGTCTTTAAGGTCCCTTCCAACTCTAACCATTCTATGGTTCTATGATTCTATGAATACTGGTTTACTCATCCTAACCCTTACTGCATCTTATCCCTTGGCCTGAAGGCTGGCCCTATCCTCCAGGTGCAACACAAAGGCTTAAAAGGCTTTAGATATCAGACAGAGCTGTCTTCAACTGTGCAGACCATCCACAAGCTATGCCATGTTGTCTCCTCTCTAATGGTGGACAAGACACTGATTGGAAGAAACAGGGTTTATCCCTGTGAGCTCAGCTTTACTCAGCTTTGGTGGCTGATGGCCCCTGACAGCTGGGTTCCCTCTGCCGCTCCATGTGGCACAGCCTCCTCTAGCTCGCTGGAGCTGCCTCTTCCTAAGCACCGCTTCTTTTCAGTTGTCCCTTGGATCTGCACCACTTCTCTAAATACCTCCTTTGGGTGTCAGTTTCAGTGTTGCTCAGGCTGTGAGCTTGACATGGAACTTGCATCCTGCTGATCTGATGGAACTGCGTGAGAGATTGTCTCTCACCTACACTTGGTCATTGCAGAGCTTATTCATTAACACCAGTATCCTGTTTTTAATTTATTTGCCTATTCCTTGTGCTGTAGCTCTTAGTACAGAACAAGGTAACCATTCTAAGGCCGACAAACACCCCCTCTCCGTGATAAACACTGCCTGATTATTAACATTGGGCAATGTTGAAGCACAACAGAAGATTAGCTCTTTAAATACTCATGGAAGCCTGAAAAAGGCAGGGCAGAAAAGGACGAGCAGCTCATATTGCAGGGTTAATTATCTTTGTAGGCTAGAGGAAAGTTTAAGGTTTTGTGTTTGATACAGTTACCAATTTTATAGAGTGAATGGTTTGTAGCAGATCTTGCTGTGTTTTTTCTCAAGTATGGGAACAGGCATTTTCTAGTTCTGCTGGAGATAAGACCCAGCAATGCCATGAGCAAGCAGTGGGTGAATGTTGCTGCTCCAGCAGGTCACCCTGCGGCTGGGGCTTGTGCTGTGAGGTCCTGGTGCAAGTGAGAGAGACAAGGTAGGAAGCCAGGGAGCCAGGGACAGGGTAGAGAGTGACGGGATGGGCATCATTCATGGAAGAGCTGGCCACTCTCCTTGTCACTCTCCAAGCATGGCAGTTTCATAAAGGCAGTTTTGGAAGCGCACCATTAGAATTAAATCTGTCCCAGTGAAGTTCTAGAGCTTTGGGTATCTGTTGCTTTATGCCCTCTGCATTCAACACACTTCCCCTCTATCTCAATTACTTAACAATTAATCTCTCCTGCTTCACACTCTCCTGTACAGCACCTCCAAGCTCTTTACACCCCATCTGTTTCTGAACCAGGCCCTCAGCTAATAAATATTATTTTCTCAGTTCGGCTTCGGGAAGGATTAGTGTACGCCTTCTTCATTTAAAAGATGAGTGCAGGTAATTGAATATCACAGATGTTAGACATTACTGGACAACGTGAAGATTCCTTTATATCCCTGGGGGTTATCAATTAGGCTGTACTTGCTTGGATTATTGTAACTTCTTTTCCTTCCCTGACTGTACGGGGAGTTGCAGACCATGGGTGTAGTTTTTGCAGCCTGAGGTTAGTTAAAAATACCTCTTGCATATCAAGGGTCTTGGAGGGAGCCCTCCCCCACCAGCCCGCCTAACTCCTGGGACAGCCCTGCCTCCCTGAGCAGACTGGGGTATTTGTTCCTGCCTCTGTGACTCCAGTTCACAGTCCTGTGCAATGCCAAACACACAAAGTGAAAAACCATATTAAATATGGTTTTCACTTAGGGAAAACCATATTTAATGGTTTTCCCTAAGTGAACTGGGGTAACGGAGTCAGCAAGGCTTTTTTGCCTCCCTGTGCAGGCTGCTGCCTCCTGCTCTGCCTATCCCCTGCTGCAGGCTCGGGCTGAAGTTGTGCTGTTTCACCAAGCATGTTGCGTCTGCTCTTCCCAGGGTTTGCCACATTTCGGAAGTGAAGCTACATATCCCCAGGCCAAAAGCTGCCTGCACGCTGTTTGAATTCTGCTTGTTTTCTGCTGAGTACCTGCTGTTTTGCACTGGTCTTGGCGGGAAATAGGAGTGAGTGGAGCCTCCAGAAATCCGGTGGTATCTAATTGGGTTCCCCACCGCAGGATAGAGAGAGGGATTTGTCAGAGCACACACAGACAGGTACAAAGTGCATGTCTGCAGACCCCAGAGCCAAAAGAGCTCTAGTGAGCAGAGTTAGTGAAATGACTCTCCTCATCCCAAGGAACATGTCTAAAGCAGACCAGATGGCCCCGGACTGAAAAGTGCCTATTTCTCTACAATGACTGTGCAAGGACCTGAGGGTGACTGGCTCAGGGGGTTGAATCCTGCTCCAGGTGATTTCCTCACAGACTGAAATTTGAAAGAGGACAGTCAGCAAAATGTGGGCCAAAGCCCAATGACTTCTTCTGCATTACTTTTATTGCAACTGGTGGTTTAACTGGAATTTTCATTAATTCCTTGTGCTATAAAATGTTATCCCACATAAGAATATGTCTGCCTAGCCCTATGTGATGGAAAAAAAGAAACTCCAAAACTGTATTAACATTTTTACATAACAGAGTTCTGTGTTCTCCTAATTAAAATACATTATTTCAGCTATGGAAAAGACAAAATTTCAAGCAAAGAAACGGTAATGGAGGACTATAATCCTTACTGCTTTCAAAATACATGTATGTTTGCCATGTTTGTCCCTGGTTTCTTAAAATTCTGTCAGGAAGCCAGTGTGGCATTCTGCTATTTCATAGTTGAGAGGGTGCTCAGTCCACTCAAACAAAATTAAGAGGGAGAGATGCCTCATTGAAAATCGCAGCTGCCTATTCGGGGGGTGGGTGATGCCATCTGTATTTAGTGTTCTGAGCTTCCCACCAGCACTAAGCTGATTAGGGGCAATCGGCTCCCTTCCCAGCTGCTTAGACGCAGTCTGCTTGGGAAGAATGCAGGGATATACACATGCAAGGAGGGAAAAAAACCCTGGTTGCTGGGCTAGGAAGTACAGAAAGGCAAGTTACCTCTAACCAAGTCTGAAAAAGCAGGGAGAAGGGGCAAGTGTACCTTCTTGCCAGGTACCACCAGTTCCTCTCTTTCTTCCATTTGTTCCTCAGTTCCAAAAATTCCCAGCATCCCACAAAGCTGCAGGCACCAAAGCAGCCTGTACTTAAACTCAGAATGGATTGTTCTGCAGTGTGTTAAAAAATACAGAAGAATATAAATAAAGAGCGTTCAGAAAATTTATTATTTTTGTAAGTACTTAAAATCTTTTCATTTTCCAGAAGAGTCTTTGACTTTCCTGTTCTTATTATTTATTTTCATTAAGCAGTACTATTTTAATGATGCAATAGCATCCTCCATGTGTCGCAGGCAAAATAACAAACATACATTTTATGTAGTTTTTTACTGCCAAGCATTGTATCTAATACAATAAAACAGTGGTTTGGAATTAACTTTGAAAGTGCCCTGAAAGTGTGAAGGTTCTAGGAAGTCTGATGACTACCCTGAGGCCTTGTACCGTCTAGTTTGCTAACTAAATAAGGCCAGCTCAGCACTCACTTTGTTTTTAACAGCATGTCTTCCTTGAACTCTGGACCTGCTCTCTTTTTGGATGACTCCGGCCCTCTGCCCAGGCTTTTGATTCTGCTTGGGAAACCCCCATGACACTTAATTCCCTGAACTCCCTCCCCTCCATCACTTTCAAATGCCTTTCAGCCATTCCCGTCCTCTACCTCAGGCAGCGTTGCTTAGGGAAGGGCGTGCGCACAACACTATTTAAAGGACCATCTTGATTTGCACATGATTCAATAGGATTACGGATATGTTTAAAGCTAAGAGTCTTTGCAAGGATCTGGGTCTTATTAAGTAACTGTGATTTCATTATTGTCATCCTCATCGTTCCTCCTCCCTCTATTTTCTGACACTGAATTTGGGGTGTGAGTTTTCAGAAGTGATGAACTGCTCCCACTTGAGCTGAATTTCACCTGCTCAAGGCATCTGAAAACTAGTCCTTAAAATATAAGCTCTTTGGACAAGAAAATGTGCCTCTACTTGTGCCTTACTTGTTTTGCAAAGTGCCCAGGACTTATTTATACTCAAAACTAAATGGATAAACTACATAATGCTGTCTCATGTTTTTGGTGTTATGAATGCTACTTTTCTCACATTGACTTGGTTTACAAAATTGCATACGAAGTCCTAGTTAAAGCTGTAAAAGCATTTTACTATGAAACTTGGTAAATAATTCAAAGGTTTTTCTAAGGTCCAAGATATTTTCTTCATTTTTAATAAAGTGTCTAGATTTTCTTGTACTCCTCTATTATTTTAATTATTTTTATATGAAACCGTCATTTATTTTAAATTAATTTCCTATTTTACTGTGCCTGTTGAAATAATTTCTTAAAATCTAATTGCTAATCACAGCTCATTTGATCTTTTTTGTACTCTTGCTTCTGTTTTAAATTTCAGTTTATCTTTCATAGCTCTGAACAGTGTTTTTTCCCCCAGGTAAAACAGTCATATTCTGTAGCATTTCCAGTTGAAATTGATTTGTAATACAACTCTTCTTTGCAAAATTCAGAAAACTTCTAGAATTCTCATAACTTTTAAAATAATTATAGATTTGGGGAATAAAGCTTAAAATATGTAAAAAATATAATAAAATTATTTCAGTTAATACCTAGATAATATAGAAGCTCCACGTGCAATCAAGAGGTACAGTGATTATTTGACTTTTATCACTAGTGTTTCAGCATTTGCAGATTGACTGTTACGCTTACTGTTAAGTTAATTAATTAGAAAACCAGATCACATCTATATGTAGTTCTCTATAAATTCATATATAGTTTTCACTTCACGAGAATTTTCTGAAATATTTTTATACACTGTAATAATAGCCTTGAAAATAGCTCATGTATCATCAGTAAAGAAACCTTCTGGTTTTGCAGCCTTGTAGTAAGAGGCTGGAACAGGTGATCTCCAAAGGTCTTTTCAGCCCTACTTTCCTTTTGCTTTGTTTGATTCTCACAACATCTATGACTCTAATTTATCTTTCCATTTTTTTTTAGAGGGTGTTCAATGAAGCTGGCTTTGGTGCATCATGCTCTAGAAGTGACGACAAAGGCTAGGAAGCAGTAGAAAAAGGCAAGCACCATCTTACAATTACATACAGTTTGTTCTGTATGGGTCCAGGTCCATTTTTCACTCCTGTTAATTTTATTTGTGTGCAGATTATAGGTTCTGTCTTTTTTATTTTTTCTTTCTCTTTCTCTTTCTCTTCTGCCCTTTTCCCTTTCCTTTTTTCACTCTTCTTCTTTTCCTTTTATGTACTTTTTTTTGTTTATTTTTATTTTCCTTTTCCCAAGGATTAGGAACTCAACCTTCATCTTAGCATTAGCAGCTTTGACACAGTTTTGTTGAAATTGTATCCTATTTATTGTTCCTTTTCAGAAGTGCTTGCTGACAAAACCCATTTGTTCTACAGCACTCATAAATGAGCTCTACAGTAAATCAGTAACCAAGTTTATTACTGATTGCTCCTGAAATAAATGGCTCTTTTACCTCTTCTATGTATTGCTCTTTTATACCTAATTTAGGAGCTGACTTACCAGAGTGCAGTTTAAAAATCAGTAAGAGGTACACGGTAACCTGCTGCGTTACTGTAATGAAAAGCGTATCGTTCTGCGATCTAGGGTGGCATCCAAAGGTGGCAGTGACCTTGGGAGTCCAACCCTGCCAGGCACAATGCAAATATAAGAAGGCGCATTCCAGAGCAACCTACCACCTGAGGACAGCGGGAGGGAGGGAAGGAGCATAATGAGCCAGGGGAGACAGGGGAGACAGGTATGAAACAGAAGAGATCGTGCTGATAGACATTTAACAAAGCAACTGATCTGAATCAGTTACACGAGCTTTTTACGTTTCCAACCACAATAAAGACTTTTTTTTTAGCATCCTACCATTACCAAGGTAAAGAAACCTTATCTTCCCTGTAATTATTTCATTTAACAGCATCATATTTGTATGTTTCTTCTCTGCTCTGGGACCATTCCTACTTTTCCGAATATTAGCGGTT
Organism: Thinocorus orbignyianus; assembly: GCA_013400375.1. Taxonomy (NCBI): domain Eukaryota; kingdom Metazoa; phylum Chordata; class Aves; order Ciconiiformes; family Thinocoridae; genus Thinocorus; species Thinocorus orbignyianus. The sequence continues at coordinate 49,934 of VXBW01001977.1, read as the reverse complement.
CTTCTGCAAAACACTCTAGCTAATCCTGCCTCTCCTGCAGATGCCGGGTCCTTCTACATAAGATCCATCTACACAACACGGGACAGAGAGGCTGTGACTGTCACACTGCTTTCTCGTTCTCACTACTGTGGTTTTGAGACAAAGACGATCAGTCTGTACAAGTTAAGGAAGAAAAAAATAACCAAAAAACCGATGGCATATTGTACCGGCAAAGGCAGTGCACCAAACTGCTATCAGAAATAACCCTTTATGCTGTGCTGTTAAAGACATTTTGCTTTCAAAGCCAGGGTCATGAGGTATTTTTGGTCAATACAGCTGGAAATAGCTAATGTAGATGCTTGATATGATAAGGCAGTAACAATTCCTTGAATGCTATTGGCCACAAAGACAAAAAAAACATTCAGAAAAATGATCTATACAAATTCTTGCCACCGAAACCATCAAACCTGTGGTAACAGTGTTTTAAGATGTATGTTTGCTTCGATAAGGCTTGGGGAATGCTATCAAGCTGGAGTAAGGGACACCTGGTGACTGTGGCTGCTGCAGCTACCAGCGGACAGATGCCAAGCTAAGCAAGCAGCTGTAAAGATTGCAGGCATCCAGGAGGAAAAGCAGGGTGGGGGGCAGAGGTATGGCAGGAGCTTGGTAAGCAGCACTGGATGACATCCAGACCTTCAGAGGGCAAAGGCGATGATGCTCTGAAAAGGGAATCCCTTGGGATGTCTGGATTAAGTCAAGGGAAGGAAAGGAAACAGGGTGGGGAGAAGTATGGACCAGGCGTGAAAGCACTTTCAGCACCTCTAAGAGGAAAAACACTCTTGAGAGATTTGCAGGACTGGATCTGCTTAGCTGAACAAAAAGAATAGTGAGGAGGGAGGGACTCCAATACAAAACATCAAGTACTGGAAGACTTTTTATTACAGTGGGGAAAAACATAACCAGAACAAATGGTTATAAGTGAGAACCAGATAAATTTAAGCTAGAAACAAAAATCACCTTTAACAGCATTTAACATCAGAACAAACTGTTAACTAAGACTGGGAGTTTTCTTATTTTCTCTGGGTGCATATGCTTTGCTCAAACTGAGTTTAAAGTAAAAGCAGCGAGATTTTGTGTACTTATATATTCACTTTAAGACGACTGGCTTGCCTTAAAATGGTCAGATCTCTGTCTGTCTCTTGGGGGCTGTTTTAAGAGAAACAAGTCCATCTGTGAGAAATTAACCCAGAGGGCCTGCTTAGCAGATAATAAGCACTTGAAAGAGGTAAATTGAAGGCTTTACTGATTAGGATTTTTAGTGATAGCTCCTAGAGAACATGGCCTTCAGGATGGCTGTAGGAAACAGAAGAGGTAAAGCACTTTGAGCAACCTGTGAAGGAGCCATCTCTGTGTGGAAAGGTCCTCCTGGCTCTGGGAAGGAATCCAGGATGGGCATTTCCCCTCCAGCAGAAGAACTGGATTTGGAGCAAATGGGCTGAGAAGTGACCGGCACAATTAAGGCACACCCTTCGACATGAGAGTTTGAGAACCCCTTTCTTGAACCTTATTAATAAATAAGATCCCCACAAGTCAGTATTGCTGAAGTAGTCAGGCTTTTATGAAGTTTGTGTGATCTAACAAGATAAATGAAGTAAATATCTAAAATGCTGTACCGTACACTGGTCTGTCATGCTTGACTCCGGGGAAAGTATGAGTATGGACCAATTTCTTTTGACCATCTCTTAAATTCAACCGGGTGGTTGGGTTGCTTTGAGCTTGTAAGTCTGTGAATATGTTGGACATTTGTTATTGTAAATCTATAAAGTTATTTGGTTAACGTTTAGGAAATCAAGGTTTTCTGTTACATATATTCACAGATAACCGATAAAACAAATATTTCAATGTCAATGTAAGGAAGCAACTAAGGACATGTGCTTTTGTACTTGAAGGATATAGGAGTAAAAGGAAAATTCATTTTAATGAAAATTGTGTTATCGATAGCCAATATTAACCTTCAATGTTAATATATGGATCTGTTAGGTATGCATATCCTTTGTTAATGTCTACAGCCAAGGAATGAGTGCAGTACTGTCTTGTGAAAAGGTGTCTATGCAGGAAAAAACTTAATCTTCTGAAGTAATGTCATTGATACCAATGCCATGTGTTTAAACTGCTAACTGTACCTGCCTATGTGTAGCCATTAAATAGGTGTAATGAAAATCTATTCTGAGGAATATTAAATAAGCCAATGGTTTAAATGAGTGTTTAGGAAGTAAAGTTCCCCATAGGGCTGTATATTAATTTTTCTCCATTTTTTTTTCCCATTTAATTATAATCAAGTTCTGTATAGTTTTATTTTTTGGTGTTTGTTGTCGTTCTGGTTAGCTACTTTTCACTTGAGAATTAAGGAATTTTTTTGCAGACGCCTGTAATAAAAGCAGCACTTTTGAGATCCTTCGTGGTTTTCTTTCTACCACTAGATGGTAGTGTGTGTTGTTTAAAACATTTGAACGGCACTGTTCTAGTGTGTATTCAGCCACTTCAGAAATCTTTTTTTTTTTTTTCCTGTGTGTAAGGAAATCATTATCGCTGATCACTGGCACTTGTGCTGAAAGACGTACTTTGTCCCAAAAGCTGAACACTGGGGTGAAGATCTGCTTTTTTTCTTGGCTTACCAGCTCTTCCAGTCAAAAGCATATGTCACATTCCCTTCCTATGTAACAAAAAGAAAGGATGAATCTGTCATTAAACCCTAAGATTAGGAAGATTCAGGTTTAATTTTTCTTATTTGCCATATTTGTAGAACAACAGTAATGCTTTCTCTGAATTGCCTATCTGAACTTTTAAGCAATTAGGGCAGATAGGTCCTTCAGCTGTGGAGTACAGCAGCACTTGGTAGGATGTGGTAATGATCTCAGTTGAGTTTTAGGTGCTATTATGATACAAATATAATTAATAACTCATTTTCACCCACAAATCTGACATATTAATTACAGCAACCAGCTGAGGGGTGGCTTATGCCATTAGGCTAGTAGTAGATAAATATTTTTCAGTGGTTTTCATAATAGTAAAAAGGTAAGCTGCAACTACAGGAATTTGTTGTCAGCAGGTTTTGCTTCTTAACATTAAGTTTTTAAGTATATATAACAACAGATTTCTATTCATATTCCTCAGGTGGAATTTCTGTAGGGGGCTAGAACTCTTGATGCAGAGAATACAGACAGCTTCTTCTCAGAGGCAACTGTCACAGCTTCTGTCAAGAAGCAACTCTGAGATCAAAGAATAAGGTTTAAAATGGCATTAGCTTGTCTGGAGGTTTTAATGCTCCTTTAGCATTAAAAAGTTCCACCTTGGTCATATATGTGACTTCTAAGATGCCATTTGTCTGAATTTTTGTGAAAATTGGTGTGAAAACATACACACTTATGTCACTTAGCACAACTGACCACAAAACTACCCTGTATCTAAGATGAGCATTTATCTCTCTGAAAAAGGCTTAAAGGGTTCAAAACTGATTAGAGAGTCTGAGGAAACTTCCAACAGAAGAGGAGGGAGAAGGCAAACGATTATCTCTTCAGGTAGTATTTTTGCCCTCCTTGTTGTATCCTGCAAGATCTCATTAAAATTGACTGAGACCAGTAACTCATCAGTTTAAAGTCTTTGATCTGTTGGGAAAAAAAGGGCCAGCAGTGCTGACTTCAGATAGGGTAACAGTGGTATGTACCTCAAGGAGTGAGGTTTTTCACCTAGTTTTTCACCTAGTTTTCTTCAGATTCCTGCATTTTGGAAGAAAATATTTGCAAGAGTATTTTAGGTTGAAAGCCATTGAAAATATTTGCCGTACCAGAAGAAGTGACCAATCATAGCCTGCCTCAATATGCCGTGTCTTATGCAGTCATGCAGGAGTAGAATATTAAATTAGTACTTTGTCAGCTTTTGCCTACCATCCTCTTACTCCTTACTGCCTTTTACTGCATCATCCATTTACTAGTGTAGGATCTTTGAGGTAGACATGTGAATGTCACAATGACTTTATAAAAAAAAAGTGACTTCTTACGCTTACTTTCGGGCCTGTCCCTGGAAGGTGATATTAGGTACACAGTAAAGAAAGTGTTTGTCTAGGTCAGTTAGGTTGGAATAACCAGATAAGCACACTGGGTAAACTCTATTCTTCTATGTGGGAAAGTCTGACACAATCAGCTCCTTGAATGTAGCCAGGGAAGGTTCCTTTATAGCCTTACTGACGCAGGTAAAAAAGAAAGGTTGTAAGAAAATGTCTCGTTCACATCCGAAGTAAGGAGAAAAGGACAAAGACATGGCTTTATGTGCCATTGTTCAAAAATGTTGAAGTCAATACTCTTTTGGCCTCATCCCAGCAACAGGATACATTTGAAAAAAGTGTAAAGGGTGAAGATTAGCCACATCAATTGCCTCTTTCTAGAGGAGATGCAACTGTCCAAATATTACGGACTTTTTTTCCCCCCCTTCTAAGTTTCTTTTCTGTTGTCTCTTCGGTGAACTATTTGCAGAACATCAAATGTTTTCTTGTCCTTAAGGCACGTAAGGGAATTACGACGTACACTATGCCAACTTTTGCCTGATTTGTAAGTGTTTGAGAAAGGAGGTGAATAAAAAAAAGAAAAAAGCCACTCTTGTTGCACAATAGTCGCTATCTTTTGAATCAAGACGCATTGTTCTGTGCTCCACTTGCGCCACAAAACACAGCAGGCCTTGGCCAGTCACCTTGGCCCTGGGCTGCCGCCATTACCCTTGACCAGGCGGCCACGCTCACCAAGGCGTGAGCCCAACCTCGCCTGCTGGGTCACCTTGACCCTCGGTCCGCCGCTCATCACCATCCCACCGCGGATTGCCTCACAGGTGTCCGTCCGTCCGTCCGTCCCTCCCACATCCTTCAAACTCCCTCAGGCCGCCCGCTGCCCTCACTCAAAATGGCGGCCGCAGCGCCCAAGCTCGGGCGGCCCCACCTGTTGCTGCGGAGGCGGCGGCGGCGGCTTCCTATTGGCTGGCTGGGCGGCGTGCGCCCTGCGCGCGGGAGCGGGGGGAGCGGGAAGGCGCCGAACAATAAGGAGCGGAGGGGGGGGGTGTGTGTGTGTAAGTTGTGCACGCGCCAAGGTGGGGAAGCGCGAGGCATCGCCTCAACGGCGGCCGTTGGCGCCGCCGCCGCGTTCCGCCCTGCCGGGTCTCCGCTCGCCCACAGCCATGGAGAGCGGCGGCGGCGGCGGCAGGAGGGGCCCAGCGNGAGGAGCCGCCGCCGCCCGGGAGAGCAGCGGAGGAGGAGGAAGAGGAGGAGGAAGAAGACGAAGCAGCGGCGGCGCTGCTGCCGCTCTCCTCTGAAGCCGACACGGACTGGAGCTTCGTTGACGGGGAGATGGAGGCGGTGGCGCTGCCGGGCCTGCCCACCGCCACCATCGCCTGCAACCTGGACCCGCTCGTCTTCCAGGACGGACCGTGCCGGGTGAGCGGGGCGGACGGGCCCGCCCCACCGCCCGGGGCGGG
>VXBW01001977.1:0-35507 GCA_013400375.1 Thinocorus orbignyianus | reverse complement strand
TATATGCTCTTAGCTATTGCCTGAGTATACACTGCAAACCTAGTGAGTTAGATTTTAGTTGCTTGTTCCTGAAGTACGAAAGAGATTATGAAAACACAACACACACCTCACAAACACCATGAACTGTGAGACAGTGCCTCTTTGGTCATGTTTACCACTCTTAAAACCACTGTTGCATCAAACTGCCCTATTAGGAGAGTGAAGTAGGAGTGAGTTGAGAGTATTGCAACTTGGTTTTTTTTCCTGTCTTTATTCAGTCTGACTGAAAAATGTTTCTGATGGGATAAACTTGAGTCTTTTTGGCAAGCAACTGGCAAGGAGAGGAATAAGGTACTATTGGGTCCTTGTCTTCTGGAAGCTGTTGTAGTTACCCTACTGAGAAGCTGAAGAGAGCTTTCTTGAGGCATGCATAGAAACTGCTATAAAAGCTTAATGCTGTAATAGGTGTGTGTCTAGTCTTGTACCTGTAAATATGCTGGATTGCGTGTTGGCTTTGGGTGGGGATTATGGTGAGATGAGGATTGTTTGGTAAATGGTTTGATATATATGTTTGTCTATGACACTCTTGGGGGGGGTGGGTGGTGTAAAACAAATAAGTATCATGGTATCCTTGACTTTTGATGCTGTATAGGCAAGTAAAAAGGTGTCTCTTTTTTCTCTTTTGTTGATGGAATATCATTCTGGAAGCTTCTGTGAAGATTTGGGCCTGCTTTCAAAACAAGGGACTGTCTGGATGAAAAAGCCTCTTAAAAAACAGGGTGCTTTCGAAATAAAACTGTCTGAAAGGCATGGAGAATTGTTTCTCTTTTTCTTAGAGGTACTGTTTCCTTTCTCTGTAGAGATAGGAAGTCAGGGTAATTCAGCTGGTGAACTGCCAGAAGACACAAGCTGTATTGTTATAATAAATTGTTTTTTTCCTCTTTCCAGTTTTTAGAGATGAAGAAGCTGTTCATAATCCATTTAGTTACATAAAACCCATCTGTGTGCTTCTGGTGAAAACATGAGAAAGGAAGGGTCTAACCCAACAAATGTAGATAATATACATCATGAAATTGTGTTAAGAACAACTCCTATCTTTGATAATTCTTTATAGAATTTTTGTAATTACTTGAGGCTGGTGGCTTTGCTAGGAAGCTGCATTACTAGTATCGTAGAATCATAGGATGGTTAGAGTTGGAAAAGGCCTTAAAGATCATGGAGTTCCAACCCCCTGCCGTGGGCAGGGACACCTCCCACTAGAGCAGGTTGCTCAAAGCCCCATCCAGCCTGACCTTGAACACTTCCAGGGATGGGGCATCCACAATGTCTCTGGGCTTCTATGTCCATTACTACAGAAAGCTGAGACTACTTTTAGTCCTGCTTTTTGTTTAAAAGTGGGAACATGTATGTCACAGACTGATTTGACCCGTTTGGGGAGGAAGATCACATTGAATATGGGCAAAAGAAGAAAAGATAAGAACTAGACTGTAAGTTTCTTGCAGATTGTAACATACTTGTGAAGTGTGGAGAAAGCTTATGTGCATGGCTTGTGTAAACAAGAGGGAATCAGTGGGAACTCATGAATAGTACGTGTTCAACTTTGGAGGTATGTGGATGCTTCTTTGCTGAATAGATTTTTATGGTGGTTTGTTGTTTTGTTTTTTTAAATCAATTTCCTGTAGACTACTTGGCATTTTGGCCATATCACATCAAGCCGATAGCAAAGATCAGTTGGCTAATGGAAACAGTGATTAAGGTCTTGAATTTTCCTGAGGCTCCAGGGTGATAGTGAAACAGCTGCTGTTGCAGGCAGTGGAAAGTATGAATAACTCTTGCCCGGGGTTGTATAACCAAAAGAATAATCGGATCAGAGACGAGGTTAAATCATTGTGACTTCTATTAAAAACGCTGTTAGCCCATGTGTTCACGCTTCATTACAGCGTATAATTTAAGGACACCAAATAGAGCCCACCTATTAGGCATGAATAGATAAAGCGTTTGCATCAGGAGTCAGGTGTTTTTTTCCCTTGAGAAAAGGAGTGGAGGAGAAGGTCATTTGCCTGAGAGGTGTGTAATAACTTGAACATGTTTTTAAAGTTGGGTTTTTCTTTTTTTTTTCTTTTCTTTTTATATATACCAAGCAAAATTTAAAAGCAATTTTAGTAACTTAGCCCATAGAAGATTAAGTGCAGTAATTCTTCATAGGAGATTATTTCAGGAGATTGTTTCTTAATTAACTACATGAGATGCAGCTATATCTCCTATTTCTTCCTCAGTAAGTTGCCAAAATAAAACGCTGTTCTTATCAATATTAGACTGTGATGATGAAGTTTTAATCTCCCCTGCTGAAGTATGTGAAAACAAAAAATTTTTATAGGAGGGCTGGGAGAAGCAGAACACAGAATGAAATGCAGAACTGTATTGGTTTTCAGCAATGTTAATTGACATGTTCATAAACAAAGACTGTTGCCTTAAATATTCAGGAAGTTATAATGACTTCAGGAGTTATTTTTCTAATACTGATCTTTTTTTTCCCCTCCTTCAGTCAAAACGGGTATGTTCTTGCCATATAAACAAATTCAAATGCATCCAGAAAGTTCCACTCTGAAGTACCTCAGAAGCTTTAAGTGCCAGTGTTTTTTGTTACCAGCAGTTTCAACAGCAAAATTACCCTGAGGCACCTTTGATTAGGTCAGATGGTCATATGTCTGCTTTGGTTTTTGAATGGCAAGGTATTGCCACTAACAGTTGAAGTAATTCAGCCCTTGTGTTGCAATTGTGTGGCTGCTGCGTTGAAAGGGTTAGTTACATAGGAAGCTTCACAAACTTTGCAGGCATTTAGGATATTTGACTGTTAAAAAGCTGTAATGGATTATATTGTAGTATGTTTGCAACTACAGGTTATTTAATTTACCTCAGTCTTTAGTATGTCACTACTTTAATATGTCTAAGAAAATTATTATATATTAGACATCAACCTTGCCTAAAATAGATGTGGTTTTAGGATAAAATCCAGACTCTTCAGTGGCACCTTTTATCTCTATTACTATATTTTTAAAATACTTTTGAAACTTCCAGGTATGCTTAGTGTGTTCTTAGAAGCACAATAAATAATTGCAATTATTTTGTTCTTCTGCTACCCACCCGGAACATTCTTTAAAAATATTTTGAAACTATCTTCCATACTCCTTTCCTGACTCCAGTGGAAAATTTCATTCTGTAAAGTTCACAAAAATACCAGCTGCCTCCTGGACAGCTACTGTGGTTTTCTGAAGACTACTGTGTTACAGTGTTTTGGTTTTTTCCTTGACTTTTGTTTTTTCCATCCATCACAGCGAATGTAGCAGAAGAGTGGTGAGAAGAGCAACAGTGTACAATGTGTAACTTTTACTTGCCTATGATAATATCTTTCATACTTGTTAAACAATTACTGTTGTCATGTTATAAAGAACTAGTCATTAAAAAGCCCCAAAACACATGCTGTTTCATACAGTCTATCTTTCTAACTTTGCACTCCCTCAAGTAGTAGTTTTGGCATAATGTAGTTGCATTTGTTTAATGATAATAAATATGTAATTGTAGAAATATTTTTCATTACACTTCATCAGGATTATGACCATATCCTCATTCAATATGACAGTTCATGTACTTGTCACAGTGGAAAAAAACCACCGTAACAGTTTAGGAGTTGTCCCCAAAACATTTTTCTGCTTTACTTGTTGGAAATGACAGCTAAAGATCAAAAGAAAAAAAATAATCACCAAAATACACAATGCAGCACACACAAAAAAAGGCAAGCTAAGGTAACATCTAGATTTAATTTCACCTGTTAACTATCTTTGTCATCTAAAGGATAAACTAGGTTTCGTGGGTAAAATTTGGCACACGTATGGAGACTGAATTTTAAATATAAACTGTATTAGGCACATCAGGATGATAGCTGACATGCAGCAAAGAATAAACAGAAGTGCCCCAAGCTCCTGCTTTGCTTTTAGAAAACAGAAGCAGCAGAACTGAAAGTGAGAGGAGGAGGTTACTCCTATTGCGTGATGAGGGAAGTGTTGATGAGTTAGGCTACTGTGGAGGCATCCTGGCAACACCAGCCTTCCAGTCTTGGAAAAAGCCATTCTTTCCAAGCAGCTGCTCTGTGCTCTAGTGCCCTTATCACAAAGACAGGGACTCATAAGGCTTTTGAAGGCTCTGAAGTGGGCCAAGTAGATAACAAGGCTGCAACTGGATGGATAGCTACTGAAGCTAATAGCACAGTTCACAGTTTCTAAGAAATGTGCCTCAGAATTGATTTTGCAGCATTCCTGGGATTAGGTTATATGTACGTATGAACTTGTTCGGTGTTGTCAAAGTATCATTGCATTCTGCTGTGAATGAACTGGGTTTGTGTGAAAGCACTGCTTTTTTCTCTATTATGCTTCTTCCTTCCCTTTGGAAAATGCCAAATGTACTTCTAGAGCTGATGACAATTTGGAGATCTGTGTCTTTAACGGAAATGAAATTGCCAGCTTCTTTCTTGAGAATCTCTGAAGAGCTGACTTCTAGATGCTGTGAATAACAGCAAATTTTAATTTAATAGCTGGAAATAATAATACCTGCTATAGTAAACCTCTGATCCCAAAGATGATGCAGTTGTAAAAGTGTGCTTGAAACCATAAAGATATACAAAATGTTTGCTACTTAATTTTACACAGGTTAATTTATTTTATATGCAGCTACTTCTTACACAGTGCTGTGTGTTGAGTCTGTTTCCCACTCCATAATGTACAGAAGTTCAGGTGTTACAGAACACCACATTGATTTTGAAGCTTTTATCTCCGAAAAATGTTTTGAGCTACCTTTTTATTTAATAGCGGTCTTTTGTTAAATTAAGAATATTTTAGTGGTGGTTTTGTGGTAGGTTATTGCAGAAGAAGACAGTGCAGGAAATAAACAAACACTGTCAGGTCTTGTGATTTACAATACAGGGGTGATGAAGAACAATCTGTGTGACATAGCTGGGACCTGAATTGATGGTATTTAGAGAGTCCTTTGATCTGGGAAATGGATGATGACATTTGTCTGTTTTTTGAGGGAAGTTTCTTTCCCACAGTTAGTCAGCTATTAAAGTTATATGCAGTAGATCCATTATTTTTTAAATGCTGTGGTGAGTAATGAAATAGGAGGTATGTGATGCTTTAAAAAGTAAAGTCTAAATAAATTCTAAAAATCCTAGTTTATAGGACAACCAGATGGAATGATAAGAATTAACTTCTGATGACTTAGTGGTTGATCAGAAAGTAGGAGGTACTTAAATATGTTTTGTCTTTGTTTCCATGTTTCCTGTTCTAAGACTAAATCTAGCTTAAACTCCAATAGCTGAGTGATTGGGATGTATAGTTTAACCATAATCATTAGGAGGGCAGTTACTCCATTGTCTTATACTTAAATATTGCCCAGGTATAAGCTTTAAGTATAAGGTAAAAGGATCCTGTGAAAGCCAAGTAACAGGAGAACAAAAACCAGCTCCAACATCTCAGTGCTTTAAAACCACAAATCAATACAGACACTTACAGATAAACTATCAACAGTTTGCACTAAGTTAGTCCAAAAACTGAGGTAGTGCCAGTGGAGAAGTCGAGGTCCTTTTCAGGCCCTTGCACATCAGAGCAGCACTGGCAGAAGAACCTGCTGCTTGTGGCACCAAGGAATTGGCAGAGCACTGGGAGCAGTTAGGCTGGGCAGTGGTGTTAGCTTAGGTACATCCAACTGTTCAGAAAGAACGTGGCTATCTTTACTCCTTTTGGAGTAGAGGCTGGGGACACTGAGAAGTTAGCTCTGTGACAGACCACGAGGGTTTGGGGCGGAAATAGTAGTTAGATATTTAAATCTAAACCAAAGAATGACCATAAGCAAGGAAGTGCTGAAAAGTCTTCATGTGTCAACCCAACCAGGTCTCCTTTTTAATGGATTGGATGTGAGACACCAAAGTTTACTACTGGCACATCTGGTTGTATTTATTTTACAGTATATTGGAGCCTCATCCAAGTCAGACAGAGAAGGAATTACTGTAATTGCTACATTGTGCAGTTGCATTTAATTACAGATTAAATGGTGTGCAGTAGAGAAATTTAAAAGAGAATCATTGCTAGTTTAGCAGTGTGGGGTAGTTTGATCAGGTTTTTTTTCCTCTCTCTGTAAGGAAGAACATAACCTGGAAAGTTTTGTTATTGTAAGCTAATTTGTCTTTAATGTAACTGGTAGTTTCTGAGCTTTAAAACAGGGAACTGTCTCTTTCTGGTAGTTGACAATGTAGTTTCTCCAGTAAATTCACAAGACCATAGTTTCCTAAGGGAACTGCTGGTAAGATTTTTATTTTTTTTTCCTCTCAGCTTCTGTTTTCCAACAGACTTGATCTTCTCATATATTTGCACATTATTGTTTAATTTCTTTTTCCCTCCTTTCCTACCACCCTCCCCCTCTGCTTGTTTAAAGTATCACTTTTGCTGACTGTTCTGGCTAGTACTTTTCATTGCATGTTGTCTTATTTAAAGACTCTCTAATTCTTTTGCATAGAACTGGAAATGCTTGTCGTAAGCTTTTTTGAGAGAGCTCTGCTTGGCAGGTTTGAAATGTCAGCTAAAATTTTCTGAGTCGGCTTTAGAAGCAAGCAAGGTAGTGCTTTCCTTAGAAGCTGTCAGAATAGAGTGACTGAGAAGAAGTGGCCAGTCTGTGGTGGTTAAAAATACAGTGTTTATGAAACTGACTCCTAAAAGGGTATCTGTTAATCATGTACAAGCTGTTTTTATGAAGAACACCTGAGCAGGAGACTGTTTTCCTCTTAGTCAAACTTGTGAAACAAACCACTTTATCCCTAAGCTTTTTACAGAAGTAATCCAATTGAAACCTAATTTGTCTAGAAAAATGATAAGCCTTAACTGTTCACATAGGAAAGTGTCTTTATTTCTGTATTTACTTAAAAGCTAAGTATGCAGTAGTAATCTTTCCTTTGACTGAGATGTTACTGTTGCAGTAACTTAATGAAGTTCCTTCGAAATACCTTGGAGAGTGGCATTAATAGCAAACAGACTAAGAATAGCTCAGGGCAGCGCCCTGAAGGGACCTGTCAGCCTTTCTTCCTTGGCTGGGAGAAAAGGCTCCATGGTTGTGTTTTCCAAAATAGGGCTTGGGGGACTTTGAGAACAAGTAAACAAGAAATTTGAAAGCACTAGGCAAACCTGAGAAATTACATCCATGTTTAATATCACACTAAAATGTCTGTATTATTTAACCTTTGCTGGGAAACAGGAACAATTTTATAACACTGTTTTAATAGCGCTGTTTTAATTACATGTGTAATAACCTATTTTTCTAAAATTGGCAAAGATGAATTAGAATGTAAACACTTAAAATAATTTCAAATATGATCTTACTGTAAGTCCAGTGGAACTTGCCTGAAGCAAATTTTTATAAAAATGGAAATTTGTAAGTCATATTCAAACCATGAGAAATGCAAGCAGTGCTTTGTCAGATGTCAGACTGTTTGGGGAGGGAGGAATTTGATGATCGATTGCCCTTTTGAGAAGAAAATGTCTGGTGAGAGAAATCAACCTGTTACCCTTTGAATTGCTCAGAAGCAGCAGCCCAGATATAAAAAATGTGAAATGATGCTACCGGCAGTTTCACTATACCCAGGGCTTATCTGCATACTAAACAAAATTAAGTTCCTTTAAATTTCTTAATGAATATGGGAGGAGATGAGGGTCCTGGGAACTTCTTTGAAGATTCATTTGTTTAAGTAGTACCCTCCTGACTTGGACTTGATCATACAGAGGGTAACCAGAACTTTGATCAAGTACTAAAGTCAACCTCACTGGTGTGTGCTACGTTGAACTGACACCACAAGTAATTTTTAGAAACCGGTTGGGCAAGTAGTTCTGCAGTACCTCTATGGAAAAACTCTTTGTTGTGACTTCCAAGAAAAGAGCACACTCTTAATAGAAGATGCAAGCATTCAGAGGGTCCCTTTCTAAATACCCTTTTTTAAAAAAAAATCCTGTTTCCTAAGGCACCTAAGGATGGAGTTATAATAAGTAAATATATACATGTATGTAGGAAATTGAGTGAAAATAGATATATGTTTTGGTGTTTTCATTCTATTTTGGGGGAAAGATAAGCATCGAAAATAAGAATTTAGATTTCATGTCAAATTATTTAAACAAAAATCACATTAGTTGTACTCTACCCCCTGTCCTCAACCTACCCTGTTTTTCAGTTTCTCAAGACTTCTGTCTCAGAGGGTTTGCCACAGAAGGTTTCGTCAGAAATGCTCCTCTTAAGAGGCCAAGTAAATTTCTTGCTGTGTGGAACATTGTTTTCACCTAAACTTTGAAATGGGCCAGTGTTTACAATTACCACCCTTCTATAAAAAAGCAAGAACAATTGTTTGGGAAACTCCAGTTCTGTTTATGACTGTCTATATGTTTGGAATTCAACTGTATGTACTTGACTATTTACTCTTTCCACGTACTCGCTGATTGAGGATGAGTGTCCTGCTCTCTGAAGCCTCTTTTTGCAGGAACTGGTAGTGTTTTCACTGTAATCTAACAGCCTCTGGCTTTTGACGTTGCCATAAAGTCAAATTGCTGTAGCCTGTCTTCGTCATTTTACCTTTAGTTGTATTAAACAGGTAACTGTATTTATTGATAGTTTTGGGGAGGCCTGTTGTATCATTTTGACAGCAACGTCTCAACAGTGATAAATCCTTCCTAAGAGGAGCTTACAGATAAGGACTCCATCCTCCTTTCATTTAGGAAAGTGGAAATGTTATGGAATTATCTTTAGCTGGTAACAGAATCAAGACATAAAATGATGTGATGTCAGGATCAGCACAGGCAAGAGAGGATAAAATGGACTATTAAAGGATTTACTAAGTCTGGTTACATGTTGAAGTAGAACTGTGTGTAAGCCTGGAGTAGCTTGTTTTCTTAAACAAGTGTGTGCATGTTTGCTGTAATGTCAGTTATTTTGGATATAGAAGTGCTTGAGTTCAAAACTGTTTTATAGAATTGAGTTATTAAAACATGCTGCTTGCTTTTAAAGAGAGAGTTTCAAGGTTTCACAATTAGAAACTAGACAATGGGAATATACTCCTTTACATACAGTGCAGACTTTGTGAAATGTTTTCCAGGAAAGTTGAGTACAGCCATGAATCACTTATGGAAAACCCAGTGGAATGAATTAGTCAAAGAAGTATTTGAGTGACCACCCTTTGCCTTCTGCTATCAGGAAATAGTGCAACTTTCCATGATTTTATACAACTCATGTGGCATAAATAAGAAAAGCTATAGTTAGAATAGCAAGCAATTACAGTTTCTGGTTTTTTACTTTCTGATAGCTTTCTAAAAGTGCTTGTTTTGAAATAAATACGAAATTTAATATCAGACAAAAGGTGTGCTGCATATTTTGGAGAAAATCTTCACATTTTTAAGATGCTCAGGGAATTTCAGTACTTTCTTCTCTGAACTTTCTTCTTCTACCTGTATTTTCCTGCTGGCATAATTTAAAAGCGAGGGTTGTTTTCACAGTCTCTTCTGAAACTGTTACTTGTCTGTTCTCCTTTGACTGTCAGGCATTTACTTTCAATGTAACAACCAAGCAAAGTCGAAGACTGTACAATTGACACAGCTTAACTATAGAAATGGAGACTTCTGCATCAGTATTCCAGGAGTTACGTATTTGAAAATGTACATACGCTGCAGTGTTGATTTACTGTTGTTCAGAACACTGACAGGAAATTATAGCCTCATATGCAGTAAACTGGCCAAACGTTGCTGGATAGCAATGAATGTATTTTATTTTCATGTTGTCAGTGTAATTATCAGCCACGTTCTGCAGTCTGTGTTGTTCATCCATGTGAATGTATTGAAAGGTGTCAACTCTCGTACTTTTTGCTCTGGCAAGTGTGATCTGAATGGTGTTAATAGCATTCAAGATGAAAAAGGTATATCAGAAATCCTTTAAAAGTGTGTGGAGTGAGTGAGTACAGCTTTCAGTCTTTGAGCAAATCGTGCAGTAGTTCTGTGGCACGGGCCGTTGATCCAAAAGCCGAGGGGGGGCACTTGGTGTTCGAAAGGGAGTTGGTTGGACTTAATGACATCATTTCATTGATACGAAGCTGTGAATATTGAATGACTGACAAGTCTCACTTTTTGCTGCTGCTTCTTCCTTGATAGGAGCTGGCTCTGCCAATGATGATTGTATCTAAGTTCTTTAAGCGGGCTGCATAGGAAGTTGGTTTGTTTTTTATTTGGTGGTTTGGTGCTTTTTGGTTTTGTTTTCTGGGTTTTTGTGGGTTTTTTTGTGGCCAACATCTTTTGTGTGGATATATTCTTGATTAAACCAGTTAGTTAGTGAAATAGGTTGAATATTTTGTTATCTAGGTAAGAGAAAGCTGTTGCACTGACTTTTCCTGTTGAGCTATACTGAACTGTCTTGCCAACTTACTGGGCTATTTTTGAAAAGGACAATGTAAAGGAAAGACACCTAAGCAACTTTAACTTTGAATTTTGTTGGAAAGTGGATGATTGCCTCATTTTCAGTTAAATACATCTAATTACAAGATATGATTGTGCTGGGCACTGGCCTCCCCTGCTCTGTATACAGAGTCAAGCTTGAACCAATCACTGCACTTCTCCATCCATTTGGATTCCTTTCTTCTCCTCAGTTTTTGTCTACTTTGCCATGCCCCAGATAGCCATTTGCAATTCATTCTGTCAATTTTGGCCTTTGCAGTTGCAAATTCCTTTGTACAGTAAGCGTATTTCACAGACTGTGGGGCAAACATCTGTCTTACTTTGTATTTATGTCCTTGGCCATTACCTTCTACAAAGTTCTGTGTTCTCCCTTCTTTACATCCTGCAGCATATGCTGATACTTGTTCTAGCTTGTATGGAGGCCCACATAACCAGCGTGGCTGGCTTCTGCCAAGCAAAATAGCTGACAACTGAGTTCTGAATACTACTTCCTTGGTCTTCCTACCCTGCCCAGTCCTTGATATTTTCACACAACTCTTATCACAAATGCTGTTCTTTAATCCTTTATTTCAGTATCGTGATTGCCAAGAGGCTCAAGACAGTACATTTCTTTTTGCTTGCTGTCTGATGACTTTGAGAAAACTCTCCCTATCACTTTAAGGGACCTTTCTCTTCTGTGGATTTATACATGCATGAAGGAGCTCTTTCAAAGTAAAACACAATAAACAATGCCTTTTTTTCCAGATCATTCTTTAAAGGATTAAGTAATGTCCTGAGGAGATTATCCCTCAATGATGTTTGGATATAGTGTTATAGGCTCTTAGTAATCTTCCAAGTGAACATAGAGTGCTCTTCAGAAATTCATAACCTTTTAAGATGCTATTTGTTAATGATTGTTTTCTGCTTTCCGGGTGAGAACAAACTTTATGGGCTTTCTAACATACTTCCTAGGTATACAGCAGTCATAAATACTCTTTGCTCTGTTTATGTATTTTCCAAAGAGGCACCAGCTACTCTGGAGTGAATGGTTTGTAGCTCCCAAGTGCAAGATGGCTTTGAGGTAGAGATGAGTAGGAAGGAATTCTAGTGCTGATCAGGCTTTCAGGTTGCATTACATGAATTGATGACAACTGAAGTGTCATGGTTGTTCAGTTCAGCTTACCACTTTTGTTTCAAAATATCACCTCTTTAACAAAGCAAGGAAGTTTCTTGAAGATTTTTCTTAAGAGGTCTCTGCTTTCCTCAGCAGGTTTATTCGTGGTCAGTTTAATATGCCAGTTTGCACAGATGTTAAAGTATATGAATAACCTCTGTTTGTATAATCTGTCCATGTGGACCAACAGAATGTTATGCAGTTCTTATTTACTTGTTCTGGCTTTGCTTCATATTAATAATACTTTTCTCAATGAGGCAAACTTAATCAAACAGTTGTTTCTCTTCTAAAATGTTGTTAGTGTATAAAATCCTAAGATACTTACTAAAAGTCCACTATTCTACTTAGTCACTGCAATTTTGCAAACTTTTGAATGTTAGTTTTTAGCACTTCATAGTAGTTTTTCTAGGTGGAATTGTGTTTTTAAAAAGAAGAGAAAAATAGTTGCTAGTAAATATACTGTATGAAAATGTTTATTTTCTTCCAGAACACTTTGAATGAGGGCAAAATTGTAATCCACTTACTATGGACCATTTGAGTAAATTCCTTGCAGGAATGGAAACATGTTGAAAAAAAGACTTTACATTTTGGGATATATCTGCCATATTAAAAAGTTTTCTAGACGAGTTTAGTTTGTTACTCAAATATTCTGTAGTGGAATTTCCAAATTACCACTTTTATGTTACCAGTCAGTGAACAGGAATTTAGTGTTTAATTCTTGGAAATGGAAGTGTAAGTCATGGATTTTTCCAAGGAAGGAATAAGCACGGAATAGGTATTTATTTTTCAGATGGTTGGCTGGAAAACTGTCACGCATTGAATCTGTAAATAGCCCTTCTGTGATAAAGCACAGTTCTTCATATTCTGTTTAAACATATGTAGGCTACATAATAAAAGCATGACAACAGTTCATATATTTTAAGCTCCTATTAAAAAAAAAAAATCTTGTAAGAGTCTATTCAGTAAAAACAGCTACTTTCCTTCTTGGCAGTGCTTTTGGAATCTGTGTTTAAAGAGAAATAATCAGTGGGTTATTTGAATCTTTTATTAATCCCTCAGTGGAGTAATTGTGGAGTGGATAGCTTCTGTGTGTAGAGAAATGGCTGAATTCAGCACTTGGCTTAGTAGAAACCTCACTGATGTCTGTAGGTGACACACACTTCTGCGGTCAAAACTCTGGATCCCTTGGCATTATGGCTTTCTGTTGAAAGGATATACAGCTTTGGGGTACAGTCTGTAGTTTTCAGACTTCAAACAAATTTTTGTAATTGCATTAATAACTGATTTGAATAAGATTTCTTCTTTATTCTCCTTTTGAAATAATAGTAATAAATGTAAACCTTCTGGAAGTTTTTTCTTTCTGTCATGTGAAAAGTTGTTGAATTAAGATAAAGAAAATTAGTAAGTCGATTGGCATTCATCAGAGCAAGCCTGGGTTGCAGGTCACATGTCTTTTACAGATGAAATTTTTAAGTGAGAAGATAAAAAACCAATGTTGGAACTTTCAAGAATTATTGATTAAATGGTAAGCAAAATTGTCTCACAAGTTTTGGAGATCCCCTGAGGAAAAACTGATTGACTGTTCCAAACTGTTCTCCACAACTTTCTATTCAAAAGAGAGTGCACCAAAGTTTCTGCAAAGTAATCAGACTGTAGGCAAGCCGGTGTGCTACTTCAGCAAATGTCATCAAAGAGTAATAATAGCTCTTGAAGATTTTTAATCAGCTGTAGCCTATCTGTGAGGGGGAGTAGTCCACAGAATGACACTTGTGTATTATCTTTGGGCGCAAGACTATACCCAGTTCCCAGAAGTCTACCACAGTAATGTTGAGAAACAGCTTCTGGGAGGAGGGACCACCAAGACCACTGGTTTGAGTAAAGGAAGCACCTTGCTGTTACCTTGGGGATGTAAATAAAATGCTTATTGAAGTAGTGGCCCAAGTTACTTCTCTTTCTAGTACCTTTAGCCTTGAGGAGTGTCCATCTGTTCTGGAGAAACTCCAGATTGGAAGGCCTTGAAATTCTGCAATAAGAAAATACAGGTGAAACTGAGTAATGACTGTTGTCATATCCTTCCCTATTTACTACTGTTCTGTTTAACTAGCCATGGTGGATGAATTTGCTTGCCTCAGTGTGATCATGGAAGATTCATTGCAGCTCCAAAGTCTAGTTTGGGTTGAGTACAATCAGGTAGAAATGACTAGGTCTTGATTTCTACCATCAGATGTCACTTTTTTTTTTTTAAATTGTCACTTAACATGTTATAGGCATGTCATGCTGCAGTGGATCTCATGGAATTGAGGAGTAGAGATAACATTGCAAACCATACCAAAACACAGGTTGGTGACACACTTCTAGCAGCTTCCAAAAATCCAGAAATATCAGCTGGTTTCAGAGTTTTCTTTCATTAAAGAACTTTGGAACTCTTTCTCTAAACAGTTGATGCAAAACATGCATAGGTCTGGAAACCACTAAAACAATATCGGCCTGCTTCAGAAAATGTTTGAACTTTGGTTGCTCGAAGAAAAAGTAGTTAGACTTCTCTAAATTGGTTTATCTGAAGCTTTAATATGTAATGATTCATACTTTATAATGGTAACTCTCGATTTAGATGTTGAGTAGGGGAATAAAGATTAGCTGACACAGATTCATTCCTTCTGCTTTTTCTCCTCAGTACTGACCTTTTTATCATTATCTCCTTCGTTATATAGAATGTACAAGCTGAGATAAAAATATCTTGACTCTTTTTGGTCTTTTCGGAAGAGTTTCAATGGATATGAAAGAATACTGAATCAAAAATGCCTCCTGCCTTTTAATCCTGGTTCCCTTTGTTTCATAAAGCCAGAGAGATGGACAAATATATATATATATTATAACAATATGTTTGTATTATTTTTTTTCCCCTTTTGGAGCATTTAAAAGGCTAGGATGCTGACTTCAATCACTTATTTTAACTTATGTGTATATATATATATTTAAAAGACACAGTTGTACTTGAATCTGGATCATAACCCTGTCCAAACATCTCAAAATTTAGTTTTTAAAAAACTCCTGTTTTGTAAAATATATCAGATCTTCTTCAAGTACTTATGCGTATATATCCAAACAGTTCCCAGCTTATTGGATTGGATTTTTTAAAGTCATAACTCAAATTTAGGTTCAGTGTTCTGTTAGCATTTTTCACTTACATTGTGGATGCTGCTTCCAGCTCCAGGGTGGAAGGCAGGCGTCCTGAAGGTGTCTGCTATTGGAACATCTGGATGTTGGGGAGTTTTGACCACAATGGCTTCCATTTGATAGGAGTTGTATAAAATATTTTCAGCTGTGGGACTGGATTGTGATATACTGCTGAATCTCTTACTGGTTTCTCTTTTCCTCTTACCACAAGAGATATTTGTGGAACTTAGTTCCTGTGTCATCTGTGTCTACATCCTTCCTTGTAAACTGTCACAATGGATTGTCTTTATATAAGAACCTCCATTCCTCATTGCTTCTTATTTTGGCTGCTGAAGGTAGTTCTACTTACGTCAGTGTCAAAATTTAAATATATCTAGGCTAACACTAAAGGCCCGTTCCTTTTAAACTTGGTTCCTGTTCAGTCTTCAAACATGGTATCTTTTAGATACCGACATACAAGCCCAACACCAACATTTCCTTAGTGACCCTTAGCTCACCCTAATGCATGGCTGATGTGCAGAGACAGCATCAGAGCGCAGCGCTCCAGCTGTGCTAAGTGTAAGAATACGTATGACGTATTAAAGAATGCATGAATCCTGCTCTAAGCATGTGCCCTGTCCCCTGCACCTCTCCCTCTGCTGAATCTAACTTATAAATAACTTTACAGCTGTTCCCTCTTTACAAAACAAAGCGCTGGTCATCTTCAGAAGGTGCCCCTTCACTCGAGAAATAATTATCTGAAGGGATGTTTTTATTTTAGTAGCTGATGTGTATAACATATCCCTTTCTTTCTTAAATTGTTTCATCTTCCAAATCCACCTATCTGTTAATTACTGTCTAGATTTTTTTCCCCAACACTGGTATTCAAATAAATAACCTTGAAAAGGTCAGACTGCTGATGATTTTTCCGAACTGCAGTGGTAGGAAGAATACCTCATGCTTCCTTTATTTCATAGTTACACAGTGCTTATGAGATGCTGCTTTATATTGGGGGTGTGTGTGTGTGCAGGAACATTTGTGCTTTGTTTTTGTTTTTTAACAAATAACTTCCTTCAGTTCTGCTGTAAATAGTTCACAGATGCTTTTTCTATAGTATGCAAAAAATGGCCTATTAACACATTTTGTTTTAAAAGCCCTTGTTCTTTTTTAGTTCATAATAAATATAGATGATCTTTGGAGAATTTTCCTCTTTCCCCTTCTTTAATCTTCACTCTGAGGAAAGGATTTATATAGATATCTATATTTATAGAAGCCTTCAGCAGGTTTAAGTTGGAAGGGAAGAGTTGTTTAAGGATTTCCTACCCTTCCCTTTCCAGTTAGCCTTTTCTAGTGTGGCATGTGCACTGCTTCCGTGATGACTTAGAGACTCTACTATTGTCCCTGTCACTTTTTTCCCCTCTCTGCCTTAAATAGAAATAATCAACACTGCAACTGCATCTGACCATGTGAATGATCTTGTTTACATTTGTCTTGGTTAAAGATTATCTTCTTGGTCTTTAGCTTTTTTGGGGGGACTTTTTTTTTGTTTTCCTTGCAGCCCCTTCCCCTCCCAACATGTAATGGGTTAAACTCTAATATTGCTGGGCAGTCTTTTTCAGATACTTTTATCCACTTTTAAAAAGCATCTTATCTTCTTGAAGGTTATCTTGCTTATTTGAAACCAACTTCTCTTCCTGTTACAGGGGTGAAGGGAATGTTTATGATTGACCTTGCAAGAACTTTCTCCTTGTTTTTTATCATCCTCCTACCCATTTACTGCGAAAAGACTTGGTGCTTCATGATATGCGCTTTCTGCTGTAAATATACTGCCTGTAGATTATTATTTTTAAGATGAATCGGTTCATTAATTTAAACAAATACAGTAGAAATAAGAAGTGTTTTTTAAAAACTTGTTTTGGTTGGCATTTATCCTTTTGTAATTTTAGGTATATAAAGCTATTTGAGTCTTGTGACTTAAGGATGTGTACCATCTTAGTTAAGATGCAGAATGTTACTGGTTTTTTGGCTTGCTTTTACATGTTTTGCCTAACGTCTTAGAAAATGGTCACTCATTCCTCTGCGCTGTTCTCTGTTTGGAAGGGAAAAAAGTTTTCCTGGAAGAGCTAGGAGTCTAAAACAGAGGTGGTACATGCCAGATGCTTGGCATTTAATTTTTATTGTCAGCTGAGTCTAGCCGTATCTATCTGCAGTAAGTGTCTATGCTACCATACAAAGTATGCCTGTGATAATTGTGCTGAACTAGTGCACTGGTAAATGCTGCTGACAGTATTCAAGCTTTTCTTCGGAGAAGTTGCTTTTAGATCTGAAAATATTGTCTAATGTTTGAGAGTTTTATGCCATTGAATACTTTTTTCAAATGGCACTCCTGTATAGTACTTGACATAACTTGACTTTTGTGTGCCATATTATATGGAGTCAGATACTTAAAACTGCACAAATTTTTGTCTCTATTTTTATGACTGGAAATTCTTGTGACTGAAATACTTGTAAGCATATGAAAAAGTGAATGGTCATGTGTTTGCTGTTCCACATTATAAACAAAGTTAATGAAAGAAGCTGATGATGACAGTCTTAACTCTATGCTTTGTGCCCCTTTTTCCATTTTGTCATTGTGTGGGTGTTACCTTGACTTAATACACTGCACGTAGCTCTGTGTAATTTGGCAAACCAGTTTGTGTACTTACATTGCTGTACTCTGTGTGATTTCTTTGCTGTAAATAAATTTGCAGATATAATTTGTGCAGTTTGTTTTATAATACTAGAGAATTTTTTGTTTGTTAATCTACAACAAAACACCTTTTTATTTCTTGGCAAATGTACTAACTCAGTGTATATTCTTATTTCACTTGTAATAGCCTTCTGGTGAACACAGAATATAAAATCAATGCAATCAACTTTGAAAAGCTTAAGGGTTTTCATAACCATAAAGCAGAAGAAACTGTCAGTTAACATTTTCAGTTGTATGATAACTCTCACCCCCTTCTCTTCCTTGTCTTTCTGATTGGGGTTTGTCTGGCATGGGAGAAATTTGTGCAGTGAAGTTAAGGGCCTGTGTTACTGCCTGACTGCATGAGTAGGTGTATAGCTATTCTAGTGTTCTGGATTAGACATCAAAGGTGCCAGGCTCCCAGTGCTCAGGCTATTGTAAGGATTTTAAAGGAGGAAAATATACTCAAGTGTGATTGGTCTACCGGTTAATTTTACTTCATAATAAATCCTGTCAGACTTGCCAAAGAAATCATGTCCAGGTTTTCTTTCAATCATCTTTGGTTTGGGGGAATTTTTCTCAGGGGGTGGGGTTGATTCATTTTTAGCTAGTAAAATGAGATTAAGAACTGTGCAGACATTTTTAAGGCAAGTGACTTAACTCACTACCCTTGCTCCTGTCTCTTTGGTTGAGCCAGCCAGTTTTGGCTCCTCTTGCTCATCAAGTGGGTTTCAAAACAAAACAAACCCCACAACAAAAACCTCCATGTGAAAACAGCCCACTTGAATCCCAAGGGGAAAACCCAAGAAGATGTTCAATGATTGAGAGTGTTACTGTTTCTTGATGGCAGTATTAGTTTGTGTAGCACCCTTAAAGGCAGTAGAGAAAAATATACCACTGTGATTATTAGCCTTTGATATGTTAAACTTCCTTAATTTTTCAGTGGGTATGAGTTCTGGGGATTTTCTTTTATCACCTGAATGCATGTTGAAGCCACACTCTAGATGTTCCTCTCTAGAATTTAACATACATTTAGTAGCTTTTCCCATTCTCTCCTTCAGCATGCCTGTCCTATGCAGACACATAGCACCCCTGCTCTTGTGCTGATGAAATAGTGCAGATTAAAAGGTCACTTGAATGCAGGTACGTGCTTAGTGCACACAGAGCAGAGTTTACTGACCCTAGACATGCATGGATAGCTCTGGAAACTGTTTGTACTTTATGGGTTGCCCCTCCCTCTCCCAACAACTAGGAAAATGAAACTATGAAATATGATTATTTATTCTAGATAACTTCAAGATGTTTATCCCTGTCATAAGTAAGGGCTAAGGTAAGATAGTTAACATGAAGATAGGAATAGTCTACATGTTAGTAGCAAAATATCAGCAAATATGTGTAGTGGGAGTACAGAAATTACATGAAGAGCATCCTCAAAGGGCAATTATAAAAATCCATCAGGGATGAAAGAAAAGAATGGACTGGACTGATTTGTATGTCACAGGTGATCATTTTATTAGCTTTCAGAATGACCAGCATTTATTTTCATGTTCGTTTTCTTCCTCAGATTGGATTGTTAGCTTTCCTGACGTAGTTATGGGCAGCGAACAGTCAGTCAGTCATTTTTGTGACTTACCCTTCTTTTTTTTTCTTGTGGTCTCATTTCCTACTCTTCTGTGCCTAACCTACTTTACGGCATGGAGAGATTAAATTATAGCGATAAAATATAGAGATGTAAGTCATATATGGCGTTCAATCATGTTGTGTTTCCACTCTTCCATATGTTCATTTGACTCCTTGTTTTTCCTTTCACCCCCAAAAGTTATCAAAAAATGTTCTCTTAACCTTCTCTGCCTGGGAAGTGCTACTAGTGGAGGTTCTGTCAGGTGCTGTTGATGTTGGGGAGTACTTTAGGTCTTCATTGAGCATCTTGTCTGCAATTTCTAGAACTCAGCTTTTAAAATGAGCCCCAGAATCTGTACTTTTCAAGGGAAAGCAGGTCTATGTTGTTAACATCATACTACTCTTACCCTTTTGGTTTCCCTAATTCTTTTTGCCCAAACTACAGCAGCGTTCTGTTGCACTAATATCGTTTGTGTTCTTTTGTATCAGACGTATGCTGTCATCTGAATCACCTGCTCAAAGATACTATTTAGTATCTCCTTGCCCTTGTTCTCTTTCTGTAGGTCACTAGGGAGTCTTAAAGAGAAGACAGAAAGCAGCAAACTCTCTGAAGACAAGGGAGAAGAAAAACTGCCCTCTGATAGTATCAGAACATCAAATCCAGAAGTTCTGATTAGCCTTTTGGTGTTCCTGTTCCAGACAGTTTGTTAGCACTTGGTTAACAAATGTTACAGGAGCTGTACACCACAGAAGAGACATTGCAACACTGTCAGGATTTTCTAAGGGTGGTTTTGTAACTTTGACTTTTGGTTTCCACAACAGATTACATAGTGCTGCTGCTGTAAATAATATTTCATTAAATAAATCGGGGATAGTGAGATTTTCTTTTTACGAATGTAAGTCTTTCTGTTTGCTTTTTAATAGTTTGGGGTACTTTATTCCACTAATTGAGACATTGTAGACCGCATTTTTGTTCTAATCAAACATAGCAGTAAGGATATTAGACCGAAGTGGTGTTTTTATCTTATTTTTTCCCCCCAGAATACCAGTTATTGATTTATTCTATTGTGAATGGAGTGTTAGCATGCAGCCATTTTTTCTTGCCTGAATTGTTTCTCTGAGTGACTGACAACACAACCTTACCAAAAAGTAATGGTGATAACGATAAAATGGAGCAGACCAGGACTGGTTTCTTTGTCTTTCCAGATTAGGCGAAGTAAAAGCCTAGTGTGTATCAGTAGAAGATTCAATGTTTATTTCAAATCTGGAGAACACAGTTTGAAAAGGTGCTAGATGTTCTCAAAAAGAATTGGTTTGTTTACAGCTAACACAGTAGGCAATAGTCTTGTTTTAGATGACAGCGTTATATTTGAAAGATGGTTGTAGTAAGACTTGTGAAGTAGTTTTCCTTGAGTTCCAGTAATGTGTAGGTGGCCTTGAGGGTACCAATCAGAGGTATTTTTAATGTCATGCTGTTCATGGAATCTGACCATACATATTTAGTCTGTACTTACAAAGGGATACAAGTGTCAAGGATCTGCCTATTCTACTTTAAGCTGTGAAGTCCAAAGTGGAGCTTTTGAAGATTTTTACAGTCACCAGTCTGCTGAGAAGGTTGTCGTGCTTACCTGTATAAAGGTGTGTAGCTAGGTCGCCAAAGGCTTCATTCTGTTGAGCAGCTCAAACTGCCTCCTGTGTAGGCCCTGTGAGGCTCTACAAAATAAATATTCCTTCTACCTGTCACCTACAGAGTTGCTACAGTCACCTCAGTAGCCTCAGAGTATGCCAAGTGACTCTGACTCAGTAGGAGGTTAAAGGGAGGATTTTCTTTACTTTCTTATCAGTAGCTATAGTATTCACCTAGGATGTGGGAAGCCTGTTTTTCTTTCGTGCTCAGGTGATTCACAGCCATATTTTCCAGATGAGCATCCTGACTGCTGGTCTATGGAGTCATGTTTGGTGGTTCTGTTTCCGAAGTCTTTAAGACACTTGACGACCTAATTCCAGGGCAAAGGCAGGATTCAAGACGTGCTCAGCATGATTTTCTGTGTGATCTCAGGAGGTTCACTGCTCGGTGTGATGGCTGTTTATGAATCCTTTTCTTAAGTATGTATGTTTCTGGCTACAGGTCGTAAGCTTGGGAACTCAGAGCTCTTCTCACTGTATGTGTGCACGGTTCAGATCTCAGCAGTGTTGAATGGCTGGATGGTCACTGCATCCCATCTGCTTGAGAGCTCAGGGGAAAAAAGAGCTGTTTTTTCTTCGCATCTTTCTGTCCTTCAGGCACCCGGTGTATCAGGTGCTCCTGAAGCACTGGGGGCTTGTTACCTATTTCTTTGAGCTGAGTTTCATCTCACTGACAGCATCTACACCAGTTAGAGTTGTCTTTCAGAGCACCTTCTCTTTTCCTGAGCTGAGCTTGTTTTTAAGCAAAAACTTCTAAGAAAAGGTGTTAGGAAGTTGGTCTGGGTAGCCTTTCACAAAGGTAACTTTTACACTATGCTAACACACAATAGCAGAGGGGAAAAAAAAAAACACCACCGCAAAAGAGCGATGAAAAGGACACAGCAACGAACAAAACTCAAAAACTCACCTGTGTCCTGCGCTGCTTTCTGGGAAATGTTCTGAATCACAAATATTTGTAAACTAGAAAATGTCAGAAATCTAGGTTTCATACCTCATCACTGTCATCAGTAGTTCAGGTTGTCTCTCAAAGCCCTGCAAGCAGGTCTCTGATGAAACTCCCGTTTAAAAAAAAAAAGACAACCCCAAAACAAACCACAACAAAAAAACCCTGACAGAAACCCCAAAAAACCCCAGTAGCTTATGAGGCTCAGACTGAGTTTTTAAAAACAGTGAGAATGGTACTTAATCTATATAGTTGCTTTGAAGAAAACTTCAAAATGAATTCTCACTGTGATGGGGGAAAAAGTCTTTTCCCAAGTCAGTTCCTCCTAATCTCTAAATTTCAGTCTGTGTATTTTTTCCACAAAATTACCAACAGCTATTGACCTGAGGGATTTGTTTTCCGTTCCAAAGTCTTGAAATTTTCCTCCTGGCTAATTACAGCCTATTACTCTAGACTTTGGTCCTTTAGCAGTAACATTTTCCATCTTAAGATGGGTTGTCCCATTCCAGTGAAGAGCATGTTGTCTGAGCGCTGAATGGAATTACTACCAGTGGAAACTATGCTGCAAGAAGCTCGATAAAGCAGCTGCTGTGCAAACCTCAGCTGTTTTTTCCATCCTCCCAAGCACTGGTAATTAGCATAGGGAAGCTGACTAATGTGCTGACGTCACCTCTTTCCAGTCGCAGCTTACATTTTGTTCCTGACTGCCTCAAAGCATGCAGGACTTTGTTCAGGAATTCACTGTCACATACAGGCATACAGGATGCTCTGAAACCTTTCCTTTTTTTTTTTTTGAGGGGCTGGACTTGTTTCCCTTATAAACGCTGCCTGCGGGACCAACGGCTTCCTTAAAAGTCATTGGTGTCTGCGGAACAGCAAGTATCGCTTTGGTGAAGCACAGAATGCATTTCAGAAATTTTAACTACAGTTTTAGTTCCCTGATTGCCTGTGTAGCAGATAGCGATGTCTTCAATCAAGCAGAAACAAGGGTATGCTTTATCTTTTGTGTTGTATTCCAGTAGTTCACAGAAATAATAAAGTATGTAGGTGTTGTTTCAGATTGTTTAAGATACGAATGCTGTGATAGCTTTTTGACTTGTAAGAAAATGTTAATTTGCTCTAAGGGTCTTGGGTCTTGCAAGTCTGCAACGATGTGCTCTGATATGAATGACTGACTCTGGAAGTCATTAGATCTTAAGCTGTGTGTTTTAGAAAATGATCAGAAACTTACCTCCAGGCTTCCTTGGCAGTCTGCGTAGTGTATTCTTCACTCGCATTTGTGTTTTTCGGCAGATATTTAGATTATAAATTCGATAGTAGGAATCACATAATTCATAGTGCACTTTATACTTTTTGTGGTATTTTTGGCTGGCGCTGTAGTTAAGGGCATAACATTGATAGAATTTGTTAAAGTTTCAGATCTGTATTTAACTGATTAGAATTAATGTCATGTAAGTAATCCGGTCCTGATACAGTGAATTGTTAACTGCTAAGATACCTTAAGGACAAAAATAGCATTTTGTTTAGTATCATATTGCTAGCATGACACTTACAATCATGTATGACACTTCATAATCACGCACATTTATAAAAACCCTGTATATATTTAGCACAAATCTTGCAGATACTTTGAGTTTTAATGTTGAATGTGACCTTCAGAATGCATTTAGCAAGGATTTGTCTTGCTTTTCATGATTGAATCCAGCTCTCTCTGGAATATAGGAGGCTAACAAATAAGGCTTTGTGTGCGGAGGGTTTCAGTCTTCTTTCAGAGCTCACTTTGAAGAAGCCTAAGTGTGGCTCAGCAAGAAGCAAGACAGCTCTGATATTTTAAAATATTTTGGAAATATAGTGGTTGTATACACAGCCATGGCAAGTTTGTGAAGCAGAGCTTTTTGGGAAGGAAAATTAAAATTTGAAGTAATCGCAGACACCTTATGTAATTTTTGTTGCTTTTTTTCCTGTACTAATTCAAAATATAACTGTAAAAGAAACAAAAATGTGATTTTTACATACTTAGTTCTGGCTCTGTATTGAACTTCTAGTAAGCTTTTATGGAGAGAGAATATCTGAAATATGCATGTTTGATCTGTTGCCATCATTGAAATAGGGCTTGTGACTGGTTACTGTGCTTTCTGTGAGCCTGAAACACTTGGCAAGAGCATGGCAGCTTCAGAGCCTCCTGCTTCTTTTTCCTTTGGTCTGGTATCCTGAAGTAATCAGGATATCATATAAATGATAAGAAAAATAGCCAAGTCAGGTTTCCATAGATGCCCTAGAAGCACAACCTAAAATGCAAAGTGGAAATAACAAGCTGTCGCTAAAGGTGCTTCAGTCTTTTCACGCAGACAGGTCAGCAGCAGATGTATGAAGTTATGAGATTCAGTTTCTACTCTTACTACACAGTCAAAACAGAAAGTGTGTCAAAGACTCTTCAGGAGCTGTGTGGTTAGTACTTCAGATTTTTTTTTTTTTTAGGAAAAATACTGGGAACCTTTTTAGAATTTGGATCCAGAAATAGAATAGACTATTAAACTAGAGTTCAGTAATATGTTCATTTTCGTAAATGAAAGTAGCAGCTATTAAAACAGGAGATGTTAATGAACTTCATTATGCGTGCTGAGTCACTGAAGAAAATTACATTTAGCTTGCAAATATGTTTTGATTGGGTTTTTTTCCATTTTTCTCTATTAAAATTGTTGCATTGGCTTTCTTGAAAATTGCATACTTAAAGGCATGCTTGGTAGACTGTTTTCAAGGCCTTTGGATATTAGTTTTTATAAGACAAGCATTTCTTTTCCATATCTTACCAATATTAGTATTTCTACTATGTCACTAAGTATGAATATAATTTCTAATGCTTATTAATGATAACAAGTTTTTTTAATAAAGAAGAAAAAAGCTGCTAGGGAGAAAACAGGGGTAGGTTAGAAAAATTCAATATAAAAAGAGAGAAGAAAAAAACTAAATGTGAGCTGTTATAAATACATCAGTATTCAAGAGTGGTGGTATGCCTCTACTAGTGACTGCCATTTATTTCTGTATTTCTCTTTAGAGAAAATGTAGTGTGCTACATATTCACTTTCTTCTCTGGTCCTTTCTTTCCAGGCCAAATTTGAATCGCTGTTTAGAACATACGACAGAGATATCACCTTTCAGTATTTTAAGAGCTTCAAAAGAGTACGAATAAATTTCAGTAACCCTTTATCTGCAGCAGATGCAAGAATCCAGTTGCACAAGACAGAGTTCCTTGGAAAGGAAATAAAACTGTATTTTGCTCAGGTAAGTCTTTGTGATTATCCTTACAAGGTGCTAAAGCATAACTCATTATAGCTTCCACATATCTTCAATTCTGGTAATGAACACTGTTATATTTTTCAGTTTGAATAGAGAATCACAAGTCTTTCCAAAGCTACAAGTATTTGGAGACTTGCATATTTTGCATTTATGTCTCCCTCTGTATTATTTTGATAACCTTGGGGAAAGGGAGTACATGATAGCAATCAGCACAGTCAAAGATCAAGTTTAACAGGGTGGGGGAAGCCAAGTGTTTTCTGCCAACAGTACACATGCAAACACATGTGTGATGAAGTAGTGTCAGAGAGAATTTAAAGTGTAGAGCTCCATGTTCAGGACTCTACCTGATGATTCTGCTCTCACCACTGTAAATTGCTTGTTTAGCACGTGTTTGTAGTTGGAGACCACCATCAGTGCAGCTCTATAGCTGGGCTAGCATCTGCTGCTAAAGATGTGAAACTCTCACGTTCTGATAATCTGGGCGCTTTGCGGTAGCTGCATTGTATTTTCCTCCATAAATTCAATGGGAAAATTAATCTATGTGTGTCTGTTTCAGATGTCCCTAGGGACAGTCCTGAAGGAGCCAGTTTATTTATATACACCTTCTAGAATTCTCACCACTCTCACTTGTGGTAATGAGTTTCAACACCATTTGTCATTAGGCCTTAAAGCCCATATCCAGCTTCCTCCTACCGCAGTATTTTAAGGACAGATATTTTCTGATGAAATTTTTGTAAAACTCTATAATGAGAAGGTGCGGATGTGCATACTTCATTGCATGTTTCATCGGAGTTAATGAATGTGGTGGCTTGTCTGTATTTTGTATACTGGGTCTTTCATATAGCTCTCTTCAATAAGATAGTTACATGCTGCCACCTTGAGTGCCTGTTACAGCATAACATCTATCTAAACCTTAGAATTCCTCATGAATGATGGGTTCATGGATAATAGTGAAACAGCATTGGCTTTTATGCTTTTTTCAGACTTTGCACATTGGAAGCTCACATTTGGCACCACCGAATCCAGACAAACAGTTCTTGATTTCACCTCCTGCCTCTCCACCTGTTGATTGGAAGCAAGTACAAGATGCTACTCCAGTCATTAACTATGACCTTTTATATGCTATCTCCAAGTTAGGACCAGGTAAGAAGGAGTAGAAATGCTAGAATTTTGATTGAGTAAAACAAATTTTAAACTTCCTGAATTTCTAGAACTTTTCCAGTTAATTACCGTCTACCAAATAAGTTTGTAATATCAGAAAAGTATTGGTAAATAGTAGTTTCTTACAGACATAGTAATTTCAGTGTCACTTGGAGGGTCCAGACTTCCACAACGTGATCTTTTTTGTGATTTGCAGAGAGCATGAATGATGCTTCAATAATATATTAGCTTGTTCGTCGGAATTTTCAAGAAGCAGCTTCCTGAAAATGAAGAGGCAGTTGTGTAGTTACATTGCTCTTGAAGGGACAGGAATGTCCTGTTTCAGAAAATGAACCAGTTGATAGCTGTGTAGCTCTGTACTAGAATTACCTCTGCATCTGATAAAGTAGTATGTGTAGGAGGGAAACTGTTGGTATCAACCTAACTTTCTTTTGGAGTTAAAAGGGAGAAGTTTCTGCCACTCCTTGCTCCTTGTAATTTTCATCTGCTGCAATTTATTCATTAACTGGAAACTTTGAGATAGCTTCACCCTGGAAAGGAAAAAAGTTTATATTGTGTTCCTCTTCTTCTTTTTCTTTTTTTTCCCCATTGTCCAAACTGAGATACTAAGAATGTATACTTACCCCTTATTTCTAGTGCTTTCCTATAAGTTGCTTGTCATTTCAACTAACTACACTGTGTAGGCTAAGGTCTAATTATTAAATAGGTCTTACAGTTTATAGGTCTAATTATTAAAAATGGATGACACCACAGATAGAATGTAGAACTACTTCTCCTATTTTTGTTTTAAACCAAATACTACTTTCCAAAATAGGTGTAAAAGTTCCACTAAACTGAACTCTTATTTTAAGCATAGTTCCACTTTTCAGTGATTAATAATCACATCCCTTGATGTCATTTTATACCTCAGTTAAGACAACCTTCTTGATAAGAATTGGTGCAAATTATCTTTCACAATCTACAGCTCTGATTTAACTTGTTTGCAACTGTGTCATTAAGTTTCGGGGAGAGGAAAAATGACCACATTTAGTAGGAGTATCAACAAGAATAAAAACTTAGTCTGAACAATTTACTGCGGTATTTTTAAGTACCTTTTTCTTTTCGGGAACACTTCTTAGTAGTAGTAAGGGATGGAGAAGAGGGTAGTGCAGAACTCTTAGCTCCTCATGCATCAGCCTTCTTTATAATAGTTTATGGCTGGCTGCATGCTGGTGATATCCAAAGATCCTAGCAGAAATAATGTGCATCTAGCAAATGACTAGGGAGTTCTTCTTACCTGTGCAAATTCAGCCCTTGGCAGTTTGTGAAGGGACAAAAATTATGCTTATGGTAGCATAAGAATTGAGGTAGATTATTGCCAATTTTTAATAAATATCATCTTTTATGTACGTATGTGAATTATGATGACAAGAACAATCGATAGGTAAGGTATTAGAGTTGGAACTGGAGGTATAAAATGCTGCCACAAATAATTTACCCAGAAATACAAAGGCTGAGCCGATGAGCCTGCATGTAGGTCTTTAAAAGCATCCATCAAGAATACGGCTGACACTATATATTTTTATCAAAGATTTTATTCTACTGAAACCAGGTTTTGGAGCCGAAGTCCCATATAACTATGCTTGTCAGAATAAAAGGGTTTTTCTGATGAAACATATGGAATGAATAAATAAAATTACAACTTACTGATTTTATAAAAGTTAAGACCTTGCTCCGTGGGTGCTGCTTTCTTTACTACGGGCTTTGTTTTTAAGGTTTAGCAACACCAAAAGAAACCTGTAAGTCTTAAAATAAATACCTAAGGGCTTACTAAGTAGTAAAAGTTGGTCGTATTTTCCCTCTGAAATTTCTGTTATTGAGATGCCCTACAGTGAGCTTACTGGCAGATCTGTGATCCCTTTTCCCATGAGATTTTTCTTATATATATATGTGCATGTTGAACCCTATAAAACTGCCACTTTCTTGATTGCGGTGTTCATTGGAACACGGAGTTAATGACTTCCTACCAAGGAACAAACAGGGGTTACTCTGTAGCACAATGGCTTGTGCCTTTCTGAAGAACTGGAGGCAAGAGCCTTTTCTTCTCTGGAACTGCTCTTTGTGCCAGTTCTTCCTGAAGTTCTCAGGGAGACAGAGTAGAGACCACTCCAAAGCCTTGGCACGCTGGAGTGTGCTGCTTGCCACCAGTGTTAACTATTTTGAACAGCTGTTAGGCAGATCACTGTAGTGGTCTTAATGGAGACCAGACTCATTACCTCTTAGTGGAGACAACTAAATAACAAGGGAACAACATTAAGGCGAGCTGATCAAGGAAGCGGTGAGAAGAAATATTTTGCTCTTTCCGTGAGCTAATGCAAGATTAAAATTATTTGGCACCTGGTTAGATTTAAAAGTAATTCTTTTATATTATGGAAAAAACAGATTTCAGATCAGTGATCAATAAAATTTGTGTCATAGCACTTTCTGTTCACTGAGTGTCACATTATATATGCATGAAGCTTGCTGTCTTAGCTCTGCTGCACCACAGAATGCCAGAACGGTGTTAGAGCAAGCACCTTTTTGTGGGTAGGAAGAACTGCATCCAGCTTTCTTAACATCGAAAACTTTTGGAGGGGAAGAAGGATCCTGTGGTTTTACCATTGCTCAGGACAGTTACAGTCTACCTGAATGTGATCCAGAGGATGGGTAATCTTGTATACTTTAAAGTGACAAAAACCTACCAACAAGACTTAGGAATGCTCATGTAGAATGTTTTCCTTAATTGCCTTGGCTGATCTATGTAAACTTGCTTTTAAAAGAGCAGCTGAACTATGTGGCTTTGAAAACAGAATCTAAATACTTCCAGATGGTAAATGTGACTGTGAGCAATGCACCTGCCCGCACCATCTAATGCGTTGTGGCATCAGGCTTTTGTCATGGGTGTATTACTTACACATTTTTATGAATTCCTTTCTCTTTAGTATTTTCTTTCATACTTTTCTACAGAATGGATCCTTTTTAACCGGTTTTGCTAATATTTTAACTTTCAGGAGAAAAATACGAGCTACATGCCGCAACTGACACTACGCCTAGTGTTGTCGTCCACGTATGTGAGAGCGACCAGGAAAACGATGTGGAAGAAGAAACAAAGAAACCCAAACCAAAAATTATTCAGACGAGAAGGCCAGATTATACTCCTACCCATCTAAGTTGAACTGCTGTTGTTTTTCCAAGGGTTACAAGTAGACGTATGCGAGGGAAACATTTACTGTGAAAACAGCAGATCACGGGTTTGGTGGCAACAGCAGCAGTTACAGTAGAAGAAATTCCAATATAACTTTGCTCAGAAAAAATACAGGGAGTCTCATCCTTATTTGTTGATGCTGCAGGTTGATGGATGTCATGAGTGTATTCCCAGGTCACTGGGAACAAAAGATAGGCAGAAGATGACATTTTGAGATGTAACAGGATAAACTAGGTTTATTTTTTTGGGGGTGCTGTAGGCTGTTCCATTATGAAGCAAGTAGGGGGAGCTTTCTTTGTTCTGACTCGCGTAAATCCTCAAACTAATAGGCTAGTCATTGTGTGGAATACATAGCGATAACAGAGGTGGTTTTAAGGATTAAAGTGCAGGAATTGTAAACCTTTTTCTTACAATAGGTTTTGTGCATGTGTATTCTTGGTCTTCTAAAGTAACTTTGCATTATTTTATATAGTTTCTCACATGTTTCTGGAATTCTGGGAAATTGTTTAAAATATTTATTATCTCAGCATCCCAGACTTACTACTAGATGTGTATATACGTATATATTTATATTTGTTTTTATTGGCACTCATTTTCCAGCAGGCATACAATTTCTTCGGCACCTTATTTTGGTGCTGTGTAATTTGTGCTTTTAAAATTTTAATCTTTTAAATGCCTATATAGGGTTTTATCTGGCAAAGTAATGGAAAAATGTGCAATAGGAAAGTTGTTTAAATAAGTTGATTTTAAATTATTTAAGTTTTAAAATAATTTATATCTTGGATAACATTTGTTCAGTAGCTTTTGACTTTCTCATTTGGAAAAAAAGTACTAAAAAAAGTACCCAAGCATATAAATAGAGCTAATGTTGCATATTCACAGCAATGTAACTTTTCGGTGGGGAAAAAAGGGTAATGGAGAGACATTAACTTCACCCAGTATGTGAATCTGCATTGTTGGAAGCAAAGTTTTAACAGTGATAAAAAAATTGCACACAGTGTGTAGAACAGCAAAGAGAGATGGAGTGCCTTTTCCTCGTTCATTCCTGATGTGAACTGTTCTACAAGCTGCACACTTGTATCTTTTTCTACTGGCTTTGTATGTCCATAAATATAAACTTTCTTAGCTTTGCATTCTAAATAAGCTGGTATTAGAGATGCTTAATGCCAAGTAATGATGCATACTTAAGTAATGGGTATGTGTGGGAGAAGCTTTAGGGTTTTTTATATGTTAGTGTTTAAAGGCAGTAGCTCATGACGTACAAGTTTAGAGGAAAAAAAAAAAAGATGGCAGAAATGTATTTTATTACTTGTTTTTTAAACTTGAGATCCTCACGGTGAAATAGGCTTCAGTATTTTTTTTAAGAGATACTAACTCATATCTGCAGGAAAATACCACAGTTTTAGAAAGGGGATGTTTGAAGCTTCTCAGTGTGTTTTTAGAAATCAAAGCACAGTTCTCTGTTGGTTTGCTTTTGCCACAGTTGGTTTGAGAATAAATTTTGTAGCTGGAGTTAATATGAAGAAGTCCGTTCTGTGCCATTTGAAGCAAACATTGACCTGAATACCCAGGTTCACACCTTGTTTTTAAAATAAATAATACGTATTTTAAAAATGTAAGGTGCATAATGAAGCCATTCCAAACTGTGGTGCAGTGTAATTGTGGTGTTATTGAAGGCCTGTCATTATACTAGGCAAAACAGAAATTGATATCCTGTGACTACCAAGAGCAGAAATATATTGAACTCAAGTAACACTTGCAGTTTTGATTGGTATGCCCTGTACACTGAAATAAACATTGGTACCTGGTGTCTGTGTTGGATCCAACTCAAGTGGTGCTCTCCATCTTAACACCAGTAAGAGGAGCTGGAGTGTTTTATGGGCACGGGGATGCATCGGGTTATTTTGTGTTACTAAGGTATAACAATTGCTGGATACGTGTACTGCTTATTAACACACAAAATAAATAAAATGGAGAGAAACTCTGTAGGTTTGCCACAACTGCCTTTAAGCCTTTCCAAGAGTTTTTCCATGTGTCTCAAGTTACTACTGGACTGACTTAATTAAATTTCAAATTGTTGTGATAATTCATTTTCTGTCCTTTTTCAATCTTTCCATGGTTACCAATTAAAGCATTGGTTTTGCATTACAAACCCAGGTAGTTGCTGTTGTGTTTCCTAGCAATCCTAAGAAAACAGTGCTACCTTTCAGTTAAAAAGAGCAGAATGTTAAATATCAATATAGCTTTCATCATTTTAGTACACTGACATCTGCCTGATAAGGTGGGCACTACAAACCATGGAAGTCTTGGGATGGTTACAGTGTGTTTCCTCTTCCAATGGTAATTGCAAATAGAGGTTGTGAGACAGTAACTTGCCTGTCTTTCTGGTTGTATATCCTGGCTTGTGCCACCTTCTGTTATCATCACTACAGTGTGTTGCTTGCTTTTTCTGGTTTGTTTTGGGTTTTTTTTTTGTTTTGTTTAAAAAAAGAAATGTTGGAATGAATGCTTAGTTGGTATTTTATACAGTTGTATAGTATGAGGCGTATTTAAATTAAAATATTTTGTTGTCTTCTTGTAAATGTCATGGTATTTATGCATGAAACTAGTTGAAGATTTTGCACTAAAATCTGAACTTTAAGATTCCAAACAATTCTGATTTGAAAAAGGTA
Source organism: Thinocorus orbignyianus (assembly GCA_013400375.1). Lineage (NCBI taxonomy): Eukaryota > Metazoa > Chordata > Aves > Ciconiiformes > Thinocoridae > Thinocorus > Thinocorus orbignyianus. The sequence continues at coordinate 3,366 of VXBW01001977.1, read as the reverse complement.
AGAATATTGTCCCAGGTCACATTCTTACCAACCGAATTAATTCAGAGAAAAGCTTTCCAGCTTTCTGCTTAAAAGACTTGCATGATCTTAATTGAAGTATGAGAATCTACTAATGAGTCAAATACAGTCCAGAATATTCCAGTTAAAAACTGATTTTTGTGCCTGAAGTTGATATGCTTCCTAATAAAGGTATCAACATCTTACCAGTCTATAATAATCCCTGTGCATTCATAATATCCTTAACAGTTTTCTTCTACAACATGAATAATTCTATTCTTAAAGCCTTTGGAATATGAAAATATATCAGCATTTAAATGGCTTTACCTAGTAACTGTAAGTTTTTGTGTTGCATAACATGTTAAGCAAAAATGCACTGAAGGCTTCACTCTCAGTAGAGATGGAAAACCTTTCACAGCAGAAATGAGTTATTCATATTAATGCTCATCATTCTTCTCTACTTACGACTGGGAAGTGTTGATGTTTGTAAGAAAATGTCTTATACAGAAGTGGTTTGAAATAACAAAGGGCTGCTGCATAGAGAAACAGAAATAGCTTGGTCCTTGAGTGATCTAACAGAAGACAGAAGGTGAAATAGCAACTCCAACTGAGCCATCCCGCTTTACATAGAAGACCTCATGATTCTTTTTTTTTTTTTTTAAGCAGTTTGTTTTATATTTGCCCTCTGTATAAGGATAGCATGCACAATCTCCATAAATCTGTAGGTGATCACTAGCATTTGTCACTTTACAAGGATTGTTGCCAGCTTAGAGATGCATATTCCCATCACTGGATTTTGCCTTCGTGCATGCATTACTATATTAAAACCGTACTTGTTTCCAAGGTGAAGTCAATGACATGGAAGACTAAAGTTTGTTCTTAATCAGGATTTGTTTTTCAGAGCAGCATCAAGTGTAGTAACATTGATATTTGAAATACTGGACAAGTGTATTAGTTGTTCTTCTTGCATAGCCCAGACTTGTTAAGGGTGGGGAAGGAATGAACTCGAGCAACTCTCTCATAGCATTTTTAACAGTTACAGCACAGATTTTGCCCTAGGCGTAGTCACTAGCCTATTCAAGTGTTGTTTTGTCACACTAGAAAGAATGTCTCGGGGAAGACAACAATTTCAAGTTAAGGAACTTATTTTTTTTGTTTATAAAGCTTGCTTGCTTGTTCTGGTATGTCCAGAATCCTCTCCCAATTCCAAACAAAAAATGATGCCAAGGGGTAAACTTTTACTCTGGGCATAGACTAAGTCCAGAAATGCACTTACTAGGTCTTGGGTTCACTTGCTGCACTTCCTCTGTCGTCTTTGCTTTTATCCTGGCTTGCCCAACACACTGTGGAAACATTTTTCAGATAATTATACCTGCTTAATGCTTTTAGTAATTCATGCTTGGATATCTAAAAAGAAAAAAAAACAAAGCAACTGATAATAACAAAGACAAGACATCTCCCAAGATACTGCACGTTATAGTGAATAAAGCAAGACTGCAAAGATGACTTGACTGATGAGTAGATGACAGGATGGATCTGGCAGGACTGGATTTATCTTCTCTGACAGAATTTCCATTGATGAAGCAGTGACTATCGTACTTGAAACTTCTTGTCACTTACCTGGTCTGTATTTATGTATCTAAAATTACAGCATCTTTGTCATCTTGCCTTTTTTTTTTTCTTTTTTCCTTTTGTGTTTTTTTTCGTTCTGTTTTGTTTTTCCCCAGTAACTGGCAATTATTTTTTACTGTGGTACATTCCACCTGAGCTATGAAAAGAAGTAAAATGATGGGGGTTTAAGTATGAAAGATTGAACAGGTGGAGGAAGAGACAGAGGCTCCAAGTGGCTTGTTGTCACTTCTGGGAGTCATGTCACCCATTCTGGTGTCTCAAAGTCTCAAAGACCAGCTCAAAAAGCTCCAGTTCTTCCTAGTGTTGCCTCCTGCTCTTACCCCTGCCCTTCTTCCACAGAATGTTATTCCAGGTTTCCAAAAGATTGAGAATCTCTGGGGTTTACAGGCATTCCCTAGGTCATCTTTCTGAAATCAGTTTTGCTCTTACCCAAGGGTAGGTGTAGCTCAGCTTTTTTGGCTTTGGAACTTTGTTAGAGGCTTTACAAAGGTTTTGCAGCACACCATGGGGGGAGCACAGATGGGAAATTTTTCAGTAGTCTTCTGTCTGGTGCTGATCTTGCTGTTAGATTTTTAGCCTGTCAATAATTACTTTCATATTTTGAATGATTATGTATTCATAGCTTGCACTGGTTAGTCTCAGTCTCTTTCAAAGAATGTGAATTTACTGAGGTGGGATTTTGGGGGTTTGTATCTTTGTCCCATCTTGGAATCTTTCTTCCACTTAAAGTTGTTCTGGTTTGGTTTTTTTTTTTTCCTTCTTCCTACGTATTGGACTTTGTTGTGTCTTTTACCTCCTTAGCTTTTGCTTTTGGCTTTTTTTTGTGTGGACTTGTATGTTTTCTTGCCATGTAGGTTGTGCCAGGAACTCATTTTATATTTGCAGTTTCGTTACTACCACATCCTGCCTCTATGAAACCTCTCAGTGCAACTAAGAACTTTTCCTTCATTCACCTGATGCCCAAGGTGTTGTGTCCTTTATGAATCCTATTGAAATTATACCTGATTTTCTGTTTGCTCTGTGTTGCATCTCTCCTGCTGTCACTTACACATGCTTATCCTTTATTTGGACTAGGGCTACAAAGATGATCAGTGCCCTAGAACATCTCTGTTATGAGGAAAGGCTGAGGGACTTTGGTCTTTTTGGTCTGAAGAAGACTGAGGGGGAGATCTGATCAACACCTATAAATACTTAAAGGGTGGGTGTCGAGAATAGGTTCAGTCTTTTTTAGTGGTGCCCAGTGACAAGGCAAGAGGTAACCAGGCATACAAGAAGTTCCATCTAAACGTGACAAGGAACTTCTTCACTTTGAGGGTGGCAGAGCCCTGGAATAGGCTGCCCAGAGAGGTGGTGGAGTCTCTGTCTCTGGAGACATTCAAAACCTGCCTGGACATGTTTCTGTGCAGCCTGCTTTAGGTAGACCTGCTCTGGTATGGGAGTTGGACTAGATGGTCTCCAGAGGTCCCTTCCAACCTTGTATCGTTCTGTGATTTTGCTGGTGTAGGCTGTTGCACTGTGTTCTGATGCCATGCATCTGTAACTCTGGCAAAGCTGTAACTAATTCCCTATCTCGTAGGGTGTGTTGTGATACCTTCAATATCTCTGTAGGTCTGGGAGCAGGTCAGACTCATGAGCGTGATGCTGGCTGCCATCTACCGTTGTCCAAACCTCTGGAAACTTTGTTGGTACCTATCCTACTCTACTGCTTCCTGAATCCAGTGAGTAGAAGCTCACTTG
>VXBW01001976.1:0-17548 GCA_013400375.1 Thinocorus orbignyianus | reverse complement strand
CTCTGGGAAGCACACGCATTGCCACCAGTGCTTTGGGGCTGCGGGCTTTCCTAGCCACTCCAGCCTCAGAAACAGCTTTTTCACTTCTCCCATTTTTCGGCTCAAAAATACTACACCGTCTCAGATTATGGTCTAAGGTGAGGCCCAGAGTGAAAGGGACAGCCAGAACAACTGTGCCTTGTTTGGAACATCTCTGGGAAGCACACGCATTGCCACCACTGATTTGGGGCTGCAGGTGTTCCAAACAAGGCACAGTTGTTCTGACTGTTCACATTCTCTCTGGGCCTCATCTTCGACCGTCCTTTGCGACTCTGTCCTATACTTGACCTGAAAAATGGGAAAAGTGAAAAAAGCTGGGACAGTGATAGCTGTCTCTTTTCCATCACCATAATTTACCAACTCTCCAGTGAGTACAGGGTTCATCCCCATGTTATCCTATGGAATTCAGGGAAGATACTCAATTTCATGTCCAAATCCAGACCCGTAGAACTCCATGAGATGCCAAAGGTGGATGGACCACACTTGACCTACAGGAAAGCAATTCCCATTCGAGGGGGGTGCATGACAGGCACCCCAATGGCATCGCAGAGAGCTCTGTTTGTTGCCTGTGTGGTGGTGACTGATGCTAACAGCCAGAGGCATCAGCTGTCAGATGCCATCAAAAAGGCAAGGTCTCCCTCTTTCCTAGCCAAATGCATCACGTGGCCAAGCAGAACATCCCACAGGATCTTTACTCACTCTTTTGAGGAAGTAATCAAGGAACAGGCCAATCATATTAACAGTGTGCCTGGATACATCTTGTTTTCAAGAACATCATCCAACAGGCACAGCAATGCTTCACATCAAAACTCAACTGAAACTCAAAAGGGCACTCAAGGTCACCAATTTGAGCTCTTCCTACCTTAGGAACAGCTAACGAAGAATCAGAAATACTGTGGGATGACTGCTAAATTTACTGCATTTGCCTCATTTTCCATCAACAATGTCTTCCTGACTCCCTTTGTGCTCCACAAGGATGAAGTAGGAACTGCAAGGACTACAGACAGTCCACAGACCAAAAGCCCTGCAGTCCTTTCTGGGAGTTTCTGGATGCTCCTCCCTTACCAGAGTTCACAATGCCCAGTGGTCACCTCAAGGATCTGTCAGCCCAGGCCAAGGGATGCCTTGTCCTGTGCACCGTACCCTTTCCTAACACACACGTCATTTCTCAGTGTGAAGGCGAAGAGCTGGGGACCACTAACCCTGTGTCAGGTCCAGCCCTTCCTGCTGTGCCTGGGATATTTTTCTCACCTTTTCCTGAGCCATTCACCAAACCTACAGAGCAGGGCTGAGGTGTTTCTCTTTGGCTGGTGGGAGCATGGCCACCACCCAGCTTCCCCTTGAGAGAGGGCGTCAGCCATGTCACCATCTACCTGGGGCTGTCTTCTGGAAAAAACACCAGAGAATACTCCTCTTCTGAAAGCAGAGGAGTTTCAGTGCCTTTCTCCAGCCAGTGGCAGGGAGACCATGGGATTTTGTGACTGTCACACAGCTTATTAGATAGAGATTCGACTCAGACAAGGAACTGGGACAACAGACGTGGACAGTGAGAAGGAAGCTCTGCAAATGTGTATTTTTTGCACCACCTTTTCTTCTTGGAGGAAAAAAAGCATCTGCACAGAAATCCAACAGGGTATGTGATGTTGTGCCACTATGGAGAGAAAAGGGAATTTAGGAATAAGAAAGTGAAGAGGAGGGAAAATAAAAAATAAAATCAGCCACACTGCAGCCATGTGCAGTTGTGAAATTGTTTGTGGGGATGCAGGGATAAAGGATCTTGGGCACCTCTTCGGCGGTTTTCTCTTTTGCTGATGTGGAAGAAGGATTTGTTCAAACTGGCCTTTACAGCCCTTGTGGAGAACTGAGCAGAGGTGGATACCTAACACCTGTATCCTAGCCTGAAGTCTCTGCAGACATGTATAAGCATTTTTAGGAAATGAAAAGCAAATTCTAACACAATATTATTTTTTTCTATATACACAGTGTGGGAAGCACCTCTGATCTGTGCAATATTTGTGCTTACAGTCTGGAGTACAAGTAGACAGGGATGTAGGCAGAAGAAATAAATAGTTCTCTGTCTCTTCTTCTACAGAAATATTTCCTTCTCTATGGTAGGAGATTTGAAGTGCATATTCCCATTACTGTCACCAGGTGTTACTGTGAGCAAAATACTGTAAAGAACCTCCATATTATTACAGTTTTTATATGTATCTTTAAAACTTCCTTTTGTCTATAAGCTGTGTCTTGACAGGCGTATCACCAAATCAGTGTCTGTAGAAAAGTACTATCTGGGGAGCCCATACCCTGGGTTGTACCCTGGGTGATACTGATGGAACTACTTCACCTTTACCTTTAAAAAAAGCACTTTTTTGGAGCAAAGTCGGTGTGGAGATATAGAAAAGACAAGGCATGTGTTTACCATGGTGCTGGTAAATACAGAGAAAGGGAGTGACAGACATACCTGAACAGTAACTACATGATTTATAGGTCTATATGTGGCATAAGGCATAAGCATAAGGCATAAGGCATAAGCAGATACACATTTGGCAACAGGTAAGTTGTTTCTTTTCCTTAAAAAAATAAATAATAAAAAGTCCCCAGAAATGCACATCACTTCTGAATGTGGAAGAACAGAGGGGTCAAGACCAAGGCCGAGACGGGGCAAAAGAAGGGGAAAGGCTGACATGGAAGCGTCATGAAAACAATTGAGGATGAGCTGATCCAGTTTTGGAAAATCTCACTCCCTCATTGCCAGGAATCATTTGGAGAGATGCCCTGTTCTGGCACCAAAATTATATGTTTCACACAAAAAGGAAGGGGAAAAACCCAACGCAAACTGTGAAAAGCTGTTTTGCCAGGAAATAAATATTTCCACAAGCTGTTTTGCCAGGAAATAAATACTTCCACAAGCCTTCTGCACCCTGAGTCACCCACTGCTTGAGAAAAAGGATGTGTCAAGGAGCAGCTTGCTCCTAGCCTGGTCCTCACACTGCTCTGGGCATGGCTGTGTTTGCTCTGGCAAAGTGTGTGGCTGACGGGGCACCTGGAGAGGGCTGAGTGTGGAGCAGCACAGGAGGATCTGCAAGGCTGGGAGGCAGGAATTTCCCTGGCAGCACCAGCACGGGGACCCCGTGTGCGCAGATGCCTGTGGCTGCCTCTGCCAGTGTGTGCGCCACAAGGGCTGTGAGCTCTCATGTGTCCTGGGGGTGCCCATGTCTGTTTGCCTGTGTCCATGTACACACATCAGCAGTCACACTCTGTTTGCCGTGTGCTTCTGCACATGGGACGTGGCAACCCCAGGTACAAACACAGGTTGGGTGGAGAATGGCTGAAGGGCAGCCCTGAGGAGAAGGACTTGGGAGTGCTCCTGGATGAGAAGCTCCACAGGAGCTGGCAGTGCGCGCTGGCAGCCCAGAAACCAACCCCATCCTGGGCTGCATCCAAAGAAGCGTGGCCAGCAGGGCCACGGAGGTGATTCTCCCCCTCTGCTCTGTGCTCCTGAGACCCCACCTGGAGTCCTGTGTCCAGCTCTGGAGTCTTCAACAGAGAAAGGACATGGACCTGATGGAATGGGTCCAGTGCAGGGCCACCAAGATGCTCAGAGGGATGGAGCACCTCTCCTATGAAGACAGGCTGAGGGAGCTGGGGCTGTTCAGCCTGGAGAAGAGAAGGCTCTGGGGACACCTGAGAGCAGCCTTCCAGGATCTGAAGGGAGCTCCAGGAGATCTGGAGAGGGACTCTATCAAGGAGTGGAGGGACAGTACAAGGGATAATGGTCTTAAATTGGAAGATGGGAGATTTAGATTAGATCTTAGGAAGAAATTCTTTGGTGTGAGGGTGGTGAGGCACTGGAAAGAGGTTGCCCAGAGAAGTTGCAGATCCCTGTTCAAGGCCAGGCTGGATGAGGCTTTGAGGAACCTGCTGTAGTGGGAAGTGTCCCTGCCCAGGGCAGGGGGGCTGTAACTCGACGGTCTTGAAGGTCCCTTCCAACTCTAACGATTCTATGATTCTATGAAATGTCAGTGTGTGCGTGGGTGCACATCTGGGTGTGTGACCACGGGAAACTGTTCTTATTTATGTGTGTTTGAATATAAATACATGTGCCTGCTTGCACATGTCTGCCTTTGCACAGCAGGGATTTCCTGTGTGTTGTTTCTGGCTGAACTGCAGGTGTCTGTGGGACAAGCTGATCACACAAAGCAATTGTTTCTCCTCCTCTCTTGCTGTGTCTCTGGCCCACAGCACCAGGACCAGATGCAGGCTAAAGAAGAGAATATCAGAGCTTCCATTTAGTACAGCCTTCCCCACGTCCAATACAGCTGTTAAGATTTTTCTGCTTTACAAGCATGGAGGGTGCTCAAATTCGGAAGAAAGAGAGGGATGAGAGGTAGAAGCCCCCAAAAACCTGCCAGAGATTGGATCATGAATTTGTTTGTTTACTAAGGTTTTTAGTTTTCAGTACTGATCTTCTTCTAACCTGCCTCTAGGCTGTGTTTTCCCTACTGTGAGAACTGTCCATGGAGACTTCATCCTTGAGCAATCACTCATTCATCACCAAGGTCACCCTCCTGGGATTCAGCAATCAACGTGAGCTGCAGATTCCTCTCTTTCTGCTATTCCTGATGATCTACACCATGACCATGGCTGCAAACATCTCCATCATTGTGCTGGTGGTGGTGGACCGACACCTCCACACCCCCATGTACTTCTTCCTGGGCAACTTGTCCTGTTTGGAGGCCTGCTACAGCTCCACCATCCTGCCCAGGCTTCTGATCAGCTTCCTTACTGGGGACAGGACTATCTCCACCCGCTGCTGCATCCTGCAGTTCTCCTGCTTCGGTTCTCTCACAGGGGCGGAGTGCTGTCTCCTGGCCGTGATGTCCTTTGATCGCTATGTAGCTATCTGCAGACCACTGCACTATGCAGCCCTAATGAGGTCCAGATCCTGCTGGCAGCTGGCAGCGGCATCATGGATCAGTGGGTTCCTGGCCACAGCTGCCAACACCTTCTGGCTCTCAGGCACGGTCTTATGTGGCCCCGCAGAGCTTGACCACTTCTTTTGCGACTTTACCCCACTGTTAAGATTGTCCTGCTCTGACACCAGCCTGATGGCTCTACTGACCTTGCTGCTTTCTGCTTTGTTCACCCTTCCCTCCTTCCTCCTCACCCTCACCTCCTACTTCTGCATCATCAGTGCCATCCGGAGGATCCCATCCACCTCTGGCCGGCACAAAGCCTTCTCCACCTGCTCCTCTCACCTCATCGTGGTCACCCTCTACTATGGGACAGTCATGTTTGTCTATGTCCTCCCAGATACTGATGTGCTGAGGCCCCTGAACAAACTCTTCTCTGTCTTCTACACAGTCATCACCCCTCTTGCCAACCCCTTGATTTACAGCCTAAGAAACCGTGAGGTCAGGGAGATCCTGAGGAGCACTTTCACTGTCCGAGTCCATGGTGCCTAGGCCTTCCCTTTTCCAGCTCACTGTCACACCCTCTCCTGGGATCCTTCTCCCTGCATCCCTACCAGGAGGTGCCTATTTCCCTTCTGCAAGGCCTGACAGTGGCCCAGCAAAACTGGCATTGCCATTGCCAGGAAGTGGCCCCAGGAGCTGCTGTTCCTTATGCGGGGGAGCTCCTGGTGCCAGCGCTGCAAGGCTCCGTGCTGGGTGCAGTGACTTGTCACAGGAACCTGCTGCCTTATGGGATGCCCTCCAGCAAAGCAGAGGCCAAAGGCTGGTGTTTCCCTGGAAACTCAAAGATGATGTAAAAGCACAAGACCTTGAATTTGGGGTGGGAGGGAGATGTCTGATGTGAACATTGCTCTTATTGGTGTTGTCAGAGGTGGGAGCATGGTGATGACTCTCCCTGACTTCTCTAAAAGCCCCAGAGCTCCCTTCACCCACCCTGCCTGCCTCTGTCAAGGCTCCTGTGTCTCCCTGCCTGCTCCCCATCTCTCCCTACCTGTTCCTGGCACCTTCCTCAGGAATGTCTGTCTGGCCAGGAGGTCCCCCTGAGCTGGACATCCTCCTCTGTGTGCATACGTATGCTCTTCTACAAACTCTGCTCATCTCTCCCCTCCAGCCCTCTACCCCCTCAATAAATCTTTATTGCAAGAAAACTCCATTTGGATGGTTACTGTTTTGGACAATGAAGGGGATCCACCCTGTCCTTACACCCCACAACCGGACTGCGCAGAAGGGGTCAACGTTTGGTTTACCCTGTCTGTGGCTACCTCTCACTCCTCTCACTCACTCCTTTCATCTCACATCTTCCTTCTCCACACATCCTCATGTCATGGACCATGTTGTGACAAGAGCACATCTGTCCTGAACTGTCCCCACACGCTAGAGCAGTGGAAATGCATCTGTTTCATTCTGCCATGGGCTCTGTCTTTCCCTGGGAAGCTCTTGTACCAGCAGTGATTGCTGGGCTGGGACCAGTCTTTGTGCTCTTCTGCTGGTGAGGGAGAAAGAGATCCTGCTCTGAGGCAGGGAGCTCCCTGTCCCCATGGACAGTGCTCCAGACAGGAACACTGTCAAGCCACAAAGACACACATACTCAGCTGTTCTCCCTGTTCCCAGCACTGCCAGCAACACTAACATCATAGTGCTGTTACCATGGTTTTCTTGCTGAACCCACAGACACAAGTGTTGGACTTTGAGAGCTCTTGCAGGATCCATCCTTGTCTCTCCATCAAGGGTGATTTCCTACAGGTGGGAGTGAGGAGCTCTCTGAGGAACTGCACTATATTCATTCTGCAGGAGGTGTGAAAGGGAGGTGGAGGGTTCATGAAGAGGCTATGCTGGGGGTTGCAGCTGACGCAGTTGTTTCTTTTTTACAGTAATTCAGGGTTCGGTTTTGCTCCTTCATTGGGTTTTCATTTCTGGCCTGAATATCATGTTCTTCAGCATTGTGCCACTGAAGGCCACTGATCCCTGTGCACATTGATGGACATGTGTCAGGAATGACTCTTACCTGCCACATGATGATATAGTTATGAAGCCTTAGTAGGTCTGTCTGCAATTCTTCACTTACTGAGAGCCCTCGTTACCCTACAGGGCTTGTATTCATCATCCTACATTCCTATATCCCACCTCACCTCCTCTGGGGTGGGGGAGTGGGGGGGGTTGGGGAAGAAGATAGAATCCTTTACAGTTCTGCTGATGGGGACAGGTCTCTGTGCACACCCCTGAGAACTCCCTTAGGACTTCTCCCTTTTGAGAGAAATGAGCCTGCCTGCTTACCCGCCTTCCTTCTCCCCTCGCATGGATGAGAAAGCGGCTCATGGCTCAACCAAGTTTGAAGAGGAAGCCCAGGAAAAGATGCAGGCTGGCTGCTTTCCAGCCTCATCGGGACAGTGACACTACAGAAGGCACTGAAGCACTGCTCTCTTCTGTGAGCTTCCTTTGTTCCAGGTCAGCCAAGGGAAGGGAAAGGTAGCTCTGATGCTGAGTAAACATGAAAGTGTTGTCTGAGTTTCACAGACTTGAGACCATAATCACCGGGGTGTCATTAAAGTGCTTTTGGCCTGGTTCCTGCTGCTGAGCTGAACTGGGCTCTTGGGACAGAGGGAGCTCGTGGCCATGGGGCAGCGCTGCAGAGAGATAGCTCTGCCCAGAAGCAGCCCCTCTGTAAAGCACAGCAGGGTTGAGGGCGCTGCAGGTAGACACCAAGGGGAAAGGAGCTGAGCAGAGAGAGGTTGGAGGTGGTTGAGAGTAGGAGTGTGCTGAGAGCTCACTGTGGGAGAAACCTTCACAGCCCCGGACATGGTAAGTCTCTGGGTGCAGGGCAATGCAGCAGAGCTCCCTTGATGTTTCTCCTCAATGGGGGCAACTTGTGGAATCTCTCTCCAGTGCAGAGGAGAAGGACATGCTCCAGAGCAAGGCTTCCTTCCTACACTGTCAGAGGGACAGGGCAGGATGGCTGCCTTCTCCTGGGGGTGCAGTGGGGTGTGACTCCAGTTAGGGATGGCTCAGGGTATGAAGCTGGGTGTGCAAGCAAAGATTCCAAGGGCTGTCTTTTCAAGTGGGTTCCCTTCAATCCGGGGTGCTGTGTCCTGGAGCAGGGATTCTGCCGCCTGCAAGGGTCAGTTCTCAACCTGCCTGGGACTTACTCATGACACTGCGGAAAGAAGCTTTAGACAGAACGATTGATCTTCAACAGGGTACTTCTGCTCCTGTGCATGTAACTGCATCCTAAGAGCTCCAGATCACACCCTGAATACTGGCAGAAGAAGGTTTTCAAGGAACTCATCAAGGCAGGGTTTACCTGAATGGGAAGCAGCCTGTTCTGTCAGTCTTCTATTCTTGGTGGCCTCGGGGAAGGAAGGAGGGTTTGGACATGGAAATTATTCTCTTGCTTTGGAAGGAGGCACTGAAACTCCAAATCCATTTAACTCAGAGATTTACAAATACAAGAGTATCAAAAATAAATCACGCTTGGCTTACAGAGGTCCCCAGCATCACCTTGCCATCCTCATCAGAGATGAGCTGAGGTTCCCATCAGAGCCTGCAACTGCAGAGTGTCCTCTGGGCAGTGTCCTGCTGCCAGGAGGGGTCTGCAGGGCAGAGCTGAGCACACAGTGGGCTCTGGGAGCAGTAACTGGGTGGAGATGTGGGGACAGGGAAACAGTCCCCAGCAGGGACAGCCCTAAGTGGCAGAGACACGGGAAGGCAGTAAGAAGAAACTGCAACAGAAATGTCATGGCAGTGGGAGTTCAGGGAGCTCCATTTCATTCCCTCCAGTGCAGACCCCTCCTTCTGAGCAGCCCTCCCTGGTCTGCCCTCCCACCCAGCAGAGCCTCAGGGCTGGGGGCTCCAGGCCAGGAACTACCTTCTCTCCAGCCAGAGCTCCAGAAGGGCAGATTGGTGACCTTGCTGACATGGACCCACCTTGTTCTGCAGAGGAAAGGGACAGGGAGACACTGGCTGTGGGTGTCATCAGCTGGGAGATGCTGTGCTCTGCTGTGTGAGGGGGCTTCACTGAGGGCCCAGCTCTCTCTCCTTTTCCCCATCTGCAGAAGGATCAGGGTGTTGCATTTCTTTTTTTTTTTTTTAAGCCTTTTCTTCCTGCTGCTCCTTTGGTGGCTTTTGCAAGCTCTGGGTTTTGGCAGTAGGGGAAGTGTGGAGTGTCTCAGATGTGTTTCAGACACTGACCTGGGGGGTCTCTGGGCAGTGCAGTGTGGGGGAACTGGGAACAAGCTGATTTTCCCTTCAGCAGACACTGGACATGGTCCTTAGGGCACCTGAGCCTCTACCTGAGGTACAGATGTTGAGGTGCCCTTCCCCAGTGCTGGGGGCCCTCCAGCAGGGGAGGATGGGAACACAGTGGCAGCCCCATTCTGCCCAACATGCACCCTGCTATTGTCATGTCTGGAGATAGGCTGTAGAAGGAAAATTGATGGGAGAAAGGATCTGTCTCTGCCATGAGAGATTCACATACAGCCTTCCCTGTTCAGGAGGGCAGAACTGGAAGGGCTGGGTCCCTCCCTTGGCTCTTCCCTCTCAGAGACAGACGTCCTGGGTGCTGACTCCATCACACTGTGGTAAAGAAGGACAAGTCCCAAACGGTCACTGAAGCAAATGCCTCTCACATAAACAAAGGTCCCCATTGCCAGGAACGCCTTCCGAACACAGGGGCTGTGTGACAGACACCACTGCAACTGCCCAGGTCCAAGTGCTCTGAAGCCAAGGTCAGGATCCCTGCTCGTCACTCACAAACTTGAGCTCACAAAAAAAAACAACTCAGGGAAGGTCCCACAAAGAAAGATAAGTCATTGCAGGGGATATGTCTGGGGAAGGGGATAAGAATTGCTCATAGATGTCTGCCCTCACTTGTTCATGTCTTCTCTTTAACAGTCCCTGTGACCAGAGTGAAGCAAATGTCCAACGGCAGCTCCATCACCCACTTCCTCCTACTGGCATTTGCAGACACACGGGAGCTGCAGCTCTTGCACTTCTGTCTCTTCCTGGGCATCTACCTGGCTGCCCTCCTGGGCAACGGGGTCATCATCATCACCATCGCCTATGACCACCACCTCCACACCCCCATGTACTTCTTCCTTCTCAACCTCACTGTTCTTGAACTGGGCTCCATCTCCACAACTCTCCCCAAAGTGGTGGCCAATTCCCTTTGGAACACCAGGGCCATCTCCTATGCAGGATGTGCTGCCCAGCTCTTCTTCTTTCTCTTCCTTCTAGTAGCAGAGTATTGTCTTCTCACTGTCATGTCCTATGACCGCTACGTTGCCATCTGTAAACCGCTGCACTACGGGACCCTCCTGAGCAGCAGAGCTTGTATCCACATGGCAGCAGCTGCCTGGGGCAGTGGGTTTCTCTATGCTCTCCTGCACACAGCCAATACATTTTCCATCCCCCTCTGCCAGGACAATGTCCTGGATCAGTTCTTCTGTGAAATCCCCCAGATTCTCAAGCTCTCCTGCTCAGATTCCTACCTCAGGGAAGTCTGGCTTCTTGTGGTCAGTGGCATTTTACTCTTTGGTTGTTTTGTGTTCATTGTGATGTCCTATGTGCAGATCTTCAGGGCTGTGCTGAGGATCCCCTCTGAGCAGGGACGACACAAGGCCTTTTCCATGTGCCTCCCTCACCTAGCTGTAGTCTCCCTGTTTCTCAGTGCTGGCTTGTTTGCCTACCTGAAGCCCCTCTCCATCTCTTTCCCATCTCTGGATCTGGTGGTGGCAGTTCTGTACTCTGTTCTCCCTCCATCAGTGAACCCCCTCATCTACAGCATGAGGAACCAGGAGCTCAAGGAAGCCCTGTGGAAACTTGTCCAATGGATGCTGTTTCATTAACAACCACTTCCCTCTCCTTCTCTGCACATGTCCCAGAATTCTCTTAGGCCAAGAATTTGCCTTTTTTCTTGTTACAATTTTATACTACTGATTTTCTCAGTTTATACAACTCTTTTTGAGGCTTGGTTCTATTGTGTTTGACTTTCTCAACACTGTGTTAGATGTGTTCTGTGAGATAATAGCCTTTCAATAAAATGAGATCTCCCAGGTTTTCATGATTCCACCTCTGCTGGCAACTAGGACCAACAACAAGATCATTAGTTAAAGCAATGTACTAAGTATGGTGGTGCAACACAAATTCCTCTCACCACCCACTGGTCGATGTCCTGGCCTGTCCCAAGCACGAATCATGTACCATTGCCTCCCAGCCAATATCCATTTATATACTGAGCAGGGTGACCATGGTATGGAACATCCCTTTGGCCAGCTTGTCCTGTCCGTGCTGCCTCTCAGCTTCTATGGAAAGCTGAAAAAGTCCTTAACCTAATACAAGCATTATGTAGCAACAACTAAAACGGTAGGTGTGGTCAATATTACTCTTACATTAAATGCAAAATGCAGGAGGTATGAGAAAGAAAACTATCCTGACTGAAACCAGGACAGTACCCACCCATTATTCAATACCCTCTACGTCATGCCCAGGTCTTATACTTCATTAAAACACTTACTTTTTCTGCTTCAATGTATATACACACATATATATATAATGTATACACACACCCACAGGTATCATTCCCTTGATCTACGGACCTTCCCTCTGAAATGTCCATTGCATTCATCTAGTCCATGACTGTCATAACAGTTTCGGGGCACAAGAGACAGGCTGTGGTGCAGAATTGTTGCCTGCTGCAGCTGGAGCTTGCAGCTGGTATATCTGGCACAGCCCGTGTCCATGGTCTGTTGACCTCATGGGAATTGCCAGGCACAAGTTGCCGAGGCCAGTCCTGGTTCCATCACTGCTGCACTTGGTTTCATCAAACTTCATTCTTCATTCATTTGGGCAATTCTCACTGTATCACCATTGACACAGCATATAGCACCTGTACTAGGGATGACATATAGGGGTAATTTAACAACCAGAAGTGTATGATTTATTGGTTATTGTCACCAAAAGTCACATGCCCATGAGGTACATGTCAGATCTTCTGCATCACCCACCACATGCACCCAGGTCCTTGAGCAAAAGTAACCCTGTGGATGGATTTGCATTTGCCTGAGGCAGGAGTAACCCATGTGTTCTTCCCCAACATGTTCTTCATGTGCACTACGGGGACTTTATCCTGTTCTACAGTATGTGGAAGTTTTGATTGGGAAGGATAGATCCCCTGGTGTTGACAAGCCAGGTGGCCTTTGCTAAATGTGTATTCAAATGTCTGAAGGTCCTGCCACCCATTGTTCTCTGGGTAGTTTTTAACAGTCCATTGTATCATTCAGATTTCCCAGAGACTGGTGCTTGATGGGGGTTGTGATAGACCCACTCAATCCATGCTCTTTGGCCCAGGTGTCTAGGAGATGTTTTCAGAAATGGGTCCCATTGACTGACTTAATTCTCTCTGGAGTGCCATGCTGCCATAAAACTTGATTTTTAAGGTCCAGAATGGTGTTCTGGGTGGTGGTATGGTGTATGTCTCCAGTCATCTGGTGGTTACTTCCACCATTGTGAGCACATGGCACTTGCCTTCACTGGTTTGTGGGAGTGTAAAATGATCAACCTGCCTGGCCTCCCAAGATCTATATTTCAGTCATTGTCCATTGAGAGGCCCAGAACTAACTTTTCTTCTGATGCTGGGAAAATTGCACTTTTGGAGGACTCTAGTGTCTGAATTCATGAAAATATTGACTTTGCGGCCAGCCAAGCAATGTGAGATTCAAGGCCTCAGTGTTTTCGAGCCTTGCCAGGTGCAGGGNTGGGTGTTTTGACCCAAGCTGGCCAACAGGATTATTTCATACCGTGAACGTCACATTCAATATATATTAGAAAAGTTTGCTGTGTAGGCCCCCTCTCCCTTGATGGAGGTGGGTCCAGACAACTCCTTGCCCCAGTGCTGGGCCCCTGAGGCCTCCCTTTGTTCTCAAAGCCGTTGTACTAGCAGTGTCCAACATTTGCTGTCCACTGCTGGGAGTGCACAGCTGCCTGCTGATATAATTGGCTGAGTATACTTCTTGTAAATCTTATATCAGTGTCGGGATTAATACTGTATCTTTAGTATTATTGTTAGTTATTTTATCTTATTCTATTAAATCTATTTACATTTCAACCCTCCTGTTTCTTTGCGTTCCCCGATTCCCCTTTCCTAGGTGGGGAGGGGTCATCGGGTGACAGAATAATTGTCTACACGACAATAAATTGTTACGGGTTTTCTCAAACCATAACATTTTCCACACCACAGAGGATTTAACCACTTGGCTTGCTTGATTGCATCTCATGTCTCACATTCATGGACAACCTAGCGATAATGTCCGTGGTCAAATCCACCACCCGATCAAGAGCCCATCTATATGTTTCTTCTTTTCCTCACTACCTCCTGAGGTGTCATAGGCCAACTGAGCTATGACTAGTTCACCCTTATGTTGCTAGTCCAGATCCATCTGAGCCACTTAGGTCTTAGCAGCCCAATCTATCTGCTAGTTGTTCTGATGTGCCTCAGTTGCCCAGCTCTTGGGTACATGGATATCTACATGATGTACTTTCACATCCAGATTCTCTGTCCGGGCAGCAATATCTTGCTACAGTCTGACCACCCAGCTGGGTTTCCTGCCAGCTGCCCTGTTTTCACTGCTGTAACCACCCCCACAGGGCATTTGCCACCATCCATGAATCAGCGTAGAAATAAAGTACTGACAGTTTCTCTCATCAGACAATGTCTAAGGCCAGCTGAATGGCTTTTATCTCTGCAAACTGGCTCGATTCACCTTGTTCAGTGGCATCTGCATTTTATCAAAACATCGTTTGATGTTTTCCTACAGTATGACATGACCTCTCATTTTCTAGTAGTTTATTATACAGGGGGGCCTCTTCTACACGTCACATGCTAAAATTACCAAACAGAAAATTGGTTCATTTTACCCCAAACCAGGACATTCCACCCCTTATTCCACACCATTTGCATCTTGCTCAGATTATTATCACTTGTTATCTATCAATCTTATCTATACAAATATGTGTACATATGTCCCTTATTTATGATTTATCTTTATACACAAAAGTTCATTGAGTTCATTCAGTTCATAATTGCAGGTTTTCAACATGGCAGATTTTCAGGGTAGAAAAGATGATATGAAATTCATTGTGGTCCATATCCACAGGTAGCATGGCCACAGGAAGAGTTTGCCGGACACCACTTGATGAAGCTAGCTCAGGTTTCATCAAAGCTGTTTTATTCTGAAAAACATTTACTGAATAACGTTAGTATTATGCAACAGTATCATACAGCTCAAAATTGAGTATTCTTACCCAGGGTTGGATTTCCTTGAGGTACACATTGAATTTCTCCATTCCCCAGCATCACCCACCAAGTTCATCCAGGTCCTTGGGCAAAAACAGTCCCACGAATGTGTTTGCCTTTCCCTGAAGTAGGAAAAACACAGTTTTCCCCAACATTCTCCTGTCATACACCACAGGGACTTTATCCCCATCTACTGCATATAAAAGGTCTGATTGAGTAGGACCAGCTCAATTGATGGATCCCCTGGTGTTAACTAACCAGGTACCTTCTGCTAAATGCTTGTCCCAATTTTTAAAGGTTCCACCCCCCATTGCTTTCAGGGTGGTTTTCTGTAGTCCATTGTATTGCCCAGTTTTCCCAGAAGCTGGTGCAGGGTAGGGATATGACACACCCACTCAATGTCACGTTCTTTTGCCCAAGTACTTATAAGATTGTTTTTGAAATGAGTCCCACTGTCTCACTCATTTCTTTCTGGAGTACCATGTCCCCACAGAACTTGCTTTTCAGGCCCAGGATGGTATTCCAGGCAGTGGCATGGGGCACAGCACATGTTTCCAGCCATCTGGTGCTCGCTTCTACCATTATAAGTATGGATATCTTACCCTGGCGAGTCTGAGGGATGCAGATGCAGTCTATTTGCCAGGCCTCCCCATACTTATATTTCACCCACCAACCTCCACATCACCTTTTAGCTTGCTTGATTTCGGCACATGTTTCACAATCCTGAATAACCTGCACAGTAGCGTCCATGGTTAAATTCACCCCTTGGTCAGGGGCCATTTGTGTGTTGCATCCCTTCCTTGATGACCTGAAGTGTTGTGGGCCCACCAATCAAAAAATAGTTCACCTTTATGTTCCCAGTCTAAATCTGTCTTGGAAATCTTAGCAGCCTGGTCCACTCGCTGGTTGTGTTGATGTTCCTCAGTGGCCCAACTCATGGGTACATGAGCATCTACATGATGTACCTTTCTGATGAGTTTCTGTAGCCATTCAACAATATTTTATCACAATTCAGCAGCCCAAATGGGTTTACTTCTAAGCTGCCAGTTCCTCTGCTTCCACTGCTTTAACCATCCCCACAGATCATTTGCCACCATCCCTGAGTCAGTATAGAGATAGACTATTGGACACGTTTCCTATTCAGCACTGTCTAGGGCCAGCTAGATGGCTTTTACCTCTGCAAATTGTCTCAATTCACCTTCTCCTTTAGTTGCTTCTGCAACTGTGTAGGACTTCACACAGCAGATTTCCACTTTCGTTGTTTTCCTACAATACGACAAGATCCATCAGTGAACAAAACATACTGTTTCTCATTATCTGAGAGTTTAGATAAACAGTTCTCCTCAGCACGTTACCACCTTGTCTAGTGGCATTGTGAAGTCTCTGCCTTCAGGCCAGTTTGTGATCACTTCCACAATTCCTGGACGGTTTGGGTTTCCTATTCAAGCTCGCTGTGGAATTAAGGCAACTCACATACTCCAGGTGGCATCGGTGGCATGATTAGTAGAAGGAACTTTACTTTTGAGCATCCAGCCCAGCACTGGTAACCGAGGTGCCAGGGGGAGCTGTGTTTCAGTACCAATTACCTCTGAAGCAGCTCTAACTCCTGCATATGCTGCCAAAATTTCTTTCTTAGTTGGAGTAGAGTTGGCCTCAGATCCTCTGTATCCCTGACTCCAAAATCCCAGGGGCTGACCTCGAGTTTCCCCTGGTGCTTTTTGCCAGAGGCTCCAGGTAGGACCATTGCCTCTAGCTGCAGTGTAGAGCACATTTTTAGTGTCTTGTCCTGTTTGGACTGGTCCAAGTGCTACTGCAAGCACAATCTCTTGTTTCATTTGCTCAAAGGCTTGTCATTGCTCAGGACTCCACGTAATCTCATTTTTCTTTTGAGTCACTTCATACAGAGGTTTCACAATCTGACTATAACCTGAAATACGCATTCTCCAGAAACCGACAACACCTAATAAGGCTTGTGTTTCTCTTTTGTTAGTAGGTGGGGACATAGATGTCATTTTGTTTATCACATCCATTGGGATCTGTCGATCTTGCCATTTAATTCCTAAGAACTGTATGTCCCATGCAGGTCCCTTGACCTTACCTCTTTTTACACAGCCACAGCCCAGACCCTGCTCTGCCTGTCCTTCAAGTCTATCCCTAGAGGCCTGGCTGTGCGATAACGCTGTTTCATTCCCCAGTGCTGCACACATCCAGAGTTAATTCGTACACTAGTGTTTTTGTTTGTGATGAACTTTCTTGGGCTTTGTCTTGACAGTAACCTTGGATGAAGACCTAAGCCTTTAGGAACTGTTCTGAGGAAAGGCCTTAAAGTTTCAGATTTGCTCAGAAAGAGAGCATGGAATTGGAGAGAGCAGACTGGGAAACAGCAAGTATTATTCTCTCTGGCCATGATGCTGTGCTCTAACTCTTCCCCTCCACCTCTGCAGACAAGGACTGCCCCTGTGGTACCAGGGAGGGTCTGAAGAAGGGCTTTGGAAAAAACAGTTAGTGCATGGTGCTTGAATTTATTGAAAAGTACAGAGATCGTGGCTCCATAAAGTCTCTATGTGACACAAGAGCAGTTGGTATTGATGTAGAAATGATATGACTGATGACAATTTTTATTGGAAAGCAATATAGAGAAGGCAGGGGAAAAGTAGATAACAAAGAAAAAAGAAATGAAAAAATTAATCAAAAACCCAACCAACCAAAAAAAGACAAATGGCAGAAAAAAAGCTTGGGCGTATAAGGAGTTGCATTAGGTGAAATTTGAAGAGGAAGACAGGAATTATTTCTTGTGAAAAAATCCAGTCATCAGTTTCCTTAGTGACTCCATGAGTTCCTTGTTCCTCATGCTGTAGATGAAAGGGTTCACTGCTGGAGGTACCACTGAGTAAAGAACTGCCACCATCAGGTCAAGAGATGGGGAGGAGATAGAGGGGGGCTTCAGGTTGGAAAATATTCCAGTGCTGACAAATAGGGAGACCACGGCCAGGTGAGGGAGACACGTGGAAAAGGCTTTGTGCCGTCCCTGCTCAGAAGGGATCCTCAGCACAGCCCTGAAGATCTGCACATAGGACAACACAATGAAAACAAAACAACCAAATACTAAACCGGCACTGACCACAATAAGACCAACTTCCCTGAGGTAGTCTGAGTCTGAGCAGGAGAGCTTGAGGATCTGGGGGATTTCACAGAAGAACTGGTCCACAGCATTGCCCTTGCAGTTGGGTAGTGAAAATGTATTGGCTGT
>VXBW01001975.1:13568-29683 GCA_013400375.1 Thinocorus orbignyianus | reverse complement strand
CCCACCCCCCCCCCCCAGCACCGGTTGTGGTTACGGGGTGTCACTTCCCGCCGGTGCCTGGTTGCGCCCGCGGTGTCCCCAAAACTCCTTCCCCATTTCCCCAGGAACCCGCTGGAAACCAAGTTATTTATTGGAAAATGGGGAAATCTGGGGGGAAATGGGGAAATCTGGGGGGAAAATGTGGAAATTTGGGAGGAAAATGGGGAATTTGGGGGGAAAATGGGGAAATTTGGGGGGAAAATGTGGAAATTNGAAATTTGGGAGGAAAATGGGGAATTTGGGGGGAAAATGGGGAAATTTTGGGGAAAATGGGGAAATTTTGGGGAAAATGGGAAAATTTGGGGGGAAATGGGAAAATTTGGGGGGAAAATTTATGGGGAAAATTTCTTCCGGATGCCAGAATCGCTCGTTGTCATCTCAATATCCCCAGTTTAATCCCAGAGCTCTGGGAAGGACAAGCCAAGGTGAGGATCAGCGGAGAGAGGGGGAACCCAGTGGTATCCGGCTGGAAAAGAAGGGGGGAATAATTAAGATAATGAGGATTATGGTGCTAATGAGGCACTGGGGGGCGAGTAGCCCCTTGCCATTGGAAAGCCAAACCAGTGCTCACCAGTAACTGATGGTGGGAGGTGGGACTGGGTGGTCTCCAAGGTCCTTTCCAACCCAAACCATTCCATGATTCTAAGACAGATCCATTGGACCCACCTCCTGCTTCCCGGTGGCTTCCCACATCCCTGCGGGATCATCGCAGCTGGAATCTGTAATGGGAAAGGGACAGTGGCATCAGTGGGGGTGAGGAGGTGGCAGCTGGCTCCCCCCTCAGCCCCCCCAACTTCCCTGGGATATGGGGGTGTCCGGGATTTCTATAACCCCTCCCCGGGGATGGCGGGGAGAGGCCTCAAACCGTCCCGGGAATGCTCTGGCAAGCGCTGTAGGAACGGCAGGGGCCACCCCAGGCCCCCCCACGCTGGAAGGCTTGCAGCAAGGAAGCCCCGTGGGCTCCTGACCAAACAAATCCCACCGGGATGCAGGGATCGGGATGCGACCCCGAGGGTCTCCACATCAGGAGAAGCCCCACGGGTTCGGTTCCGGTGTGCAGCGCCGTGGCTGTGACCCCGAGAAGGGACTCTGCCACCACGGTGTCACCTCAACCCATCCCACATCCAAGGAGCACGAACCAGCGTGGGCACAGCCCCACGTGGACACTCTCCGGTGGGATTTCATTCCCCAGAGACTCACTTTTGGAGCCTAAGGGGGTTTGGATGAGCTAATTACACAGAATTAGGCTAATTACGAGGAGATGGGAGCAGTGTGGGGCACAACCCCCACAGCACACACCCCTTGAACCCACCTCCTGCTTCCCGGCGCCTTCCTACATCCCTGCGGGATCATCGCAGCTGGAATCTGTAATGGGAAAGGGACAGCGGCATCAGTGGGGCTGAGGAGGCGGCACCTGGCTCCCCCCTGAGTCCCCCGGGATATGGGGGTGTCCGGGATTTCTATAACCCCTCCCCGGGGATGGCGGGGAGAGGCCTCAAACCGTCCCGGGAATGCTCTGGCAAGCGCTATAGGAACGGCGGGGCCCCCCCCAGGCCCCCCCACGCTGGAAGGCTTGCGGGAGAAGGGGTGAACCGGTGACCCCGGTCCCTGGGGGGGGGCACACAGCCTGGCCCGCCCCGACGATCCCGGTCCCTGGGGGGGGCACACGCGGCCTCCTGCGGTGTAGGCCCCAGGCGCGGCCTAAGGACTACCCTTCCCATCATGCACCGCGCCGCGCTTTACCTCAGGGCGGCCGGGCCCGATGGGGGCGCATCGCCTCCCCTAGCGCCATCCCCGCTGCCCTCCCGCTCCCTGGCACCGGGTCCGGTGGCGGATGGCGGCGGAGAGCAGAGGATGGCGGCGGATTGAGTCAGGCGGCGCCGTTAACCCCTTCCCCCGCCGCCATGTCTGAAGGGACGCTCAGTGCCGGTGTCTGACGTCAACACGTTCCTCCGCGGGGGGGAGGGACGCAATGACGTCATCACGCCGGGCGGCCGCGCGCGGCACGCCGGGAAGCCGCCGCCCAAGATGGCGGCAGGATTGAAAAGTTGTGGGAGCGGCTGAGGCGGGTCCGGGGCAGGCCCGAGTCCGGGAACGGGCCCCGGGAGGGTCCCATGGAGGCCCAAAAGCACTGAGACCCGGCCCTACCGAGCACCTGGGCCGGCAGAGCACGGCCGCTGCGGGGATGCCCCGTGGGGGGCCCGGGCCGCCGCCGCTGGAGACATGGAGGAGGAGGGCAAGAAAGGCAAGAAGGTGAGAGCGCGGTGTCCCCGCTGTGGGACACGGCCGTGTCCCCAAAAGAGTGGCCTTCCCTCAGCCCCGGCCCTGGGGCTGCTCCGTTCTTTGGGCTATGGCCGCCTCGGCTCTCTGTGGCCCGTGGCTGGTGGCCCCCAAGTCCTCCCGGGGATGACTGGAGCCCTCTGGGGCTTCTCAAGGATTTGTCCCCTCCGTGTGGTGGCTTCAGGGTTGGTTCTAGCCGAGCTGGGTGGCTTCCTGCTGGTATGGCTCTCCTGAGGGCTGGGAGCTTGCTTTCCAGGCTTCTGCTGGGAGGACAGGCTGAGGGAGTTGGGGAGTTCAGTCTGGAGAAGAGAAGGCTCCAGGGAGACCTTGGAGGTTCTTCCAGTCCTTCAGGGGGCTCCAGAAAAGCTGGGGAGGGACTCTTGAGGGGGGANGCAGGGCTGTGGCACTGGATGTTCTTTAAGGTCCCTTCTGTTATTTCTTCCAGTAAAAAACCACCTCTCTGTGGGTTCAGGGCTCGGGGGGGTGGGTGCTGTTGTGGCCTTGCTGTCTTTCTGCTGCCCCCGCTTCCTTGTTGGCCGTGCTGTGGGTCTGCTCCCACTGCTCTGCCCATGTCCTGGCACCCATCAGGGCTCGGGGGCTGATTTAATTTACTCTTCTGCTTCCCCGCCCAGGCTGCCGACGAGATGGCTGGTTAATGAGATGGTTTTAGATGTCTTGTGAGGCAGGGCTGGCTTGTCTCCTCTGCTGGTTTGCGATGCTAAGCTGGGAATGCTCTGTGGGCCCATCTGTTTTGTATATTTGTTGGTATATTGAGTCAATTACAATCAGAACTACAGCCCTGCAAGAGCCTTGGAGGTCTGTGAGCTGCATCTGTGATGCCTGCAGCCCGGCTGCTCTAGTTTTTCTTGTTTAAACCCATTTTTATGTCCTGTGGGGGAGGCGAAGCTCCAGCTGGAGGCTGGGGCTGGGGTGTTTGCTGCGAGCAGCGCTCCCCGAGCTCGGGGGTGTGGGTGTGGGTGTCTTTTTCTCTGTAAATGAAACCCTTCCCTTGCTTTGGTGACATAACTCGGGGGGCAACAAGTTATTTCTGTTGGTTTTGGGGGCACCTGCAGTCACGGTGATTTCAGAAGGTGGCAGCAGAGTCTCCTGCTGGAACTCGGGGTTGAAGTGATCCAAATAGAATCCTAGAATGGTCAGAGTTGGAAGGGACCTTAAAGATCATCCAGTTCCAACCCCCCTGCCCTGGGCAGGGACACCTCTCCCTAGAGCAGGTTGCTCCAAGCCCCATCCAACCTGCCCTTAAACATTTCCAGGGATGGGGCATCCACAACTTCCCTGGGCAACCTGTTCCAGTGCCTCACCACCCTCACAGCAAAGAACTTCTTCCTAAGATCTCATCCAAATCTCCCCTCTTCCAATTTCAAACCATTCCCCCTCGTCCTGTCACTAGACTTCCTGACCAAGAGTCCCTCCCCAACAGAACTAGAAATATACTTGTGGTGTTTTTTGGTTTTGTTTTGGGTGTTCTTTTTCTGGAATTACTGTACAGGCTTCCCACAACTAGAAAATTAAAATCCCCTCATCGTGTCCAGTGACTGTGTGTGTGCTGGGGTGTGATCAGCAGGGCAGGTGGGGAGGGAAATTATTCATCTGGATTTGTGGTAGTCCTGCTTTCTGGAAGAAATGACTCCAGATGCTCGCTCCTGGAGCGGTGGGTGGTTGTAGAGTAAGTGTAGGTGTAAGGAAAAGCCTGTTCTTCACCAGCTGCAGGGCTGGAAGCGACCCTCAGCTAAAATTATACAAGATACAGTGTGTTGTTGCAGTGGAATTGACTGTTTTTCTCTGTTGAAAACTGATTTTCTGCTATTCGGGGAGAAATCTGTTTGTATTTTCTTGTTTTGAGGTTGGTTGTTTGGTTTTGGCCTTGGAAGAGGGGTGTTTTCCAGAAACACTGTTTATTTCTGTGGCTGGAGAGGGAGCACGCTGTGGTTATCTGGGACCTTTTCGTGGCTCTCCAGGGGTTTTTAGTGGGAGAAGGAGCCAGTTCTCCTGGCTGTGGATCCTCTGGGTGGCTGAGGTGGCCTAATCCAGCCTTCTGCTGGGAGCAGACCGTATCCTGCTGGGCTTTGGGTATCTCCAAGGATGAAGACTCCGCAGTCTGTGCTCATTCCATGATCACTTTTGTGCTAAATAAAGCTCTTGGGGTGGTTGGTTTTTCTTTTGTTCTTCTGCTTGAGCAGGATTTGCCATGTCCCAGTTCATGCTCATTCCCTCGTGTCCTGTCACTGGGAAGAGGTTGGATTCTTCTTTCCTCCCCTACAAAGTGTCCTCATACACTTTGATGTGATCCCCCCACAATCTCTTCCAGGCTGGATGATCCCACCTCTCCTGAGATAGGTACTCCGATCCCTAAGCCCTCCTCACAGCCCCTTCCCTGAGCCTGCTCCCAGCATTTTTATTAGCATAACATTCCTGGCTTTTCCAGCTCAGGTATGCCTTAGGTCTCTGATGTCAGCCAGGCCTCTCACAGCAGTTCTTGCCAGATCTCCCTCACGAAGCTGATCTCTCTGGCACTGAATTCCTTGTGGTTTTAAATGCTGGTTCATTATTGAGGGATATTGGCCGGTGGAGCCAATTCCTTCTGGTGCAGATCATAGGGAAACAGCTGCCAAAAGAGGGTTTGTAACTCTGGAGTGTGCTCTTCTCCAGGGTCCTGGTCTGTGTTGGTGGCTGTGGGAGGGAATGGGAAGCTGGGAAGGTTCTTCAGCTTCTTGGAGGGGTGGAAGCAAAGTGGTTACTGAAGAGCTGAAATAAGAGACATTTCTTCTCTTAACATAAAATACTGAGGGGCAGAGCTTGATGCCACAGCTCAGTGGGAGTTCCTTCTTCCAGGACAAGTCTCTTAAGCTTCCTTTGCTATCCCAAATATCCAGCTTGTTCATGCTGGAATATCCACTGGACCCTCACCCGTGTTCCCATCTGAGCCTCTGTTGCTGCAGGAGTGGTTCTGCCACGACTCCCACTTATTTAGGCCACTTGGGTACCGGTATTTTTAGCTTTCTGGGAGGTTTTTAGGCTGATGAAAGCATCCGTGTCAGCTCAGACCTTTCCTGCTCTGCCTATGGAGCCTGGATCTGTAATTCCAGCTCAAGTGACTGGTGGGAAGAGCTTTCCCATAGGCTTTGTTCCCAGGGGTCCTGGTCTGTGTTCTTGGGAGGAGTACATCTCTTGGGGGGAGGCTGTGATTCCTTGGGATAAAGCTGCTGCTGTCACTGGTGGCTGCTTGGTCACTTCATGCCTTGCTGTGGGAGAGTGGGATGAGGGGGTGACCTCTTCCAGCCTGGACAAGGAGGTGTCTCAGCTGTGGTAGGAAATGTGGCATGGGACATCTCCAGCAGCTCCTCTCCTGGTTTTAGGTGTACACCTCCTGGCTGGAGGGCCAGGAGCAGTTTGGAGCTGTGGTGTAGGTGGGCATGAAGGACACCTCGTGTGGAGGAGCTTCCACTGAGGACCAGAGGTGGCTTCACAGCAGGGTTGTCCTTCCTGAACTGCTCATATCCCGATGACCATGTGCCTCTTGTGGTAGGTGGGATCATCCTGCATCTTCAAGAGTTGTGTGGCTGCGGTGGCATCCTGCTGCTCTGAGCCTCAGGGGCCGGGTGGGAACCACAGGCATGTCTCAAACACAATGTACATTCCCCAAAATAGGAACACTTGGAGCTTGAGAGGCCACTTGAGACACGATGCTTGACTTGGTTGAACACGGGACGCCTGGCATTTTTGTGGTGGAGAGCAGTGAGGTTGCTGGGAGGGGCAACCCTTGCTTCCCACCATGAGGAAGAACTTCTTTGGTGTGAGGGTGGTGAGAGCCTGGCCCAGGTTGCCCAGAGAAGCTGTGGCTGCCCCATCCCTGGAGGGGTTCAAGACCAGATTGTTGGGAGGGTTCATCCTGGAGAATAGGAGGCTCCAGGGAGACCTATTTCATAGAATGGTCAGAGTTCTTGACCCTCACCTCCAAATCGGAGTCTGTTACCTGGCTATTGCGTGTCCCTACGTTTTGGTGGGATTAAAACCAGCTTCTTTTCCCAAGCCAAAGTGCGAGGTGTGGAACTGCCCTTTCCTTCTCTCCAGGAACTGGGAGACTCTGTGCCCCTGGGACCAGCCCAGACACCAATGAAAGGCTTCCCAGGGAGCCTGCCATATGGATTTTTAAGGTTGTTTTGGGTTCTCAGTCTCAAACTTCAGCTGCTTCCTGCCGGAATTTCTATTTTGCTGCTGAGGTTTCCCCAGGGACGAGGTGGGATACCCAAAACTCACTGCCTCAGCTCCGTTGGTGTTTCCAAGATGAACCACTGTAAAATCACCTGGTGTCTCTGTCCTACGGTGCCTTAAAGGCAGGTAAAAGCAGGAGAAGGGAAATTAAATAAATGGGATTAATTACAAGAGGAAAACTTTCGTGCTATTTTCTCGTTTCTTATCGCAGCTCCTGGTTCTGGGTGGCTGAACTGGGCAAAATGGGAGGTTTGGGTCTGCCCCACAGCAGACTGGAGGCAGCTCTGCTCCTTGCTGAATCTTCCTGTGTATTTCCAGGGTGGAGAGCTCTGTAAGGAAATAAATAAAAAAAAGTAAATCCAAAATAAATGAACTTTGGCAGGAGAGCAGTGAAAGGATTTTTGGAAACCGATGGAACTGCCGAGTTAATCGCCGAAGCCAGAGGCTGGGAGACACAAAGGTCAGAGCCCGGCTGTGTAATGAGAGCTCTTGCTTCTCCTGAATTCCTCTGGGCAGGAATTCCAGTGGGGTGTGTGGGGGGAAGGATTCCTAAATGGCTGGTTTCTCAAAATCTTGGCAAAATTTGAAGTAAATAAATATTCTCAAGCAGTTGGCTCCGCTCAGAGGAGATGGCAGGAGCCAGGCTTGAGTGGTGGTGGAAGGGGGGACTCTGGACCCTGCCCCTGACCACCTCAGGAGCTGGGAGCTGTGGTTTGGGACAGTCTTCCTCCTGCTTTGCCTTGTCACCTACCCTCCAGGAATGTGTCATCGTGTCCCCAAGAGCTGTTGTCTTGCCTCTTGGCTTTTCCCAGCTTCAGAGCAGCCCAGCTTTCCAGCTCTCTGCTGGCTGGATGGCTGAACCCACCTGGGGACTGCCCAGGAGCCCAGCCCGAGGGGATATCTGACAAGCCCAGATCTTCAGAAGAGAAATTAGAGGCTTCTTGAAACTTCTTTGCAAATTTAGTTTGACTTGCATGAAATGCCGCTCCGCTTTATCCTGTTTTACTGCCTTTGATGCCCTTCAGAAGAAAAGACTTAAAAGCGGTGTTTTCCATAAAACTTTGCTCTCATTATCTGCAGATTTTGGTTGCCAGCCTTTTAATAGGCTTCTCTTTGTCTACCCAAGCACTTTTTTTTGTGTGTGTTTACCTTCCCAGCAGCGTAATAATTGCAGGGCCACCAAGATGCTCAAAGGGCTGGAGCAGCTCTGCTGTGAGGACAGGCTGAGAGAGCTGGGACTGTTCAGCCTGGAGAAGAGAAGGCTCCGGGGAGACCTGAGAGCAGCCTTCCAGGATCTGAAGGGAGCTCCAGGAGAGCTGGGGAGGGACTCCTGGTCAGGAAGTCTAGTGACAGGACGAGGGGGAATGGTTTGAAATTGGAAGAGGGGAGATTCAGATGAGATCTTAGGAAGAAGTTCTTTCCTGTGAGGGTGAACTTCTGCTGTATCAGCACCAGAAGGGCTGGGTATTATCGTAGAATCCTAGAATGGTCAGAGTTGGAAGGGACCTTAAAGATCATCAAGTTCCAACCCCCCTGCCCTGGGCAGGGACACCTCTCCCTAGAGCAGGTTGCTCCAAGCCCCATCCAGCCTGGCCTTAAACACTTCCAGGGATGGGGCATCAACAGCTTCCCTGGGCAACCTGTTCCAGTGCCTCACCACCCTCACAGCAAAGAACTTCTTCCTAAGATCTCATCTAAATCTCCCCTCTTCCAATTTAAAACCATTCCCCCTCGTCCTGTCACTCCACTTCCTAACAAAGAGTCCCTCCCCAGCTCTCCTGGAGCTCCCTTCAGATCCTGGAAGGCTGCTCTCAGGTCTCCCCGGAGCCTTCTCTTCTCCAGGCTGAACAGCCCCAGCTCTCTCAGCCTGTAATTCTTAATGCAGGGATTTTGGCTCCTTGGAAGGATGAAAATGAATCCCAGGGAACACACTAAAGCAAACCAGACCTGATTTCCTGCTGCCAGGAACCTCCCCACATCCTTTATCTGACCGTCTAGACAGAACCCGTCGGGCGGTTTGTGTCTACGGCGAGTCAACGCCGAGGTTATTTCTCTGTGAAAGGATCCTCCCAGCCATAAACTACATGGTTGCAGGTCTGGGGATTCCACCTTGGCTCTTCCAGTGTGCAAAAAAATGGGAATAATCATCTGGAAAGTGGAACTCGAGTGGCTGTGCTGGAGGATGGGGATGCCCCATCCCTGGAGGGGTTCAAGGCCAGGTTGGACAAGGCTTTGAGCAACCTAGTCTGGTGGGAGGTGTCGCTGCCCAAGTCATGGGGTGGAACTGGGTGGTCTTTAAGGTCCCTTCCAGCCAGAATCACTCTGTGATTCTATGGAGGAACTTAGACATTCCCATGGCCACTGATTCTGTCCCTTCCCTGGTTCCTAGAACTTTGGGCTTGGAGTGATTGGTGTTACTGAATGCTTGTTTGATGCGTGGCATCAAGGTTGAGCTGTCCTTTGGTTCTGTCAATCGATGAGGAGCTTCATCCCACCCCAAATCCTCTGTTCAAACTGCTCTGGGTGACCCTGCTTTGGCAGGAGGGTTGGAGGAGATGATCTCCAGAGGTCCTTGTCAAGCCCAACCATTCCAGGTCCCCTCAATATCAACGTACATCGGAGGAGAAACTCCCAGGTCTGGATCTTCTGGGACCCCTCAATGTCAACGTGCATCGGAGGAGGAACTCCTGGCTCTGGATCTTCTGGGTTCCCTCAATATCAACGTACATCGGAGGAGGAACTCCTGGCTCTGGATCTTCTGGGTTCCCTCAATATCAACGTACATCGGAGGAGAAACTCCCAGGTCTGGATCTTCTGGGACCCCTCAATGTCAACTTGCATCGGAGGGGGAACTCCTGGGTCTGGATCTTCTGGGACCCCTCAATGTCAACGTGCATCGGAGGAGGAACTCCTGGGTCTGGATCTTCTGGGACCCCTCAATATCAGTGTGCATTGGAGGAGGAACTCATGGGTCTGGATCTTCTGGAACCCCTCAATGTCAATGTGCATCAGAGAGGGAACTCCTGGGTCTGGATCTTCTGGGACCCCTCAATATCAGTGTGCATTGGAGGAGGAACTCATGGGTCTGGATCTTCTGGCTGAGAAGTGGAGTCAAGACAAACTCTTTCCTCCAGCTTCTCATTCCAGATGCGTCTGCTCAGCCTGGCTCGGGCTCCAGACCCGGAGATGAAAGCCGTGGGTGGAGGGCTGAGCTCTGGGCGGTAGGAATCTCTTCTTCTTTGGGAGGAGGGAGGGAACCCAGGCTCTGCTAAAAATAGCCGGGGAAAATTCCTTTCCTCTTGCCTTAGAGGAAAATCCTGTCGGAGCCCGGCTGGCAGGGCGCTCCGAAACGTGGAAACCCAGAGCTGAGCCTTGTTTTGGGAGTGGGGTTTTGTGCAACCGTTGACTTAGTCTTGAGCTGCTTCCTCGTTTGGGTTTTTTATTTAATAGAGACTTGGGCACCAGCTCACTATTTTTTAGGAAAATTGTGTTTCTCCTTTGAAGGAGCAGCTTTGAGGCCAAATACAGCATTTCTGGCTGAAATAGGAATTTTTGTTATTTATTTCCCTCTGGTACCGCTGATGATCGTCAGCTCCTCATCAGCTTGGAGGTAATGAAGGAGTCCCAGGATCAGCAGGGACCTCTTGCTCCTGTCTCAGCCCAGTGGAGATGAAGCCAGGTCTTGTGGAGGATCCGAAGGGGGTGTCCCACCAGCAGGCTGCTGGGCAGGGGGGCAGGAGCACCTCCAGAGGTGGTCAGAATGATCTCCCAGAAGATCCATGTTGAAAGAAGGTGGTCAGGATTAGCAAGCAGGGATGTGGATGGCCAAGGTGGTGCAAACAGAGCTGGAAAACCACCCAGGGGTGGGGTGAGGAGGGACAGTGACCTTGGCCAAACCCTTCCTTTGTGCCATGGTGAGCCCAAAGCTGTTTTTACCTGCTCCTAGAACGGAAGAGTTGGATGTTATCTGTTCTGTGGGCAAAGCTGCAAGAGGTCTGTAGACTCCTTGTCACAGGAATTAAGCTTCATACCTCTTCTCCTGGCCATCGGCACGTTGGGTTGTGATCTCCGTTCCTCAGGAATAGAGGGAACATGGCTACAACCACCCTTTCTGATGGTCGCCTTGTAGTAAGATCTTCCACCGGAGAAGCCGTGTGAAACCAAGAAACCCTCTTGGCATCAGGATGTGGCTGGTACCGTGGTGGCCAAACCCCTCCAGCCCGTATTTCCCTGGTGTCTCCACACTGGAGACAGGTTGGACTTCACTTCTTAACAGCCAAGTCCTCTCTAAACATTCCAAATGTGGGGTTTTTCCTGCTTGGTTTCACCTTTTATCATTGCAGGCATCTCCTGGGACTTCTTGCCCTTCCACCCGTGCCGTTGGGGTCCTCCTCCTCGTTTCCTCTGCTGGCAGTGAGCTCGATTAATTAATAATTCCACACACAACCCTTATCACCTGCTTCCTCAGGCTGAGAATTTGCATCCTCGGTGCTCCTTTTAGGACCAGGATAACTGGATTTGGGATGCATGGTGTCCCTCAGGACATGCTGGCCAGCGCTGAGTGGCTGTTAAGAGCTTGTCCACCCTTAATCTTCTGGGGGCTAATTAGCCTTGCACATTTGCATTGGAGTTAATCCCTTCTGGGGGGATTAAGAGGCGGTTTTGGTCAGCTCAGAGGGAAGGGGATGCTCCTTCTCCTTTGTGTTGGGCTTGAGGGTTGGATGAATTAAGGGGGATGTCCAGGACCTCGTTGATTTTATTTTTTTGACATGTCTAGAGTGAAAGCAACCCCAGAAATTAAAAAAACCCAACCTATTGATGCTCCAGCTGGAATAATAATGCTCTAAATGAAGTGTAAATCCTTCCTTTTCCCTAAATTCTTCCTGCTGAAGAGGGTGCTATGGATGATCATGGGCTTACCCTGAATTTTCCCAGCAGCAAGGGGAAGGTGCACGTTGTTGGTCATCCTACCTCTGGAGACCACCGTGCTTACCTCAGGAGAACCACCCCAGTCTTGGCCCTCCCTGAGGATGGGGGCTGCTTATTTGGGACACCAAATAAAGTGGATTTTGGAGTCTCTGGGTGGTGAGGTTGGGATGTTAACGAGGTTACAAACACCTTTGATTTAACCCCTCGCATCCCCCGTCACCTTGAGAGCTTTCGGGGGGAGGAGAACACGGAGGTTCCTTCTTGAGCAGCATCTTGAAGGTTTAAGGATCAGGGGTTTTCCAGGTTAGCAGGACCGTGCTGTGTCTCTTTTTCTCTTCTGACAGCGTGGGGCAGTGTCCAGCCTGGGCTGGAGTGGTCCTCGTGGACTTTTTCCTGAGTGTTTGTCCCACATCCTTTGAGTTTGCAGCCCCTGGAGCAGCAGCAGGGGCCAAGATCACCTCTTCCACCTTGGCCACCAAATCCAAGGAAGGCTGGGCCATGGCCAGGAGTGTTCCTGGAGCCTGGTGGCAGATGGTCCATGACACCTACCAGAGCCACATGTCCTGGTCCTGGGGGGTTTTTGGAGGACCCTGGTTCTTTACCAGAATTCCTCATTCAAATGGGCATGAACATACATTGGATGAGCTGGGTGTCCCCAAAAAAATCCAACCTAAACCTGGCTGATGTTCTCCATAGAACCTCCTCCCCTGCCCGGCTGTGGACCTTCCCCTGTCAGTCTGGCTTAGTGGGTTGAACTCAGCTTAGAGAGGCTCTCTCTCAATTATTTAAGTCTTAAAATGCCTCGTTAAGTGGATGAAAAGACTGTTTTCCTCCTGAATTTTGAAGCTGTCAGCAGCAGGAGGCCCTGAGGAATGAGGACCTTGGCCCATCTCCATGAAATGCCAGGTCCTGGGTGACACAAGGTGTTCATGTAACCCCTTCCCTCCTTCTTCTGACTTCAAAACATAAATGCTTTTGAAGACCAAACTGTGCAGGTTTGGGAAGGAGCTCCTGGCAGCTGGGATGGTCTTCTTGGCTGAGCCCCACTCCCCATCCCGGTGGCTTTTGCAGCAGATGCCACAGGAGATGCCTTCAGACCACCTCACACGGGAGATGGGCTGGGACATCACCTTCAGGGATTGCACTTGTGGGCAAGGAACGGGGGAAAGATAGAAAACAAGCTTCTATTTGATGGGTTTTAAGGAAAAATGGGATTGATCCTTCTCTTCCCAGCAGCATCCCCAGGTGGGAACCTGCTCAGTGCAAGCAGCAGATCTTCAGGTCCTTCTTCAACCGACCTCCTTCTTGCCTCTGCTCGATGAGTGGATCTCATCAGGGAAATCACCACCAGTGCCTTTTTTAATTTGATTCTCCATCTGTGCAATTAGCAACTGGCTCTCATTAACCCGCTGAGCCCAGCTCCTGGCCTCACCTTGGAGCCCAGCAAGGGCTGGCTTCAACGCTCCACGCTCTCCTGAAGGGCCTCCTGGGAGGCCTGGGAGCTCTTAACCTCCTTTCCGAGCTTTGCTTTCCTAACAGGAAACTTTAGAACTTGAAATACGGGCCTTAAGAAAGCTTTCCAGCCTTTGGTCTCCGTGGATGATGTTGGACCTTGGAGAACAAAGTAACTCTGAAACTTGGGAGGAGCAACCAGGGTTCAAGACTCCCGTGGGCTGGAGTGCAGAGGAGGGGGGATATTTCATAGAATCCTAGAATCCTAGAATGGTCAGAGTTGGAAGGGACCTTAAAGATCATCAAGTTCCAACCCCCCTGCCCTGGGGCAGGGACACCTCTCCCTAGAGCAGGTTGCTCCAAGCCCCATCCAGCCTGGCCTTGAACACTTCCAGGGATGGGGCATCAACAACTTCCCTGGGCAACCTGTTCCTTCCTAAAGAGCCTGTAGCCCTCTATTCCAACACTCCAGTCGTAGGAGCCATCCCACGATTTCCATCCCAGCTGCAGCCACAAAGGGTTTTGGGGGGGATTTTGTAGGGTTTTAGGGGTGTGGGAGCTGGGAATGGGATGGAACTTTGGAAAATGAGCTTTTGCTCCTCTCCTCTCCTCATGCCCAGCCCTGTGGCTGCCGAACCTCGCTGGTTCTCAACCGATGACTCTGTTTTTGTCGCTGTTGCTGCGTGTAGCAGAAGGAAACTGTGGTTATTGCAACTTCCTGGTGAACGAGAGCCGGTGCCTTTGCCATCCCTTCCAAAACCCCTCCGAGACCAGGGTTGCAGCTTTCCTTCCCCCAACCCACCCCCCAACTCCTCACCCCGGGAGGTGCTTTATGGTGAAGCCACCCAGGGCTGGGCGCCGGTGGGGTTGGGTTCTGCTCTCCGTACCCGGGTGTTCCGATGGA
Organism: Thinocorus orbignyianus; assembly: GCA_013400375.1. Taxonomy (NCBI): domain Eukaryota; kingdom Metazoa; phylum Chordata; class Aves; order Ciconiiformes; family Thinocoridae; genus Thinocorus; species Thinocorus orbignyianus. Next base: position 15,846 of record VXBW01001975.1, on the reverse strand, counting down.
GAACGAGGTGGGTGCTGGTTTTAGATCCTCTCTCAGAAAATGCAGAAGGTGCTTTTCCGCCTTGCAGCACGTCAGTTTGGAGGGGGGACACATCCCCCCTGGGATTTGGGGCTTCTCAGATCCTGCCTGTGGAGCTCAGGGTGACGGGGGATCTCTCTGGAGCATCTTCTCAGCCCTTTGGGTTCCACCTGCATCCTCGAGGGGAAAAGCAAAGAGTTTCTACATCTGAAAGAGGGGAACAGCCCGAGTTTGGGGTCCAACACCCTCGTCACAGGGGGTAGTCGAGCACCACGCTCCAGTTTTGGCCAAAAGACCCGTTTCTTTCAGGATTTTCTTCTTTCTGGAGCTGGGAATGGTGTCCCAGCCCCTTGGCAGGAGCCAACTGGGTTGCCCGGCGCAGGGCGATGCTCCGGTGTGGAACCCAGCTAGAAGGAGGGATTCTGTCCCCAAAATCTGCAGTGCTGCTCCTGCTGCTGGGAAGGCAGAGCTGTTTCACGAGGCCAGCATCGTGTAGCTCTACTTTTCTATCCCATTTGTCCTATAAACTTGCTCTATTTTTATCTCCCTGGTCCAAGGGATGTTTTTCAGGGCTGGGTTGTCCCCGATGTCCTTGCAATGCCTGCCTTGCTCTGGGATTTGGTGAAAACTGTTCAACCAGGAGCTTTTCCATCCCATTTTCCCATCCTAATACAACGGTTTCAAATTCTTTTGGTCTGGCTTTGATCTCTTTTGTTCCTGAGGACAGGTTGAGAGAGTTGGGGGGGTTCAGCCTGGAGAAGAGAAGGCTCCAGGGAGACCTTGGAGCCCCTTCCAGTCCCTCAAGGGGCTCCAGGAAAGCTGGGGAGGGACTCTTGAGGAGGGAGGGGAGTCCTAGGACAAGGGGGAAGGGTTTGACCCTGAAAGAGGGGAGATGGAGCTGAGATGTGGGGAAGAACTTCTTTGCTGGGAGGTTGGTGAGAGCCTGGCCCAGGTTGCCCAGAGAAGCTGTGGCTGCCCCATCCCTGGAGGGATTCAAGGCCAGGCTGGATGGGGCTTGGAGCACCCTGGTGTGATGGGAGGTGTCCCCGATGGGGGCAGGGGGTGGCACTGGATGATCTTTAAAGTCCCTTCCAACCCAAAACCGTTCAGTGATTTGATGAATCCCAACTGTTGGATCTCCCCATATTCATTTGAGCTGCCAAACTTGAAAAATCGGAGAAGTTTACACTCGCTCCTGGTCATTTATCCTTTGGGGAGGCTGGTGTGGAGCTTGGTGGGGATCTCCCACGGGTTGGCTCTGCCCTGACTGACCCTGGCCAGGCAGTGTAGAAGAAAGAACGGTGGTGATGCTCCCTCTGTAGCCAGGAGCCCGTGTGTGCACGCTGCTGCTGCTGCCGGATGGACTCCTCTTGGTTCCCATGTTCTTCCAAACCCAGCCCTCAGTGGTTCAGGAACCACAAAGACTCCTTTTTTTTCCCAGGAAAGACCATCTCCTGGGTCCTGTACTCAAGGCTGTGGGTCTCCAGTGGGACCTCGGACAAGTTGGCAGCACCTCTGCCTTTTCCTTTTGCCAAATTCCTCCTCTCAGATGCTTGGATGAGAGATTAAGTTGCACCAAGATGAGGAGGAAGCCTCTGGATTTTGCTCGCTCAGTTTTACACCTCTTAATCCATGGTTGGTTGGGTTTTCTTAACTAAAAGGTTGGACATTGTGACTTTGGGGGTAAAATTACCCTATTTTGGCAAAAGGAGCTTATTAACACTTGTATTCTTGCAACATGTTGTGGGAAATGAGGTTTTCAGTGGAAAATCACCCACTTGTGGATTCGTAGCTCTAAGCCCAGCCTGTCCACGGGGTGGTTGGGGCTGGTGGAACACAGATGTTTGGGCTGGAGCAGGTTCTGCTGGTTCCCCCACGCTGTTTTGGTGCAGAAAATCCCTCTCTCGCCCTTAACGTGGCTTTCCCCCTTTTTCTCTCCCCCAGCCTGGAATAGTGTCTCCTTTCAAACGAGTCTTCCTGAAAGGCGAAAAAGGTCGGGATAAAAAAGCCCAGGAGAAGGTTACAGAGCGACGGCCCCTGCACACGGTGGTGGTGGCCCTGCCCGACCGCGTCGAGCCGGACGTGCTGCTCAACGACTACATCGAGAAGGAAGTGAAGGTAAATCCTGCTGGGCCAGGGCTCGTTCGTATCCATATATAACATCAAAACACCACCATAGAATCCTAGAATGGTCAGAGTTGGAAGGGACCTTAAAGATCATCAAGTTCCAACCCCCCTGCCATGGGCAGGGACACCTCTC